>CM053028.1:32476377-32821377 GCA_028564925.1 Lithobates sylvaticus
TTGCGCATCAGAATTGCTACAGACGATCAGAATTTCCGATCTGAACTTTTTCCGTCATAAAAATAGAGAACCTGCTCTTAATATTTTGCTGGCGGAAATTCCGCCAGCAAAAGTCCGATGGAGCATACACATGGTCGGAATTTCCGACCAAAAGCTCACATCAGACTTTTGCTGGCAGAATTTCCGATCGTGTGTACAGGGCATAAGAGACAGTTATTACAGAAAATATATTACAGGGCCATTATGTGGTAGATGTGTAAGGATATTGTGTCACTTTTTAAAAATGCTCAGCTTTAATGTTAAAATATTTTAAGTCAGGGATTGATTTAGAACATAAATTGATTTGTTTAGCTGCCTTATTTCCCCATGCATGTATCTTCACAATAAACAACAACAAAAAAATGATTACAGTAGATTGATGTGCTTTATCTAGACGTCATCTCTTGCCAATATAAATTCAAAGAAGCCGCAAATTAAACAAGGCATTCAGCATAGCTTGATTCACAAGTCCTTTAATGTAAAATAACTGGTTGTAACTTTGATGTATTTGGTCCTTCATTGTATCTGTTGTGTTAAGCATGTGTGTCTCTGTATGAAGCATGACAACCCTGCTTTCGTTATCTCATCAAGATGCTCAAGGGTGTTTGAAATGAAAAGCAGAGAAAAAAAAAAAAAAAAAATGATTTGCTAAAGTGCATCTACACGCCACCACCTCCTTCTGCAGATGTTCACCAATGTTTATAAAAAGAAGGAACATGTCTGCAGGAAAAGCATAATTAAGATGTAATAAATTGAATAATGAAGTAAGGGAACTGCGGTCTCTCCGGTAACATCTGACCTAGCATTCTTGTTAATGATACTGTATTCCTGTAATTACATGCATCGTATTAGCATAGATATGTATGGATAATTATGGTCATCCAATAGCACAGGTGTAGACAGGGTTTATAGAAGATAAGACTATTGAATATGTACTTCCATTGTATAGGAACCCATAGGCACATTTATATCTTACCACCGTAAAGTCATTTTCAAAACCTGAAAAGCTGAACTAAGTGATAACACCATCCCATTACCTCCGGTCACCATCGTTCTTACCTCCTTGGATGTTTTTCTTTCACTGCCCAAGCTAGCTGATGTAGTGGTCTTTGCTTTTGAAAGCCATGCTCTTTCTGCACCCTTTGTTCCAGAGAACGAACAATATTGCCATTGTATATGTTCCTGTAGTAGGCTAAGAAGTGGGTAGGTGCTATGACAACTGCCAGCTGGAAACTGATAAATTCAAAGATCGAACATATTGCCAACACGTACTTATGGCTGATGAAGGGGTCCCCATGGCCCTGAAACATTCCACACTTCTACCTTGATGTGATCACTTTGAACAAAACATTTGGACAATATTTCAACATCCCTGATGTGCTGCCAATATGTACATTCTTCATTTCTTCCTGGATGCTGGGACATCTCAGAACAATTTTCATTGGTCAGCCTGGTCAGCCTGGTCACATGCCCGCTCACCACCGTGATACTGCACAGCCCAATAGGCTGTGTACTATATTTTCAGATGCCCAGACCGCTACATTAGGCTATGTGGGCAGCAGCAGATAACCAAGGAAGGAGGTAAATGTAGTGGGGATCGGGGATGTGGGGAAGATGTTGAGAGTTAATTTATATAGACATAAAAAAGAGCGTGATCTGACAGCAACACTGTAACATGTCCCCATTCCTAATGTAAACATACAAACAAAAATTCTGTTCATGGGACTTTGGATGAGGCAATCACAAAATAAATTTACTGAAATAGAAAATTTATTATCAAGTCTATTCAAAAATTTATCGTAGAAGCACATTCCATGTTTAGCGCCTAAAATAAAATTAAATAAACAATTATGATTAATGAACTTTTATTCTGTACCGTGTATTTCACTAAATATGAAATGTGCTTCTACGATACATTTTTGAATAAACTTGATAATACGTTTTCTATTTTTGTAAATTTATTTTGTGATATGCCTCATCTAAAGTCCCATGACCATAATTTTTGTTTGTATGTTGGGAGTTAGTTTATCTTTTCATTTCTTGTGAAAAGGTGAACAAACTGGTTAAGTGTATGTAAACCCAAAAAACAAAAATTTTATATATTGCAGCTCATAGGCCCATCAATGTTGTGGCTGTATTTATTTCCATTAAAAAGCTTTATCTGGAATTGAGCCTTAATTTGTTGGTCAGGTCATCTACATCTGTCTGCATCCCAGCCAGGCAATGCTCACAACGCGTTTCACGCTACCCCTTTACATCTACATCTGCTAAGGCATCTTATGCCCCGTACACACGGTCGGATTTTCCGACAGAAAATGTTCGATGGGAGCTTGTTGTTGGAAATTCCGATTGTGTGTAGGCTCCATAAGACAATCTCCTTCAGAATTTCCGACACACAAAATTTGAGATTTGTTGTCGGAAAATCCTATCCTAACACTATCCTTTCCCCATATTGACAATGTTGCAGTCCAAAGGTGTCTCTGTTGTTCTTTCATCCAGAATGGAGACACCCTAAGACAGGAAGTGTATTACTGGTTGGATCACCAAGTGAAAATAGTAAAAAAATAAATCTAAAGAAGAAAACAAATGCAGCCACCAACTATAAGGATTAGTAATTTGCAATATCTTAATTTTTTTGCTTTAGGGCTTGGATACTCTTTAAGTATTTTTATTTACTTACATAACTACATAAAAAAAACTGAACTATGCAACTATCCTCTGAACAGGCACACAGAAAATAATAAAAGCTAGAAAAGGACTTCACCATTCACCAGTGTGTCCAAAAACATGAAAAAATAAAATGTTGTGGTTGATTTGGGATTTTTACAATTTGAAGTGAAATAAAGAGGAATGTATCAAAATAAAAGGAAAACAGATTTTACTTACATCCAAGGCTGCCAGTTACTGCTTTATAATATTAATATGGAGTGATGTCATAGCAATCATTCTTTAGCACATTTAGCACCTATGTTTTGTATTTTATCACAGAAACCAATAATTGTAACACTGAGTTTTCCTGTAATCGGAGATTTCCCTAGACACTATGCAACTCTGTGTTTAATATATTAACATAAATTGGAGGCACTGCTGCGGTAAAGCTGCTAGCTTGTATCTCAGTGGTGAGATAACACATAACCAATTATATACAGCTCCTATCATTTACTGTCTATTCATTTACTCTTTATTAGTCACCGGAAACCAAAATCATTTGTGGAACTACACTACTCATTTTGAACAATTTTTTAAAATATTTTGTAACTTGCAGGCCTTCACAGCCTGCCCCCAGAGCCATCACTCAAAGCTTTGCCCCCAGAGCATTCCCGCAGAATTATGCACTTAGAGCTTTCCATGGAACCTGGTCCTCAGAGTTTTCCTTCAGGGTCTTGTCTTCAGAGCTTTCTATTAAAACCATGCCCTTACAGCTTTACTCAGAGCCTTGCTCATAGAGACCTTGCTTGGAGCCCTGTATCACACCCTTGCCCTCAGATTATCCCCTCAGAGCATTGCCTTAAAAACCTTCCATTAGAACTTCTACCAGATTATTGCTCTTAAAGCTTTCCTTCAGACCCTTCTCTCAGAGCCTCATTATTAAACCTCCCCTTGAAAACATTCCTATTAGAGATTTCTGTCCATTTCCCTCTGGACTTATCTCAGAGCTTTTCTTAGAGTTCTTGTTCTCAAAGCTTTCTTTCAGACCCTTCTCCCAGAGCCTTGTCCTCAAAGCCTTCTGTGACAGACCCAACCGGGATAGGAGCTTTTGGAGAGGACTGCAGGGTAGCCTCTTGCCTACCGACTATGGGCCCTGGCTTTTGAGGCGGTTCTATTCTTTGGGAGATGTGTGCTTGGGGGACATTTTGGAGTGGTTTTGCTTTGTATTTGGGTCCATATCTCTCCAAAAACACACAGTTTCTTGGAACCTAGGACCTGGATATAGATTTGGGAACTCTGTGCCCAAACCAGCATTGATTGCTTCAACCCCCCTCCTAGACTCAGAGACTCTAAGCAGAAGATTCTAATCAGCTTCAAACAACCTGATGGTGGTGTCTCCTGCTGTTAAGTGCAATCTGTTTATTGAGGTGTCTTTCTCTCATTGTGTAATTCCCCATTGTATGCCTCCTAGGTGTGAATCCCCATTGTTAATTAAGTCACCTACTGCTTCTGTCTGTCTGCTAGTATTGCTAGTGGTTTGCTAGTCCACATCACCTTGTTACCAAACTATTTTGGGATGTTTATATGTTAATGTTAATTAGATTACTGCTTGATTATATCATGGTTAGCTGTTAGTTGCTAGCTGTTGATTATCTAACTATTTATGTTTATGTTAGCTGTTCATTAGATGTACTGATATTACTGTTTACAGTTTGCATTGTTTAGGATAATGTGATAAAGCTCTTACCTGATTTTGTGTGGTATAAAATGTGTGAATTTACAATAAAGTCAGTTCCAGTTTGAACCTAAGTTAGTGCCTTCTAGTTCGTGGGTGCAATATTCAGCTATAATACCTGGTTCCTGGTTCCAGAGTGGAGGAAGCTGTACCTTGACAGAAGCTGGGTGCCAGGCAGTTTGTCATATCTTCCTATTAGAGTCTTTTCTCCAATCCCCTTTGGCCTTATCTTAGAAACTTCCCTCAGATTTGTGTTCTCAAAGTTTTCCAGCCTTCCCTCAGAGTCTTGCCCTCAGTGGCTTCCTGCGAAGCCTTGCCCCTAGAGCCTTCTATTACATTCTTTCTCTTAGAGTCACACATTTAGACCCCTTTTTAGTACATTGCATAACCCTGTTCAGTGCATTTACAAGGGGCTTGTGTTAAAATGGGCATTCATACCAGCAAGTGGTTTGAACCATGATTCCTTCAAGTTCTTTTTAAAGAGCTGGCATGGTTAATTTGGTTCTTTCTTTTTTAATAAAATACTTTTAAATTTATCAAAGACTTCAAGTGGTGTCTGTACCTTACTGCCCCTTCACCCCCCACCTCCATGCATTTCACAACATACTGTGTTTATTTTCTCAATGAATGGAAGGAAAGAATCAGATCTTTTACTACTGCCAGGGAGCAGACATGCAGCACTGATCATTAAGCTTTGATGTTATCTCTCACAGACCAGTTATCAATCAATGTACTAAACACTTGCTTGATCTTGCAATATAATGATAACTCAGCAGAATTATTTGGCCTTTCTTATCAAACTTAGAATTTAAAATTTATTTGACAAACTTAGAATTTATCTGACCCTCTTTCTTAGTAGCAAGAAACTAGAGAACTTTAAATAATTATTTGGTCCAGAAAGAATTTGTATATATATTTTGGTTTAACACTTAAATATTGCATAATTTAAATCATGCATCAGTCTGCAGAGAGGTGACATATTATTATTGTCTTAGAATTATGTTTCACTGTTATATATCAACATGTCATTAAACTGTTTGAATAATGTTATAATGACAAATGCAATACATTGAGTGACAAGCAAAAATGCTTCTCAAGTAAGTGATATATTAACACCCACACTTCTAAAAGACTCTGAACAATCTTTGCAGCATCTCACTATATCAATTTACTGTTTTAGTTAGAACATCACAAGGTATTCATAGTCTTTTTATTTATTTTTTACGTGAATGAGATCAGCTTAAAGTGAACTCTGCATACTAACCCTACTACCAAAATACAGGCACCTTGTAGAAGTCAGGCACCCATGTCCTACTTTAGACAAATTACATTTATTTTAATGCCATTCGCTAAGCCTCTCTAAAATGGTGTCTTTTTAGTCTTGGACATAAAACATAAATCTAAAATTAAAATGTATTCAAGAACTCAATAGTTACACATCTCTTTAAAGGAATACTTTATTGGTTTCATGTAACTTTTATTTTAGTTGTTTATTTAATTTTTGATTGATGTATTATCTCATATGAAACAGCTATTGAACTCTGTAAACATATGACTTTTTACAACAATGGAGCAAAAAAAAAATCATGGAAAACATGTCAAATTTTTTCTATGGCAGACATTCATAAATGGCGGGCCGCGGTCCACATCTGGACAGAGTCACTATCACATCCGGACTGGCCACATTCCTGCAATTTAGGAGCCTGGTCAGCTGCCATTACTGCTGTCATCCTCATCTTGCCGACAGTAGGGCAGCTCCATCTGGACAGCAGGAGGCGCATCAATCTAGACCTGGCATAGGTGGCAGTACAGCTCTGGATGGAGGCTGGGAGCTGCCATGTTAACTAGCAGGTGATTGGTTGCAAGCAATCTTTTTCCCTTGCTTGTGATTGGGTATTCTTTTTAAAGTGAAGCTCCCCCTCATTTACTAAGCTCTGGAGCAACTGGACTTGCAGAGTGCAACTTATTATCTCTACCTGGTGGCACAAAATATTAATGTACAATGTTTCATATTTTTTCATGGATGTGCAGGCACCAGGAATTCCCTCCTTCTTATCTTTAAGGGGCAAAGGAGGTTGGAGTGTGCTAAACATGCTATTCAATTGTGTGTTTAAATCTCCCCCCAACTTCAAGTCTAAATGAGCCCTAAAGCAAGCCATAGATGATACAATTATAGGTGAAAAAAGCATCCAATACAATCAGTGTTGATGGGGAATCCCTCCCGCGGTGCTATTGTGTTCTGCCGTTGGGGAAAGTTTCCTGCTGGCAGAACACAATGATCACTGTTGGCTGCTATAGCCACCAGAAGTGATAGCATGCACACATTTAATAGGCTGGTTGTACTGAAGTCTTTGATGGATCAACTTCAATACAACCAGCCTGCCCATAGATGGATTGAATCTCAGCTGGTTCAGCAGGTTAAATCCATCTATGACCAGCTTTACACACTTGTTTTAGCATTACAACATTGCCCCTCTATAGATATAGTGTAGTGTGTGAGTATTGGCACACTAGGACAGGGAGTGTGCTATCAGGATCTCAATAAACAGTGCAAAGAAGTATACCCTACTAGGTCCTAGACCACTTGGAAAGGAAAGTCTTCTGGTGAGGGAACCTTCCACAACAAATCAAATACTAAAAAGAACAAAACAGACTATGGATTTGGGCTTTACCTATCACTATACTCCTCCAAAAATAATAATGAAAAATGATAGAGTATTACCATAGTGTATACTGTTGCTCTATTCTAAACATACACCAGCTCCTGATTGTTGAAATATAATCAAAGCCTTTATTGAAAATAGATTAAAATGACTTCATAGACAACACATATACATACAAAATTAAAAACAACCCTCTTCGCTTACGTCACCCAATCGACCTATAGTATAAGGCTACTTTCTCATGGGAAGGATTCGTTGGACGGACTCCGCTAGCTCAGTGGAAGATCGTTCCGTTGATCCACACTGAGCAGGCTGATGACAGCTCTATCTCCGCTCACTGTGCAGAGACCTGTCAGAGCCCCGCTCTCCTCGATGGGGAGATTGGATGAAAATGGACTGCTTGTCCGTTTTCATTCTGATCCTATCCGATCCAATCTAAACCGCTGGATGGATGGCAAACGTATCACCATCTATTTTCAGCGGATCTCGACGGATCAGATTGCAAGCGGGTGTCAGCGAACACATATCCGCTGACATCCACCTGCCCATAGAAGTCAATGGGTGGGACGCTCGGTTCCGCCTGAAAAACTGACAGACAGATCCGATCGGGCCAATCATGAGAAAGGGGCGTTAGGGTATTTATACATGCATGATCCCTTCAAAAATTATCCAATGGCAGGATTTAAGGTGGCCAACCAAATTAGCAACTCAATGTGGTGGAAAGAAGACGGGAGACTTTCCAATGGATTTGTAATAACTCTACTTGAGAATTAAAAGCTATAGCACATATCATACAAAGGATGCATGCTCAGTTCCAAGATTTGGTTTATAACAACCCACCAAAAGAATTCCTAGCACCATGATTTGAGAGATTGTCAACACCTTTTATTTCTCAAGTAAAGTCTACTTGACACAGCCTTATTTATAAAGAAGGTTTCACCACCAATATTACAAATCTAATGGAAAGTCTCTTGTTTTATTTCTACCACGTTGAGTTCCTATTTTGGTGGCCACCTGAAATCCTGCCATTGGATGCTTTTCTTAGGGATCACGCATATATGAATACCCTAATACTATAGGTCAAATGGGTGGAGTAAGAGCAGCAGCTTGTTTTTAGACATGTGCAATTCGTTTTGTTCCAAATTTGTTTTTTCATTAATTTAGACAAATTCGTTAATTCGCAAACATCTGAATTAACAAAAACCCATTCAACAAATTTTAAGTTTAAATATTCAAAAATTCGTAAATTCATAAATTCAAAAATTCGTAAATTTGAAAATCTGAAATAATAACTAACTATTAATAACTTAACTATTACTAACTGTTAAATTATAGGTATTGGAATTTCCTTTCAAATTTGACTGTTAGTGAACGTAACAAATACAAATTTATCCGAGTTACGAATTATCTGTAATAACAAATTCCGTATCTAAAATGGAACGTAACAAATTAATAATAATAAATAACAATAATAATAATAAAAACGTTTTATTATTATTATTTATTATTACCTCATTCCTTTCCATTTGTTTAGATGCGGCATTTTCGGATAATTCGTAACTTCAGATAAATTTGTATTCATTACGTTCACTAACAGCCACATTTGAAAAGAAATTCCAATACCTTTAATTTAATAGTTAGTTATTATTAGTTAGTTAGTTACTGTTTTAAACTTTTTTGATTTTATTTTTTATTTTTTCGAATTGACAAATTTACCAATTTTAGTAATTTTTTGAATTTTTGAATCTACGAATTGCATAACGAATGACCCAAAAAAAAGAAAAAAGAAAGAAAAAACGAATATATCGAAAACGAACACATTTTTTTTGGCAGTTCAGATGTCTAGTGTATTTCATTTTTCATGTATATGTGTTGTCTATGAAGTAATTTTAATCTATATGCAATGAAGACTTTTATTATATTTCCAACAATTAGAAGCTGCTGTAGGTTTAGAATAGAGCAACAGTATACACTATGGTAATACTCTGTCATTTTTCATTATTATTTTTGGAGGAATATGGTGAATGGTGATAGGTAGAGCCCATATCCATAGTCTGTTTGATTCTTTTTTGTATCAGGATACAAACACAAATCACAGCTGAAAATAAAAGAAAAAGGTCTGAAAAAAAGGAAAATATTGCAGCCACAAAATGAAAAGGGCTGGTGAGCTATTTTACATTTTTGTTCTTGAGTTTAGATTTACACTTTAAGGACTAGCAATGTGGCAGAAGAACAGTAAAGTAGAAAATGGATATGTAATGTATATATAATGAGAAAGTACAGCTGCACATACTGTATATCATTTCACACTATAAGTAAAAAAAGAATATAAAAATAGAATTTTATACTTATCAGAAACACATACATATAGATATATACAGATTAACTTTAAACATCCCCCAGTCTCTCTATTAGGGCTTTAACACTGCTTCGGCTCTGATGGAAATGAACATTGAAAACTGCGCTGTCACGAAATGGCTGAAAATATTCAGGGGAATTGTGTGAGTTTTATGCCAGCAGTGATCATTTAAGACATTGTCTGTAGCAGCTTTAACAATTCAGCCTTACTGTCTTCATTGCCTTGTGACAGTTCTGGATGCTGGGAAATTGCCATTATCATGGACCTAATTATTAGAAGTAACTTGTTATACTTGAAATTTTTGATGGGTTGGCACATTGATTTCTATATTTAGTGCAGAGTGAGTTTATTCCACCCTAATTGCTTTTGGGTGGGGATTATTTAATGTTCTGCATTATTTATTAAACTTACTAAAAGGAAAATTATTTTTATTTGAAGAAAATTGAGATAACATATATTATGTCTACATAGGTTTTTATATTTGAATAAATTAAAGAATGACCCTTGCGTTTCGTATGACAGATGGCCATGAGTTATTAAAAAAAGTCAAGTTTCTCTTTTGGTACTTGTGAAGGTACTTTGTATATAGAATTCCTCTTGAAGTTTAATTAAAAGTCAAGGAAAAATTGCAGTTGCAGTTTGCAGTTGTCAAATCAATTGGAGATCAGGAGATTAGTGATGGGCGTGGGCGTGTTCAGATCGAACCCGTCAGGAAGCCGTCACTGCACACCGCTAATCATAGGCAATGAGGCATTTTCCGACACATGCTGTCTATGATTGGCGGTGTGCAGTGCTGGCTTCCTGGCGGGTGCGATCCGAGCCCATTGGTACAGGAGATACACTATATTGTCAAATGTATTGGGACGGATGCCTTTACACGCACATGAACTTTAATGGCATCCCAGTCTTAGTCCATAGGGTTCAATATTGAGTTGGCCCAAACTTTGAAGCTATTACAGCTTCAACTTTTCTGGGAAGGCTGTCACCAAGGTTTAGGAGTGTGTCTATGGGAATGTTTGATCACTCTTCCAGAAGCGCATTTGTGAGGTCAGGCACTGATGTTGGATGCTCAAATTCATCCTAAAGGTGTTCTATCGGGTTAAGTTTTCAGGACTCTGTGCAGGCTAATCAAGTTCCTCCACTCCAAACTCTCTCATCCATGTCTTTATGGACCTTGCTTTGTGCACGGGTCCAAATTATTTGGTGGAGGGGGATTATGGTGTGGGGTTGTTTTTTTGAGGTTGGATTGGCCCCTTATTCCAGTGACGGGAACTCTTAAGGCGTCAGCATACCAAGACATTTTGGACAATTTCATGCTCCCCACTTTTTTAGGAAACAGTTTGGGGATGGCCCTTTCTTGTTCCAACATGACTGTACACCAGTGTCCTTGTGGACAGCCATCCCAGAAGAGTTGAAGCTGTTATAGCTGCAAACAGTGGGCCAACTCAATATTGAACCCTACGGACTAAGACTGGGATGCCATTACAGTTCCTATGCGTGTAAAGACAGGCACCCCAATACTATATATTAATTTTGGTAATATAGTGCATCGCTCTTTGATGAAATTCAGCTTTACATGAACTTTTCTGTTTGCACATTATTACACTTTATTCACATGAGATGTAATATTGCATATGGGTTTTAGACTTCATCCACAGTCTTTATTTTTGGTTTTTCATATTGTTCATATACAATTGATTGCACTGGTTGCACTTTATTATATATTTGTTTGCATTTTGCACATATCACATGCATTGTGTTATTAGCACGAATTGCACTTTGTTTGTTTAGCGCTGCACTTTGTTTATATATTATTATTTGTGCCTGGTATCTAGGTTATAGTGCACAGCTGCTGTTTGTTCCAGTTCTCAGCATGGATATACTTTCACATTTTATAAACATACCATTGAAAGCTACAAAAGGCCTAAGGGAAAATTAGTAGAAAACAGTTGGTCAAAGAAAAGGATAACTTGGCCCTATGTGCTTGCCTCACCCAAGCCAGTCAGAACATTGGTGAAAGCATAATGACTGAAGTATTAATTCTAAATGAAGAATTGTGGAGAAAAGACCCCAAGAGGGAGAAAAAGGAAGTAAGAGAGGCAGAAAAAAGGGGGAGAAGCAGAAAAGGAGAAAGCAGAGGAAGAAAAGAAAGGAAAGAAAGAAGGAAAGGGGTGAAAAAAGGGAAGTGACGGAAAAATGATAATAAGGGGGAAGAAAGAGGAAGAATCCAAATGATATGCACCACCAACAATCGAGTAACCACAAGGTTGAAGGCCTCAATCCCGGTAGAACGGCACAAAAAAGAGATATCTTTAGTGTACCGGCTGTTTCCAATTGCTTAACCGTGATGACCTAAATGGGACCGCTAATCCATATTCTATCTGCTTCAATTTATGTAAATTATCCCCCCACCCACCCACCCAATTGTGTCATGGAAAACAGCACTTTTCTGAAATATTCAGCATTACATAATTTGCCATTTCCCAAGGGATTCAATGCAGCTTATCCTTTGGGGGCGGGGGGGCTGTTGATACATCACTATAATTTACCTACATGCCCAACCCTTGCTTTGGTCATCTAATTTTGTTTCTGACCTTGCCTCGTGCCAGGACCAGCCCTAGATCAGAAGAAAAATATTCTTTGAATGACTTTATTGTCTGTACTTTTTGTTCCTTATTTATATGCTGTCAGCATTTGCATAGCATTATATCATGAACACAACCAGAGAAGTGTGTAAGTAATTAATCATCTTTTATACGCATTTTCTGAATTATATACAGCATATTACCTTAGAGAATTTTTAATTTTAGTTTTCTGGAACAAATTTTAATCTACAGGTTTCTAGCATAAGACCATTATTGAAAACATTTACATTTTCATTTTGTGCAATGGGCTTAAGCTAAGCTCCTTGAATACAGTTTTTTAGGACAGGTAAAATCTGCTTATGAAATATTATTGACTTACGATAAAATATTAAGAGTACGGAAAGAAGGTGGCTCATTCTATTACTTGTACAGCAACATGATTGCAAAGGAAATGAAACAGTCTGTGAAATTAAATGTAAAGGTCAAAGGGAATTATAATTGAAGTGCATACATTTTTCATGCTCAAGAGACATTGACTATACTACAATTACTTGGATTGCATTTTCTATTCAAACCCATTTTCTCTAGCCTCAAAGGTTGATGAGCCTTCCACAGCTAATTTGAACTGTTTGCCTTCATATTTCTTTGTGATAGAGTAGTATTTTGGGGAAAAAAAGTACTGAATTACTGCAATAGGTCAAAGGTCATAGGATCTTAGGAATTCTTTGACCCGAAGGTACATTTTAAATAATGTTAGCTTGGGCTGCTATGATGCTTTTCTAGTGGAGTCTAGCTTCGCTTCACCGAGCAAGATTAATGATGGGGATTCTTTGCTGCATTGCCACCACAGCATCACCCGTTGTTGTATGAATCTGGATACCTTGCACATGATACCAGCTAGATTGCTCTGCATTGGCTGTTAGGCAACTGGTGTCTATAAAAATGGGCTAAGGTGTGTTGAGGATATCTTAAAGTAGATCTGAACTCAATAACAATAATCTCATATAATCTTTTAACATGTTGTAAATTCAAAAGTGCTTTATGTTCTTTTTAAATCCATAGATTTCATAAAAAAAAAAATGCCTGGTGAACCTCTGGAGGAGCTTAATGTGTGTTGCCAGATCTCAATTGTTGTCTGGGTTCCCTGGTAGCAAGGAACTTTTAGGATAGTTGTGTTAACCATATGTTCCATAAGTCTGTTAAAATCTTAGTGGTACAGCGTTTTGTAGCTTTGTACCATCCAGTGGGTTCTCATTAGGAATGTCTTGACAATGCATTTTGGTCTGAGAGTAATAGTTTTGATAAAAGCCTAGATAGGCCTGTAGAAAACATAAGATTGGTGGTGTCCAGAGCCCCACTGATGCACCAACATTTATCAAAACTATGCCTTCAGACAACTAGGTCTGTGTGGTAAGGTGTAGCAGAACCAAAGAAAAGAAAGGTATTTCTTAAAAAACAATTAAGCCAATGCATTCTAGGGGTCTGAGATGTCCCCTTCTTTAGGGCTTAATCATTTGAATTCTGCCTAAAACTGTTTTGTATTAATGGTTATTAATGGTTTTCTGCATCTGTATGTTCTCATGATGTCTAGTCATGGAAAGCCATGTATATTGAGGTATCCAGCAGGTATGATTTTCAATGTCACCAATATTATACCAAATCTTGGTAAATGCCAAAAATAAAAACAGGTCCAGCCTCACATATCCACCGCATACCTCAGTCACATAAATCCGGCCATTGAGGATCAAAATTTGGCCAGTTCAGTAGAAACTATTTGCATTTCGATGCATCTGTGGGAAGGCTGATTGTACTAATGTTGTACTGTTGTACTACTGCCCTAGTGTAATACAGGTTATTGATAAAATGATATAAACATGCCACCAAGAATTGCACTCACATGATATCCAGACAAAACAGGCATGTTTCAGCCCTTAGCACCTCTTCTTCACGTCCGCTGTAACATCCAGGGCTGTGAGAGCTCTCAATGGAGCATCTTGTCAGCTACAGCCACAAAACGCCGGTCTTCGGCATGGCGATGCTGGTGCACATGCGCCTGGTCCAGCTGGCGCCGCGATCCGTTGCTCTGTTGTTTTTGTTTTGTATTGTATTGTTTTGTATTGTTGCAGAGTAATCCATCACCCAGTGAGATTGTCGGAGAGCAGCAATGCCCAGTGTAGCATGCACAGCCTCAAAGAACTTATATCAAGGTTCTAGTCACTCAAAGTGTAGCCCAGCAGGAGAGACTTTCCTTTTCTTTCCAGTTGTATATAGAGTAAGAAGGTGAAGGAAGACCTCCGCAAGCGCTGGAAATTTTGTATGTATGTGTATATTTTTGTACGATCACTACAGCGGCTATAGCCACCAGCAGTGATCATTGTATTCTGACGACAGGGAAACCTCCCACTGTCAGAATACAATAACATGGCAGGAGGAATTCCCTCATAAACACTGATTTGCGTTGAAGGGGGAAGAGAGCGATTTACTTTCCCTCAACCCATGGTTGAAGGAAAAGAAAATTGAACAATCTATGACGAGCCTGAGCTTGGATTGTAGCCGCCAGGCTTTGTCCATAATAAATACCTTATCAAGTGCAGCAGTAATGTCCCAGCAGGGGTTCTACTCCTGCCTGCACATTGTTATTCCATACATCAGTTTAGAAAGCAATAATGATGTGCAAAATAACCCACCAGAAACAGTCGGATTTATCTATTCATAGGTTTACAGCAGTCGTGACAATAAAACAAATGACAATTCTGACTATAGGATTGCTGCACTTTTTGACTTTTTGCATTATTAAACAGAAGCAGCGATACTAGGGCAGGTTGATTATGTGTCCCAGCAGCTTGTAGTGGTATAAAGATTATGCATTACGTCTTTACTGTATTATTGAGCTCTTGTAAAACAAATACAGTGTACAGTATATGTGAGTAAATCTACAGACTCAAAATGCCTGTAATTTTCACGTCAGGAGGAATCATTCGTAAGCCCTCTTAACATCTCTCACTGCTGGTTGTGTAGTTATGAAGTGTAACGCAAGTCAAATCCAGCTAATAAATGTCATAAAACACAGCAGTAATACTATACCATTTAGCAGAGCTAGAGATTGTTTTTTTTTTCTTTACAGAGAGAAATGACATCTCTTAGATGAAATTGCTTGTTTAAAAATTATGCGAATATGATCATAAAATAAATTTTCATTTTCTTTTTAATCTTTTTTCTGAGGATCATATGATTCATTTACATGCAACATAACTACTATAATCCTATAGCAGGTCCTTACTATTAATTCAGGACTTGAATAAATGAATGACTTATAGCGTTGCAAATGCGAACTGAATCGCCTCAAGGCGCTTGGTCCGTCCTGTGTTGTCCTGCTTCTTAGAAGAGGTGGGTTTTCAGTTTTTTTCTGAAGGCCCGATGGTTTTCTTCCATGCAGATGTTCGTGGGTAGAGCGTTCCATAGCCGTGGTCCTTGGATTGCGAATCTTCGTTCTCCCTTTAATTTGTAACGGGGCTTGGGGACTCATCAGGGCAATGTTTTTCCACTACTGATAACAGGCAGTTAAAAATTAGTTTTCATTACTCTGACCACTGTAATCTGGTAATGGTTAATCTGCTATTAGTTTAAGTGTGCATCTATATTGGAAATTGTCATCAATCAAACCAAAAATTTGATCCAACCATTATACCGATTGCCCGAGTATTTTCTGGGGAGGTCCATCGGTGTATGAATGCAGCCTACACATGACCCAGATGTCCCATCGGGATATTAGTAGTCATAGGCATGTGCACAGGGTGTGCCTGGTGTGCCTGGGCACACCCTAATCACCCTGTGTGGCGCAGATTCCCCCTGTTTAAGCCCCTAATATTTCACCGAACAAAATAAAATAAATTGTAAAAAATAAATAATAAAAATAAAAACTACTGACACCATCCATTGCCCTACGGACACCGTCCACTGCCCTAGAACTTAGCTGTTCTTCCCTGTCTTCTATGCCTAAGACAGTTTTTGGATTTTAATCTTTCAATAAAGATGCCTTCAGCGGTGTTTTCGGCCGTCCAGGATTTTCCCTTCCTTCCTAATTTGAGCAGAGCCAGCACCTGTAAGATCGTATAGGTCGTAAAAGGTCTGGAGCTTTTGAGCTGCAATTATTCCTTCCACCGTCCACTGCCCTACTGACACCATCTGCATATATACACATGCACACACACATACACTATATTACCAAAATACTTTGTCCATAAAGACATGGATGAGCGAGTTTGGGGTGGTGGAAGGAGAGTTCCCTTCACTGGAACTAAGGGGTCAAGCCCAACCCCTAAAAAACAACCCCACACCGTAATCCTCCCCTCCACCAAATAACTTGATGGGATGCCCAACACTTTTGGCAATTTTATGTGGATGAACGTGTTTGGTGTGGAGGAACTTGACTGGCCTGCACCTCAACCTGATAGAACACCTTTGGGTTGAGTTAGAGCGGAGACTGTGAGCCAGGCCTTCTCGACCCCATCAGTGCCTGACCTCACAAATGCGCTTCTGGAAGAATGGTCAAACATTCCCATAGACACACTCCTAAACCTTGTGGACAGCCTCCCAGAAGAGTTGAAGCTTTTATAGCCAACTATATAGGGTGGGCCAACTAAATACTGAACCCCATGGACTAAGACTGGGATGCCATTAAAGTTCATGTGCATGTAAAGGCGCCCCAATACTTTTGACAATATACTGTATGTGTTTGAGGTGCACACCCTAATTCAATAGGCTGTGCACACCTATGATAGTAGTAGGATATTGTGACATTACCAGTCATAGATACTGAAAATCCACTTAGGGTCCAGTGATATTCAATCTACTATCCCATCAATCAAACCAAGGTCTCTCTCTTCCATCAAATGTAGACCTTCTACTGAGATTTGTCTTTCATTAACAATAACTTGCACCACAAGAAACTAGATAAGGTAACAAAGATGACAAACTTTGTGCACCACTATTTTATAGTAAATTGATTACCATCTGGTACTTTTTGGCTAAATGATTATAAAGCCAATCTATAGAAAAAAAATCTGACAACTAGGAACTCACCAGCCTAGTACTCATCTGCAACATAATCTGCAAAAATGAATCAGCTAATTAGTCATCATAATTTTGTCAGTGAACTGTTGTCCCCTTCCTGCCTGCCTTGGTATCCCTTTAAACAGTTCAGAACATCCAGAGGGCAGGAAGGATCACGATCATATGGCCACTGTCAAGGTCATCACATGATAAAGATAATGACCTTTGATGAAGTCACAGGTTCAGTGACGCAACACATCAGGGAGGAGAAAGGTGTCATCACTTCCAGTCGCGGCCGAGACCGGAAGTACTCTACAGAAGCTGTACATACGATTTCTAAACTGTAAGTTACTACTTTTTTTTAATAAATGGGATTGAACTATTACACTATAGAGCCCCTGGTGCCTGACTTATTACATCTGATGAGCCTGGAATTTACTCTGGTACCGGTAGTGCAGAGGATATCTGTGGGAGTCGATTGCAGAGGATCCATTGTATATCCATACCAAGGCTTGATTTGACCTGTGAGGGTCTTTGTATGAGGTGAGAGGCTGGGGCAAATAAGTGGCACACCACGGATGGTGATATAATTTGGATGAAGTGGATTTCGTTCGGTTGCTTTGCACATGCACTTTTTTCTCCTATATGAACTGTCACTTTGGAGTTTTACTTCTCCTTTTTTTGGACTTTTATTGCACTTTTGGAGGATCTGTTTACAATTTTATTCTTATGCTTGCACTTTATTCGTTTTTTTTTTGCTAAATGTATGATCATTATCGCTTATTGTGCTGAAATTTGCTTACACTTAAGGAGTTATTTTATAGCGTTAGCATGGTTTTGGTAGTACTATCGATTTTAGTGTGTACGCATATAGCATTATTCTTTGAGTCAGCGCCACATATTTATTTTTATATTTTGTTACTTTGTGTGGGAAAACTTATTTTATGTTGGCAGCTTCTTATTGAGTCAATTAGAGCTAGCCTAGGTTTTGCACATTCGTTTTTTGCTTTTAAAATGATAAGATATGAGATTTCCCCGTACACTTCTACTAGACAATATTTTAGGCACCTCTTATTATGTTTCCCTCTTTTTTTTTCCTGAAAATATTGAGAAATGTTCAGGTCTTGCACATTGTATAGGTTTTTTTTGTTGTGTTTTAACTTATATATAGATATATAAAAAAAAAAAATTCAAAACACGAGTATGATTAATGTGAGCATATGTTACATTTAGACGTTCGGAACACATGACCTGCACCAACCGTCACAACCAAACAATTAAATAAATGTAGAGTTACTTTAAGGTTAAAGGGGATTGGGAGTCAAAGATAGTATACAGTTAACTCTACTAATTAACTGTTATTTACATGAGGTCGGCATAAGTGTGCTCAGTTAGCTTGACTCCTAGTCACGGCACCCCAGAGTTAATTGCTACTTACCATATTGAGAAACTGCTTTCTGCTATAGCACTTACAAAGAATTAACTTGAATTAAATTTAATCTGCTCTTTGCATTCTACTCGATATTTTGTGTTTGCTGTAAATAATCATTTTCTAATTTACTGATAAGTGGCATTGCAAGTGGTACAGGATATTATGTAATGTATATATGTAATTGTACTACAGCAGGAAATAGATCCTTTGTGTGGATTTGTCATTTGGCTAGGAAACATAATTTCCAAAGATACTATGGAGTGCAAATTCTGGTGCAGCGGTGCAAAGAAACCAATCAGCTTCCATTTTTTTTTTGTCAAAACTTAAATGAACAACCTAAAGTTAGAAGCCGATTGGCTACCATGCAAAGCTGCACAAGATTTTGGACTCTCCAGTGTTAGTAACCCCACAGTGTATGGACTTTACAACTTAAAGTAGATGTAAACCTAATACATAAATTCTAATATAAGCTTTAACCACTTGACCTCCGGAAGATGTACCTCCCTTCGGCTCATCACATTACCCACATGCCTTTGAACACTGTACCTTTGTGAATACAATAATTTTAAATCCTTTATATTAAAAATACCATTTCTTACTGGACTTAGAGTGGCGCCTTTGTTTCCATCTCCAGTGTCTCCCTTCATGACCAGGCTGTTGTTTGCGACCCGGCACTGAGTTACTTTAACTGACAATTGCGCGGTCTTGAGACGTTGTACCCAAATAAAATGTATGTCCTTTTTTTTCCTCACAAATAGAGCTTTCTTTTGGTGGTATTTGATCGCCACTGTGTTTTTTTATTGCTTGCGCTTTTAACAAAAAAAATATTGACAATTAAAAAAAAAAAAAAAAAAATATATATATATATATATATTTACTTTCTGCCATAAATTATAGCCAATAAAAAATTAAAAAAATCTAATTTCTTCATAAATGTTGGCCAATATTTATTCTGCTACATGTTTTTGATAAAACAAAATCCCAATAAGTGTACAGTATATTGATTGGTTTACGTGAATGTTATAGCGTCTACAAGTTATGGGATATTTTTATGGAATTCTTGATAAACCAAATTTATACTAGTCATGGCAGCTATCAGGGACTTATAGCTGGACTTTAATATTGCAGCGGACTTTCGTATACTAAATGAAACTTTTGACACTTTGTGGGAACCAGTGACACTAATACAGTGATCGGTGGTAAAAATATACACTGTCACTGTACTTATGCCTGAGAAGGGGTTAAACATCTAGGGTGATCAAAAGTCTAACTGTGTACCTGTTTACTGAGTGCTGCCTTAACTAGGGGAATAGAGTGATCCTTGTCTCGTAAATTAGATATTTTCGAAAATCACAAAAATTTCAAATTCGGAGATTTGGAAATCTGAAATTTGTAATTTGTAAATTTGAAATTTGTAATTTGTTAATTTGAAATTTGTAAAATTTCGAACAATCGAAAATCCGAAAATAAGAAATTAGAAAGAATGAAAATCAGAACATTTAAAATAATAGCTAACTAATAATATCTTATGCCGTGTACACACAAGCAGAGTCCAATGGGAGCTTTTCATCGTATATTCCGACCGTGTGTATGCCCCATTGGACTTTTTCTGTCGGAAATTAAGACGGACTTAGATAGAGAACATGTTATTTTTTTTTTTTTCGACGGAAAAAATTCCTATTGGAAAAACCATTCGTCTGTATGCTGTTCCGACGCACCAAAAATGATGCATGCTCTGAAGCAAGTACGAGATGGAAGCTATTGGCTACTGGCTATTGAACTTCCATTTTCTAGTCCCGTCGTACGTTTTGTACGTCACCGCTTTCTGGAAGGTCAGAATTTGGTGTGACCATGTGTATGCAAGACAGCTTGAGTGGAATTGCGTCAGAATTCCGTGGAAAAAACCTTCAGAGTTTATTCCGACGGCAAAACCAGTCGTATGTATATTGGAATTTCCTTTAAAATTTGGCAGGGAAGGGGTTAAACACTAGGGGGCGATCAGGGGGTTAAGTGTGTCCTAGGGAGTGATTCTATCAGTGGGGAGGTGGGCTACCACTCACATGACAGCGATCACTGCTCCCTATGATAAAGAGCAGTGATCTCTGTCATGTCACTAGGGTGAATGGGGAAATGCCTTGTTTACAAAGGCATCTCCCGTTCTTCCGCTCTGTGACATGATCGCAGGACACCGGTGGACATCGAGTCCATGGGACCCACGGGCAAGGTCATGCGCCAATTACGCCGATAGCCCTGCCAATTAAAGGGGATGTACAGGTACGCCCATTTGCCCACTGCTGCCATTGTGCCGACGTATATTGGCGTGCAGTGGTCGGCAAGTGGTTAAAGATATGGCAGTTTAAAAAGCTGCACATGTTGTTTGCTAAATAAGCCTGTCCTCGACTCTTCTTAGATGATGATCAGATTACTGTACATTTTAGAAGCCATTCATGCAGAGATCCAAATAATTCAACGGTTTCAAAAACTTTACTCCTCTAAAATTTAAGCAAATCTGGCTTTTCATGCAAGCAATATGGGGGAATAAATTGCATATACGGAAGCATAATTAAATTTAGCTTCTTTTCAGTTCTGTATGCATCATTGGTAGCAATCACCCAAATTACTTGATTACATTGATCATTTGATTAAGTTGTCTGAGGAATAACTCTGGATAAGTATAGCGAGGAGAAATATGACATCTGAATTTCTAGATTTTTAAGTGTAACATATTGAGCAATGTATCCAATTATGTATCTCAAAAGGAGTAGCAGTAGATGTAATTGTACAGCTGTAGGTTTGTATAATTATGATTTGAAAATAAAACAAATCAACTGCCATATACCACTTTGTACACAGAATCTTTAAGGTCTTTTAACCACTTCAGCCCCGGAAGGATTTACCCCCTTAAAGACCAGGACATTTTTTGCGATAAGGCACTGCGCCGATTTAACTGACAATTGCGCGGTCGTATGACCCTGTACACGGACAAAATCGATTTCCTTTTTTCCCCACAAATAGAGCTTTCTGGTGGTATTTGATCACCTCTGCGTTTTTTATGTTTTGCGCTATAAACAAAAAAAGACAGTTAAAAAAATAATTATCATTTTTTTTAAAGTGAGGGAAATCCCATCTAGGGATTGACCGATATCATTTTTTCGGTGCCGATACCATACCAATATTCCGGTCACCTCTCAGGCTGATAGCTGATATTGTCTGCCGATATTCTGTACATTTAAAAAATTTTTTTTTTTTAATTTCTGTTATTGCTGTCACAAGGACTGTAAACAGACCTTGTGACAGTAATAGGCGGTGGCAGGTACTCTTTATGGAGGGATCGGGGGTCTCTAAGACCCCAAAACCCTCCTCTGTACTTGAAAGTATTCAAAACGTCAAGATCTGCGTTTTTGAATACTTTCTCTTTTTTAAAACTGGCGCCTTTAAGATGCCGGTAATCCGGGAAGTGATGTTACTAGATCCGACACCCGAACGAAGCATCGGCTTTCATTTTTTGCCTTTTTATTTTGTGCCCTGTATCTTGGTTATAGTGCTTAGCTGCAGGTCATTAATTGACACAATTTTCACATCGTTTTAATTCATCTATCACTTAGCACAAATATATAAAAAAAATTTGAAGCATCGGCTTTGTTTGGGTCTTTGGCCAGTCGGCAGAAGTGCCGGCTGGTTGCTTGGGCCTCCTGGTGGGGCGGGCGGCGGGCGGCGGAGGTGGCGGGAGGGGGAGACATCCCCTCCCACTATTTGTAATAACAGCCGAGCGGCTGCTGAGCTTCATTGGTTGTTATTACAGTAAAGCTGACCGTCCGCTCTAAAGATTGGTCACGGGATGATGATTGTAGCTGCATGCACCCCCCCCCCCGGTAAAACCCCTTGAAGCAATATAGGTAATATCGGTCTAGTTTGCGACCAATACCAATTTTGCAGAAAATACTGATATCGGCCTGCAATAATCGACCTTACCGCTAATCGGTTGATCCCTAATCCCATACTGTTATCAGAGTCCACATTGGGTATTTCTTCTCTATTCCTGCTGGTTCAAAACTTTGGATTTTCCCACACTTTCAGTCCCATGTTCACCAAGACATATAGCAAGAGTGAATGTTTAAAATTACCCTACTAGGTCCTAAACTACTTGGTAATTGGAGACTTGTAGTGAGGTATCCCTCCACAAAGCATCAAATACACAAAAAACAGAAGGTCTATAGATATGGGCTCTACCTATCACCATACTTCACCAGGGATAATAGAGAAAAATGACAACGTATTGTTATAGTGTGTAGGATATACTATTTGCTCTATTACGAGCATATACCAGCTCCTGATTGTTGAGATATAATCAAAATGCAGAATACACCATAAACAACACATAAACATACATTGTTAAAAACAACCTGCTGCTCTCGCTCCACCTAATTGACCCATAATATTTGAGTATTCATATATATGCATAATCCTTTCAAAAATGTATGTTTATGTGTTGTCTATGGTGTCTTTTTAACTTATATGAAACAAAGATTTTGATTATATCTCAACAATCAGGAGCTGGTATATGCTCGGAATAGAGCAAATAGTATATCCTATACACTGTAACAATACTTTGTCATTTTTCTCTATGATCCCTGGAGAAGTATGGTGATAGGTAGAGCCCATATCCATTAGACATGTGCAATTCATTTCATTCCAAATGAATTTTTTAAAAACACGTTTTAACAAATTTTATTAAAAAATTAGTAAATTCGAAATATTCAGAAATTCTGAAAAATTGTAAAATTCATAAAGTCAGAAAAATACAAATTTGAAAATACGAAAAGCCGAAAATTCCAAAATTTGTAATAATAGCTAACTGATAATTAACTTAACTATTATTAACTATTAAATTATAGGTATTGGAATTTCCTTTCAAATTTGTCTGTTAGTGAAGGTAACGAATACGAATTTATCTGAAGTTACGAATTATCCGAAATAACGAATGCCATATGTAAACGAATGGAACGTAACTAATTAATAATAATAAATAACGATAATAAAAACATTTTATTATTATTTATTTATTATTAATTTGTTCCGTTCCATTCGTTTAGATATGGCATTCATTATTTCAGATAATTTGTAACTTCAGATAAATTTGTATTTGTTACGTTCACTAACAGTAAAATTTGAAAGGAAATTCCAATACCTATATTTTAATAGTTGTTATTAGTAAGTTAGTAAGTTATTCTTTCAAATTTTTGGATTTTATTTCTTATTTTCTAATTTATGAATGTACGAATTTTTGAATCTTCTAATTTATGAGTTTATGAATTGCAATCATAACGGATGATCCGAAAAAAAAAAAAAATTAAAAAATGAATGAAACAAAAACAAACACATTTTTCGGTAGTGCACATGTCTAATATCCATAGTCCTTTTTGTTTTTTTTTGTAAGAGTGAATCTCTCCAACAGGGAAACATAGAGCGATAACCTGACAGAGGTCCTAAACCCACCCACTTTCCAAATCTTGATGCACTTTAAGAAGATGATACGTTTCACTAGGATGTCAGACTTGCTATAAACTGATTGGCTGATTATTGGTTCAGCCCACAAAATGTCTGCCTTCATAGCGAATGTGTCACAGATACACTTTAAAGTGCCATATACACTCTATTTTTCTTTATTTATGAAACATTTCTGATTGTTTGTTCTCTTGAGCTTTCATGTAAATGAATCTACATGATCCATGCACCTCATCATAACTCACTGCCAATATTGGTCACATTATGCAAATAAGCATGATCTTACAAAGATGTAAAAAGGACTGCTTAGAAATAATGCATATATTGAAAATTACATTATGATGTCTCTGGTGCAAAGAGGAAAATCAATCATTTTTTTATCCTTACAGCACGATTAAAAATATAAAATCCAAATTCAATCCACTCCTGTCTCTAGTGTGTATTATTAATTAGTTTCTCAGCAACAGAAAGCAATTAAACCTCTCTGCTGCTGAGATATATTTGTAGAATCATGGCACAATATTCTAAGAACTCTACAGGCCAATATGTAATCCTTTGTTTGGAGAGAATGCTCTTGACAAGACCTGCACTACTAAAGCAACAATACTCAAAAACATAAAAAAAATATTAGGGAGTGCATCCCGGCTCGATGGCCTTCCCCAGAGCCACCGACTATAGCCAAACGGCTTAAGCATATACAGAAAACAGCCGACATGGAGGAACTTGTACACCAACCGAAGGACAATAACATACAATTTGTTTACAATATACAGTTTTTTTTTTTTTTATAATGTAGTTGCATCTTACAATAACAGTAGTAAACAGAGGCACAGTGGCATCTGCATCATGAAGACATTTTTTTTATGAATTACTTCCAGCCTTCATGTATTAGATCTTTATGTAATAGGTGACATAGTGGACATGTGATCTGGAAACACTGTGATGAAGTAAAGGGAACCTGAGCTTTCTTTGACAGCTGGGTCTGACAGCTACACTGTTGGGTGCTGGCTGTCAAAGGGGGAAAATAGATTAATGTACCCTCTGCACTGGAAATTTTGCAAGGGGAATGTTCATCTACAGATTGTAGATGTGAATGGGGTTACATTAAATTACAACATAGTATCAATGATTATAGAAAAAAAGGGTAGCGGGAGACATCGTGGGATATCCACTAAAACTGGAGCACTCAGAATCTGGTGCAGCTGCGCATGGTAGACAACCAGCTTCTAACTTCAGCTTGTTCAGTTAAGCTTTGACAATAAAACTTGGAAGCTGATTGATTCCTATGCAGAGCTGCAACATATTTTGCACACTCCAGTTTTAGTAAAACTGAAGCACTCAGTTTTAGGCCTGAAGCACTCAGTTCCTTACTAGTCTCTGATCATACATTTTTACTGGAGTATGCCATCCAGTTCTGGGCACCAGTCCTCACCATGTGCTGGAACTGAAGAGAGTCCAGAGAAGGGGCGACAAAGCTAATAAAGGGGACTGGAAGACCTTAGTTATGAGTAAAGGTTACGAGCACTGAACTTATTCTCTCTGGAGAAGAGACGTTTGAGAGGGGATATGATTTCAATGTACAAATGCCGTACTGGTGACCCCACAATAGGGATAAAACTTTTCTGTGAAAGGGAAATTAAAACGACGCCTACTCATCTTTTTTAATTTCCCTTTCGCTGAAAAGTTTTATATTCACTAATGTTTTATATTCACTACGTTTGATATTCACTAAAATTAGAAGAGAAGAGGTTTAACCTTAAACTGCATAGAGGGTTTTTTTACTGTAAGTGCGGTAAGAATGGGTAATTCTCTTCCACAAGCAGTGGTTTCAGCAGGGGGCATTGATCATTTAAAAAAATTATTAGATAGGCACCTAAACAACCTTAACATACAGGGATATACAATGTAATACTGACATAAAAGCACATACACAGATTGGACTTGATGGACTTGTGTCTTTTTTCAACCTCACCAACTATGTAACTATGTATGTAACAATACCCCATTGATTTCTACAGTGAAGGCCGAGACTGGATAAGAAGTAATGTTCTCTTCCAGTTTCTGCAGCCCTTCTATTATTCTTCTCCATTCTGCCCTGCAAGGAATGTTGGTGGTGGTGGTGACTAATTCTGGTGACCAACGTCACACTGTACTTCTTTTGTGCAGTCAATTATATAAACATTTTCAATGTCTTCAGCTTTCCAAAACAGCTGACTTTTTTTCACAACAATGGAAGATGCATTTATGAACAATATATGTTCATAAATGAGCTCTCTATCACTAATCGATACTGGTTTGTAGGCATTTGCTATCCATTCATGGAAAACCACAAGTAATTAGACATGTGCATTCATTTTCGTCTGAATGCATTTTCGTCCAAATTTCGGGTATTTTTGTTATCGTTTTAACAAACGATAACGAACGCACAGAATCCGAAAACCGAAACATCTGACATAAAGAAATGCTTTATTTTCATTTTCGTTGCAACAGTTCGATATAGATAGGAGATTCGACATGACGCTGACAATAGTGATCTGTGTCCAACGAACCTGTGGTCGAATGTGCCTAACCTTAGCTCTATTAGTCCAAGATTATTCTACATAGAGAGAAAAGATTCGACATAGAGAGAAAATATTCGACATTATAGAGACAGTAACAAAAAAGTTTGAATGTGCCTAACCTAACTCTATTAGTCCAAGATTATTCTACATAGAGAGAAAAGATTTGACATAAAGATTTGACGAAGCAGCCGCCGCGAGCGGACATTTATGGTCAAATGCTCTGCCCATAGGTTATAGAAGAATTCTAATGTTGGTTGACTAGTAATAATAATTAATAAATATAATTATTACTAGTGTCATACAACATTAGAATTCTACTATAGCTTGTAGGTGGAGCATTCGACCGGAAATGTATGATTGCGGTATCGTACTGTTTAGCTGCTCCGTCGAATCTTCTTAGAACATTCGAGAGACACCATGAGCCTTCAATGACAGATTCAACCTTAATTATTTCGGCTTTTCAGACGAATGCCTTTTTTAACGAAACAAAATAAATAAAAACACATTTTTGTAGTAACTAAATAAATTTATTTTATGGACGGAAACGAAATTTCGAAACAAAATACTTCAGTGTGCACATGTCTACAAGTAATCACCAACATTTTCTTCTTTGTTTCCCCATAAACATTGTTCTATC
Organism: Lithobates sylvaticus; assembly: GCA_028564925.1. Classification (NCBI taxonomy): domain Eukaryota; kingdom Metazoa; phylum Chordata; class Amphibia; order Anura; family Ranidae; genus Lithobates; species Lithobates sylvaticus. The sequence goes on from CM053028.1 coordinate 32,503,595, forward strand.
CATACTATTTTAGAAATGTACAAATAAACACTTTTATTTGTCATTTTGCAGTTACATTATTTTTTAAATGTAGGGTTTAACTCAACCAGTATTGCCACTAGCTGTTTCGGCTAAGTACTGAGATGCATGACTCTTGTCAGTAGATAGCGAACAATTAAGACTTTTGTAAGAAAGCCACTTAAGAAAGCATTCCTGAAATTGGTGCCTCAGGAGTTTTCTGTTGTGCAGTTCATAATGGTCTGTTTGTAATCTTAACATATATTTGGTTTTACGTTCACTTGGGAAAATTGGTTTGAGAGGAAATACTGTATCTTAACATTGCAGCATGGAATGTTTCATGGTAAATTGACTTTTTACGAATGCCGCTCTATGTTGGGTTTAAATTTACTCTGCAAAGACGATGCAGATTTATGCCATACTGTCAGAGCAAATCAGTACATTTTATCAAGGAATTTTAAACTGGAAACAGCTTTTTTTGTTGCCTGTGCTCTGATCTAAAGCAGTGATCTAAAATATTGGCAAAACTCTGCTGTCAGATTGAAATTACTTAGCAAACAACAAAAGATAAATATGCCTTCTGCATTCTGTTATTAAAATGCATTTTATTGTCAATTAAATCAGCGCCGTCATAGGATTTTTTTTTTGACTGCTCAGCATGTCCCTATATTGCTCAAATTTTTGATGAAATAAAAAATATGATCTTAGGCCGAGTACATGGATACCAAACACGACATGCTTTAAAATTGCGCACAAACACGCAGTGGCGACAAACTACATACATTTTTAAAAGCCTTTAAAAGCCTTTACATGATACCACATTAGATTCACGGAGGAGGTCTACTGCTAAAATTACTGCCCTCGATCTGACCTTCGCGGTGATACCTCACATGCATGCTGCAATTGCTGTTTACATATGACGCCAGACCAACGCTTGTGTACGCCTTTGCGCAAGAGAAGGGGGGGCAGGGGTGCTTTTTTTTTTTTTTTTTTTAGTTTTTTTTTTATTTATTTAGCTTTTTTTATTCTATTTTTAAACTGTTCCTTCCATTTTTTTTCTTTGTTATGATTTTTATTGTTATCTCAGGGAATGTAAATATCCCCTATGATAGCAATAGGCAGTGACAGGTACTCTTTTTTTGAAAAAAATTGGGGTCTATTAGACCCTAGATCTTTCCTCTGCCCTCAAAGCATCTGACCACACCAAGATTGGTGTGATAAAATGCTTTCCCAATTTCCCAATGGCGCGGTTTATATCCGGAGGGGGGACATTCCCTCCTACTGCTTGTAAAAGCAGTCTAGAGGCTAATTACCCGCTAGAATTGCTTTTACATGAAAGCCGATCACTGGCTGAAAAGAATGATACCAAGATGATACCTAAACCTGCAGGCATCATTCTGGTATAACCATTCAAAGTCCAGCAACATACTGGACATATATTGTAATCTTTTTCCGCGCTGCAACTGAATGGCGCACCTGAAAACAAAAAAATGCTTAACACTAAAACACAGTAAACAAAATTACATACCTGAAAAGCAAGCATGATAAAACATGATAAAACATAATAAAACATTGCAGAATAGAATGGAGTAAAAAAAGAGCAACAATAGAGAGAGAGAGAGAACAATAAAACGACAACTATTTTGTGTTTTTTTTATTTTTTTGAGATTCACAGGTAAAAAAGCTCCTGACTGTTAGCGACTGAATCAAAACGCTACCACAAAAAAAATGTTAGCGATCGCAGGGATCAGGCCTGACTCTGCGAACGCTGCAGTTATGTGTGCTTAGTGTTTTGTAAGTGACAGTGATCGATCGATACTGCACTTGGGTGGGCTGGGCTGGGCGGAGGGGGAAAACGCAGGTGCTAGCAGGTATCTGGGCTGATCCCGCTAACAATGCGTTTTTTTTGGAACCCTAAACTGCTGGGACGCTAGTATAGATCTGATCAGATCAGATATTGATCTGTTCAGATACTATACCACTAAGGGAGGTGTATGCTTTGCGCGTGGGTGTTTGCGGTACTGGCACTAACCTGGGGCGACGCAGACCTTATTTGACCCTAAAACCTAATTGATATCACCCGCCGGGCGATCAGGGGGTTAAACCGTTATTGGGTAATAAATGGCGGGTGCCCTGACAGTATAAAAAAACAAGCTAACTAACCAGCGTCACCCGTAACAGTAATACAAAAAAAAACTGGTTACCTAGCGACACTAATGCAGCGATCAGAAAAAACGATCGCTTAGTGACACTGGCAAAAGGGGGTGAATGGGTTAACTAGGGGCAATCAGGGGGTTAAACCTTTATTAGGTAATATATGGGGGTACCTGACGCTATATAAAAACCTGACGGGGAACCTAAATAACGAAATAACTAACTGGCTAACCAGCGTCACCAGTGACAGTTATACATTAAATTTTTTTTTTTTTTTTTTTTTTTGTCATTGACTTTTTTTTTTTTTTTAAATAAAGAAATATATTATGAAATGTGATTCCAAGTATTTTCTCATCTGGAAAAAGACCCCTCCGTGACAAAATAAGTTCTTCGGAAATGTATAACTGCTGGAACCAGCAAATTCATTATGGTTCAGGGCTCATAACTTAGAGTATACATTTTTGCTTTTGAAAATCCTAGTTGTAAAACTTCTGGATGAACAACACTAACAACCTGCATCAAAAAGGGATATAAGGTTTATATATATATAGCAAGGCAGAGCTCCGAGTATTAATGGCCTATATCTGAAGGTACCATTGGGATTTTTCCTAGATTTCCATGGATATCATGATTTTTTTGCATCAAGCCCTTGCTTATAGTATTTTTTTGATTAGGCAAATGTGGTGGTAAAACAATGTCAAAGAAAGAAAGAAATACTAAAAGAAAATAAGCCTATACTTATAGGATAACAAAGTTAAAGACAGAGAGAAAGGGTTAAAGTAGGGTAGAATGAATATGCAGATGAATAGACAGCTTAAAAAGAAATATATTGATTTTCATGGCTCATATCATAATACCCTTAGAGAGTGTGATTAATTATGCTTTATGGGGCAAAGTATATCCTAAAATGTGTGTATGTATATATTTTCTTTAATTAAAACTAAACATTGAATGCTATTGTTTATTGAGTTAAAGTGTTAATAAACCCAGCACCCTGCATTCACTATACCTGATCTCCCACAGTACACAGAACATGGAAATGCAATTATTTTAGTAAATATAAACTGCTAAATATCTTTTCTTATCAGCAGAATATAGCAGTCTTGTGACTTCCATCGGGGTCTTGTTGAAGCATGTAGGAAGAGTTTTCATTTTATTTTGACTGTCCTTTGAGGCTGCAGGACCCCCGAACACCCGAGGAAGAAAATAAATACGCATGCCCCTATCTCCCCGTTTTTCCGAAACATGTTGGGATCTTTTGTGATCTCACGAGTCTTTGTGTGTTCCAAAAATTAGCAACTTTATATGTATCATGTGTCCTATCCATTATTTTTAGGTGTGCTATTTGTAGATTGTATATTTTGTACTTCAATAAAATTTGTATATTTTTTATATACTTTGCTACTTTTCTAGCTATCCCTATATTCTTCACCCCTACCCGCACAATCCCTAGGGTATTCCTCTCCAAAACTTGCACAGGAAGAAGGCTCTATTCACAGAATCCTGGAACAGGATCAGTCCATAAATACAGCTTCTTTAACCACTTTCAGACTGGACCAATTTGCAGCCAAAGGACCAGGCCCCTTTTTGCGATTCGGCACTGCGTCGCTTTAACTGACAATTGCGCGGTCGTGTGATGTGGCTCCCAAAACCTGCGGTTTTTATTTTTTGCGCTATAAACAAAAAAGAGCGACAATTTTGAAAAAAAAACGCATTCTTTTTTATTTTTTGCTATAATAAATATCCCCCAAAAATATATAAAAAAAAACATTTTTTTATCCTCAGTTTAGGCCGATATGTATTCTTCTACATATTTTTGGTAAAAAAATTGCAATAAGCGATTATTAATTGGTTTGCGCAGAAGTTATAGCGTTTACAAGATAGGGAATAGTTTTATAGCATTTTTATTAATGATTAGTAATGGCGGCGATCAGCGATTTTTATTGTGACTGCGACATTATGGCGGACACATCGGACATTTTTGACACATTTTTACAGCAATCAATGCTATTTAAATGCATTGATTCCTGTATAAATGACACTGGCAGTGAAGGGGTTAACCACTAGTTGGCAGTGTAGGGGTTAAGTATGCCAAGGGGTGTGTTTCTTACTGTGGGGGGGCATGGCTGTCAGCTAGTGAATGCTGATCTCTGCTCCCTGTGAAGGAGAGGGAGCAGAGAAATCAGCGTCACTAGTTGCTAGGCAGAATGGGGAGTTGCTGTTTATTTCCGCATCTCCCCGTTCAGCCTTCCCGTGAGACGAAGTGGTTAAGTAGTTCAGCATCCAGTCCCAGGGGTGCAAGGTGTGAACAGCCCCTCTCCTCTAAGTTCACTGATCCATGCCCTCAGGAGTGAGGAGAGACAATTTTCTCAGGGCTTCAAACTATTTAACAGCTCTCCCAGCCACTAACTGGGCACACATCCCTTGCTTAATAATCAAGCTGGTCATTTGAATTCTACCACCCTAAACTCTAGAAACTTCTTCAGGAGGCAGGAGAAGCAATCAAACTCCCAACCCATGCAGCCCTGAGCAGACCAAAATAAATAATCACTTTTCCTTTGTCTACAGCAGGAGCCAACACAACTAAAATTACCTAGCAGCCTAACTAGATGGGTGCTACACATATTTGATTTATTCCTCAGATCTCTCAAAAAATGATAATAAATATATTCATTTCAAGTAGTAGGAATCCTTCATTTTATATTGCTGGAATGTCCTCTGGTGACAACGCAGAAACTCATTTTTGAAAACTATTTATAGTTTATGTTCAAAGTAAATGTGTTTCTAAAAGACTAAACAGTCTTCTAAACCATTACATGAATTGAACTTGAAAAGCCATGGAAAGCACAATAGCAGAAAATATATGGTTTATTGCTTCCTTTTCAAGAAGCTAGCAATGGGTTGATGCACACCTTACAAGAGAATTCCGCCGTGGTTTGTGGATAATTCAAAAACTGTTTGAAAAAGACAGCTTAGATTGATTCTAAAAGTTAAAATAGTGAATCCTCGATTCATTAACCCCCATTAGCCATCTGGAGGAGAAAATCATCTCTGACAGAGTTTAGCAGCATTAAAACTAAGTAAGATGATGAGATTGCAGATTTTAATACCCAGTGAGAATGACAAAGTAATACAAATATTTATTAAGAGCTTTTAATTTGGAGACAACGTTCATGACACCTGAGAAAATGATGGTCACGTTGTTTTAGGCCCCTTTCACACTTGTGCAACTTCAAAGTCGCGCGATTTTACCTCAATTTTTCTGCGATTTCAAGGAATACCTGTGTAAGTGGCATCAAAATCGGACCAAAGTAGTGCAGGGACTACTTTGAAGTTGTACTAATATGAATGGCTGTCATTGGAAATCATGGGGAACGACTTGTCATGCTACTTTGCAGTCCCAAATCGTGGGACAAGTCGTATAAGTGTGAAAGGGGCCTTGGAGTTACAATAAGGATGAAATCAGCACATAATTATGTTCTTAGAGAATGCTATATGGTTCAAAAGTATATGATTTTTTTTTAATTCACCCAATAGCATAGTCAGGTAAAAAAGAAAGAAAAAAAACCTTACTCTTTTCAGGGACCTTATTGTAAACAGATTATTACAGTTACTGAAGTCAGTTTTGATATATTTGTACATTGTAATCATAACCATTCTTAAGCGCTTCTTCTCCAGAGTGAATAACTGTAATCTATGTAATCAATCCTTATATCTGAGGTCCTCCACCCCCCTTATTTATTTTTATGACCTTAGCTGAACTCTTTCTAATTCAACAGCGTCTTTCATGAGGATTGGTGACCAAAAAAGAACTGCATATTCAAGATAAGGCCGAGCCAGTGTTCTTCTAGTTCTTCATTGCTGCTTTGGGTGGTTTTCTTAGGTATCCAGGGAGGCAGGCCAAGATAGGAAAATCACATATTTGTTAATGGTAGAGGAGCAAGGTTTGCTTCTTCATGTCAGAAATTCCACCCTTTCTTTATGACTGGTGATAACTGAATGGTGTGGTGAACGATCAATAGGCAGCAGCATAGGTAGTGTACCACCCATAGTAGATAACAGCAGAGCAGGAGGGAGAGGAATCGTTAGATAGCAAAAGTGGCAGAGAAAGCACAGAGCCACAGAATAATTAAAGTAGGAGCAGGGAGATCCTTGCACTGCAGGTCCTCAAGTACAGTTTCTTCTCCAGCAGATCCTCATAAGAGCAACGATCAGCACAGTGGTGACATCACCCACTATCATTACAGAGCTCAAAATACTTCAAGTTTCATGGGATTAGTAACCTTAAGATGCAGGAGTAGGAAGATCTGTCTTAGATGATGTCACACTGCAGACACAGGAGTACTTAAAGTGGAAGTAAACCCATCAATTTAATGGTTTCAAAAAAGTTACATTCAAGGCATGCAGGGAATGTTAACTGTCACATTGGTTGTGCTCTCAACCAAACTATCAAACCATTAAATGGCTGGTGTCATAACTGATCACATGTGCAGCACCATGGCAATTAAAGATCAAACAGAGGCTAAGATGGCAACTTCCTTGACTGAAAAAGGTAGGAGGGTTTTCTTCCGCTTTAAGCAGTGTCAAATTTCATGAGATATTATAGATACAAGGCAGATGTTTCAAGGTATTGCTTAGTTGAAATTAACTTTGCTATTTTCACAGCAAAGATACACTTTTTGACAGGTCCACCTTAGGAGAGGCGGTTCACTTTACAGTGGAAGTTCAGGCGAAATTCTATCTAAGGCTAAATCTACTTCCACCCCCATTTTAAGACTATTCTATCTAACCCTGGAAAGAAAAGATCTGTATACTTACCTATTCTGAAGCCGCTCCGATCTGTGTGGTGGCTCCAGTGTAGAGGAGGGGCAGCCAACAATGGATGCCCTATAGTAAGCCTATGGACGATGTCATCTCCCAGGCATTTTCAGCCATTGTTAGCGTTCTCTCTGGTACACAGAAGCCACCACTAGAGAGGTCATGTGACCAGAGGAGATTCAGTATAGGTAACCATACAGATTTTTTTCATAGGGTTAGATAGAATAGGCTTAGAATAAGGGTGGGAGTAGGTTTAGCCTTTTTCTAATGCTGCATACACACGATCGGACTTTCAAACAACAAATGTTGGATGTGAGCTTGTTGTCGGAAAGTCTGACCGTGTGTATGCTCCATAGAACATTTGCTGTCAGACTTTCCGCCAGCAAATGTTTGGGAGCAGGTTCTCAAATTTTCCGACAGCAAAACTTGTCCGATCTTGTGTAGACAAATCCGTTGCACAAAAGATCACGCATGCTCGGAATCAAGCAGAAGGAGCCGCACTGGCTATTGAACTTCCTTTTACTCGGCTCGTCGTACATCTTGTACGTCACTGCGTTCTCACGTTCAGAATTTCCGACTACATTTGTGTGACCTCGTGTATGCAAGACAAGTTTGAGCCAACATCCTTCGGAAAAAAATCCATGGTTTTGTTGTCAGAAAGTGTTGTCGGAAAGTCCAATTGTGTGTACGGTGCGTTAAAATTTGCCTGAACTTCCACTTTAAGACCCAAAGAAAATCTATACTAGATAGAATTTAGGATATACCCAATACAATGACAGTTTATTGATAGTATAAATATATTATACAATAGCAACCTAATGGAAGGTGATTTTGGATAAATCATACTAGCAATTTGGAAACTGTTAAGATTTTAGCAAAATGGCAATTAACCAAATCGATCGTTCAACTATAAAAGCAAAAAGAGAACAAAATCAATAAATAAATACATAATGTTGGAAAATGTTTCTGTTTATAACCTCTTTCAACACATTGTTGTCATGACAACTGTGACGTCATAGACCAATAGCTTAAAGCTCAATAGCTGAAGGCTGTGCGATCACACACTGATCACTTTGTACAAGGCGGTGGTTGGGGGTTATCGTTACTGTTCACAGATCATGCTATAATGTGGAAATTTATCATAGGCACAAATTGATGTAGTAAAATAATAATACAGCATGTACCTGGAAGACTGTAAACCATGAAACAGCCTAGTGATCCACAATAAATGGGAAAACCTGGTCAGCCATGTGTTGCTGCCCTTGAAGACACGCTCATCTATTCAACAAACCAAAACACAGCATTGAATAAAAATTCTGGAGCTGCATCTTTACTCTGGGCTAGGAGAAGAAAATCATTTTTCACTAAAGCCTGGAAACTGTGTAATGTATCCATGTGGATCCAGTCAGTGGCCTCAGGTGTCACATACACTCAAGAGATTTATGTCTAAATCCTTTAACCAGGAAGGAAAAAATATTGCAAGCCTCCAGTCTTAGCAAGTCCAGTGAAAGGATACATTCATATAATTCAAATGTATAGGCTAAGCTAACACAGAATTGTAACTTGGAGATGCACTATATGGCCAAGAGTATGTGGACGCCCCTCCGAATGATGGAGTTTGAGTTTTTACAATGAAGAGTACTGTTAATGCTACAACACACACAGTAGTTACATAGTTACATATTTGGTGAGGTTGAATAAAGACAATCCATCCAGTACAACCTGTGTAGGTGTGAGTGTGTGTTTTGTGTAGGTGTGTGTGTTTATGTCAATACCAATTCCCATATCCCTGTATATTGAGTTTGTTAAGGTGCCCATCTAATGCCACGTACACACGTTCACACATTCAACAACAAAATCCATTGTTTTTTTTCCAACGGATGTTGGCTCAAACTTGTCTTGCATACACATGGTCACACAAATGTTGTTGGAAATTCCGAACGTCAAGAACGCTGTGACGTACGATGAGCCGAGAATATTGAAGTTCAATAGCCAGTGCGGCTCTTCTGCTTGATTCTGAGCATGCATGGAATTTTGTGCATCGGAATTGTGTACACACGATCGGAATTTCCGACAACGGATTTTGTTGTTGGAATTTCTGACAACAAGCTCCTATCGAACATTTGTTGTGTGTAGGCTCCATCGGGAGTTTTTTTAAACGATCCACACTTCCCATTGTCACCACTTTTTGAGGAAGGAAATTCCACATCCTTACTGCTCAGAAACTTCGAGGGAAAATGAGATTTAAAAAAAGACAACGAGAATTATAGTGCAACCAAGGAGCAAGTTGCTAACACAACTTCTCCTGCGCTTGGGAGTGAGCCCACTCAGGAAGGGTATGCTACATCTCCATCTTGGTTCTATAAGGCTAAGACACGTCTTGCTGCCCTCTAAAGACTGGGGAAGTCTGATATTCTGGAACCACAAAAAAGAAAGAAAAGACACACCGGCCCATTATCCTATCCATAATAATAAAAATATGGTTTTAGGATAATGCACTAGGTCGGTGCGCCCTTTCTTTCTTTTTCTTGAGGAGCAAGTTGCTGCATGTCTAAGCATTAGGTAAATATTTTTTAGTAGATTAGGAGTCGGCCTAAGACCCCTTTCACATTGGGGCGTTTTTCAGGCGTTTTTCAGTCGCTTTAGCGTTAAAAAAAGCACATGTAAAGCGACTGAAAGAAGCCGCAACTGCAATCCCAATGTGAAAGCCCGAGTGCTTTCACACTGAGACCTCTTTCACACTATGGCGTTTTTCAGGCGCTTTAGCGTTAAAAAATGCGTCTGTAAAGCACCTGCAAGAAGCCGCAACTGAAATCCAAATGTGAAAGCCCGAGTGCGCTGGCAGGGCATCAAAAAAAGTCCTGCAAGCAGCTTCTTTGCAGCACTTTTGGAGCGGTAAATACACCGCTCCTAAAGCGCCCCCTTCCCATTAAAATCAATGGGAAGCGCCTGCAAAACGCCTGAAAAGCGCCTGCAAATTGCTTTTGGCAGCGGCGATATGTGGGCACTTTTAACCTTTTATTTGGCCACTAGCAGGGGTTAAAAATGCCCCAATAGCGCTCGAAAAACCCTGGTAAAGCGCCACTAGTCTAAGCGGCGCTTTACAAGCGTTTTTCGAGCGCCGGCAGTGTGAAAGGGCTCTTAAAGCACTCAGGCTTTCACATTGAGATTGCAGATGAAGCTTCTTTCAAGCGCTTTATAGGTGATTTTTTTAACGCTAAAGCTCCTGAAAAATGCCCCAGTGTAAAAGGGGTGTAAAACTTTAGGAAAATGCCCATCAGCATGTAGCTTAGGTATGATTTGCCATTCCTATCTCCTGTAAATAGGTTCTCTAGATTGTTTGTCTACCCTTCATAAATCAGGTTGGGACAGCTGTCTGTGCCTGCCATTACATCTGCAGAAGGGTTGAGGCAATTGTCACATTCATTAAAATTCAGTGAATATTTGTGTATTGCTGAGGAACACAAGAAAATGTGACTGGATTGGCTGGTTTAGTAAATGTACTGTTATGGTTTTTGGCAGAATCTCTCAACACCTTAAAATAAAAATTAGAACTTTTAAACTTTCTTTACAGCGTATCCAAGCCTGCGATAATTTTCTATTATTGGGAAAAAGTGATGTTTCAATTACTTATTAACATGCTATGCAGCAGATTCTGTGTTTAGTAATTTAAAGAAAATGTGCCATCTTTGCACCTATTAGCTAACACTCAGAAGGTTTTCTAATATGGATACAATGCTTTTCAATGCATCCACTTTAAAATGCTGACCTTGTCACTTCTTGTGACAAAGTGTGAAATTTCACTGTGGGACTCAGAAATTAATCTTTTGCTAACAAGTTTTAAAAGAGAGTGAGAAAGAAGAGAAAAAAAAAAAATCTTTGAACAGCCGAGAAGTTTGGTTGGAGGATTCTTGTGCTATCTGAATCACACATTGTCAGAAGTTCTACACTTGCAAATTTTTATGCTTTGAAATTAACAGTTCCGTAAAGCATGCCAAACGGAATCAACTACACTCTATATTTAGCTGATTCCTAAATTACAATGTTAGTCAGAAACAAGTAATTTTAGAAAACAATGCCTTTTTATTTATTTTCTTATTTCCTAGCATCCAAAACTATTTTATTTTTTTTTTACGTTTTCAACTGATAGTAGCCAAAAATTTGAAAATCGGAAAAAAACTCCACCTCTACAGATGAATCTTTGACTATATGTGCAATGGCCAAATATAAATGATTTAGCTGGTAAAGCAAAACAGCTCTAGGTCCTGACTTGATGGCTGTTTTCTTCAAATGGGTTGTGCATTGTTATACAGGTCTAATGGAATGCAAAACCCACTTGAAGAAGGTCAATGAAGGTTAGAAGGAGGTCATCTGCAGGTCAATTAAGCTGTCAATGAATTATGAGAACTCTCAGAAGCATTTCAAACTGATGTCCAACTGATACCATCAACACCAAAGCGTGTTGACATAGGCCATTAATATACTTACCAACCTGGCTTCCATACACAGCACAAAGGGAAGGAAGATGTCACCACACTTTCTGGTCAGATCCAAAATCTTGAACAAAAAATTTGGGTGCTCAGTAGGGGTGCAACGGATCAAAAAACTCATGGATCGGATCGTTCCTCGGATCAGAGTGACGGATCAGATCATTTTTTGGATCAGCAAATAATAATTGAATTTGCAAAAACCTGTGACAATTCCACCACCATATAGTCCCCCACTGTAATATCCACATCATCTCCTCACTGTAATATCCACGCCATCTCCCCCACTGTAATGGACATCTCCCCACTGTAATATTGGCTGAGCATCGTTGAGTATTGCAGAGTGTGACTGGGTATCACTGGGTATTGCAGAGTATGGCAGAGTATGGCAGAGTATGGCTGGGTATTGCACGGTACGGCAGAGTATTGCAAGGTATGGCAGAGTATGGCTAGGTATTGCAGAGTATTGGCAGGGTATTGCAGAGTTTCGGCAGAGTATGGAGGGATGGATCCATGGATGTGACTACAACTGTCACAGAGTAGCGCTGTGGGCACTACGATCTCTCCCCTCCACTGTACAGATCAGTATACAGAGGGGAGAGAGGAACCGGCGTCAAAACATGATGCCGGTTTGTTTACAAGTGATCGCTCCGTCATTTGACGGAGCAATCACGTGGTAAGCGGCTGCCGGGTGTACCAAGATGGCCGCCGCCGCTCCGGAGCTAGGCTGAATCTGCGGTCTTTCCTAAGGCCGAGGCAGCGGAGCACTCCACGGATCGCGTGGTGTGCCGATCAAACAGGTTGACCCGTTCGGATCACGGATCAGTGACGATCCGTTGCACCCCTAGTGCTCAGAAATACCCGGGATATCATCAGAAAGTATGGTGGTCATTCCCTGCATTACTTAAGCTGCGTAAAGCTAAGCATATTTGCTAACATTTTTTTCCCAGTGGCCTTTTTTTTTAAATATCTTATCAATGTTTTGTACAGGGGGGAGTGTTGTGAGAAAAAAAAATAACCCGTCTTGATATCAGTGGAAGATGACCTATATTTAAAATCCTCAATTAACATAATCAACCTCATTAAATGTTCAAACGTTGGGCCTAAAAAGATCCACTTGGACTTCAGTACATTTTAATGTTTTGCCTGCAGTAAAAGAGGGTTCCAGAGAGACGAAGGATGGTATTCAGCACAATTGGTACTAATGATAGCTAAAAAACATTTGCATGTTTTATGCAATGAGATCCAAGGGATTAAACTGATTTAATTTTAAACAAAAGGACAGCTTTCCATGTTTTTGATTATTAGTGCTCCACATATGCAGAGGAGATTTACACAGTAATCACTATGAAATATGTAATGCATTTTGGGGCTTGAAATCAGGTTACATTTGATACATTTAAAAAAAATAAAATAAAACATGACTATCAAGGTAAAACAGATTGAGGAATTTCTTTATGCTACAGTATTTGCTGGAATGGAAAACTTTCATGACATACAAAGACGTGTATCTGTTCTAAAGTGAAATTTTGTTGAATGACTAGTGTAGTAGAAAACAGAATGGGATTAAATTACTAAAACTGGAGAGTGCAAAATCTGGTGCAACTCTGCATAGAAACCAATCAGCTTCCAGGTATTTTGTGTCAAAGCTTAATTGAACAAGCTGAAGTTGGAAGCTGAACCAATGTGTCATTGTGATGTATGACCATTATCAACCAATTTTATGTTTCTTCTCATTGTCCTGATGCATATGAGGGTAAGGATGGCCATACACAGGGACACATCTCACCCCAAAAATAGCGGATGTGATTGTCGGGAGATATCTGCCCATGATCATATACACTATATTACCAAAGTATTGGAACACCTGCCTTTACACGCAAGTGAACTTTAATGGTATCCCAGTCTTAGTCCGTAGGGTTCAATATTGAGTTAGCCCACCCTTTTCAGCTATAACATATAGGATTGAGGTTGGGACTCTGTGCAGGCTAGTCAAGTTCCTCCACCCCAAACTTGCTCATCCATGTCTTTATGGACCTTGCTTTGTGCACTGGTCATGTTGGAACAGTAAGGGGCCATCCCCAAATTGTTCCCACAAAGTTGGAAGCTTGAAATTGTCCAAAATGTCTTGGTATGCTCACGCCTTAAAGAGGAAGTAAAGGCAATCTAAAAAAATAAATAAAACGCACCCTGCAAGGCAAAGGCATAATGAGCTAGTATGCATCGCATACTAGCTCATTATGAACAACTTACCTGAGAATGAAGCCCCCAAAGTGGTCCTCCGCCTTCATCTTCACCGCTGCCATGTATCCAAGAGTGACTTCTGGGTCTCGCTGCTCCGGTGTTGTGATTCGCCGGAGCCGCGATGACGTCACTCCCGCGCATGCGCACTGGAGCCGTCACGAGCAGCATATTGCCGTTAGCTGCGGCGTGCTCAGTGCACCTGTGCGCCGCTGTCTATGGCGCATACATCGTAGACAGCGGTGCCTGTCTTTTAGCAAATATCTCCTAAACCGTGTAGGTTTAGGAGATATTTCTTGGACCTACAGGTAAGCCTTAATCTAGGCTTACCTGTAGGTCAAAGTGGTTTGTAAGGGTTAACAACCACTTTAAGAGTTCCCTTCACTGGAACTAAGGGGCCAAGCCCAACACCTAAAAAACAACCTCACATTGTAATCTCCCCTCCACCAAATGATGTGGACCAGTGCACAAAGCAAGGTTCATAAAGACATGGATGAGCGAGTTTGGGGTGGAAGAACTTGACTGGCCCTCACAGAGTTCTAACCTAAACCCGATAGAACACATTTTCAGATGAATTAGTGTGGAGACTGCGAGCCAGGTCTTCTTGTCCACATCAGTGCCTGACCTCACATAGACACACTCCTAAACCTTGTGGAGAGCTTTCCCAAAAGAGTTGAAGCTGTTATAGCTGCAAAGTGTGGGCCAACTCAATGTTGAACCCTACGGACTTAGACCGGGATGCCATTAACGTTCATGTGCGTGTAAAGGCAGGCGTTCCAATACTTTTGACAATATAGTGAAGCTCAAGACCCAAGACCTGCCATACTTGTCTCAGAGTGAAATCAGCACAAACCATAAATAAATTCTTCTCTCTTCTGAAGGTTGGAAAATGTCTATGCGATGAGGGGATCATCAGTAACATTTATGCGGCGTACACACAGTCGGCATTTCCGATGGAAACAGTCCGATGGGAGCTTTTCATCGGATTTTCCGACCGTGTGTATGCCCAATGGTCTTTTTCTGTCGGAATTTCCGACGGACTTTGAATTGAGAACCTGTTCTCAATTTTTCAGACGGAAAACCTTTCTATCGGATTTTCCGATCGTATGTATGCAATTCCGACACGCAAAATTCCGACGCATGCTCGGAAACAATTCGACGCATGCTCGGAAGCATTAAACTTCCCTTTTATAGTGCTGTCGAACGTGTTTTATGCCGCTGTGTTATTGACCGTCGGAATTTGGTGTGATCGTGTGTAGGCAACACAGCTTGAGCGGAATTCCGTCGGAATTCCGTCAGAAAAACCGTCAGAGTCTTTTCCGACGAGAATTCCGATCGTGTGTACGCGGCATTAGGCTTCATATGGCTATCCTTACAAAAGGATGAACAAGTTGTAACAAATTGCATCTTTACTTTTACTGGTATTACACAATTTCAAAAACCCCAGAGTTTTATAGAGTTACCATGTGTCATTTAATAAAAGTTAGAGTTTTTCCATATAGTTAAACATAAAGATTAATCATTCCATTGAACATGGATGTCGGGAGACACCAATTAGTATAGCAACTGTCTATCCTTAGCTATTTTCCTTCAGTTTAGGGCACTGTTTTAATTGATTGTTTATTGTGCTAATAGAGAGATGTGCTCACAGCCACTAGAGCTGACCATACCATCTGTCTGCATCGGTTAGGACTCAGAATGGGAAGTACAAGGTCAGCCACGAACGAAGTCTCGGCGCCAGCCAGTAGAGAGACACCGACATTTTGACTGATCTATCAGCATCTATTCCGGCGTTCTGTTTACTTCAAATTTTATGATATTGTTCTGGGAAAAAATAAATTATACTGTGTTAAAGAAATAAGTAATTGCTTCTCGTGTATAATTGATTTCTTGAAATTGCAACCTTGATCTGATCGAGGACGGCTTGTATATTACCTGTGGTCGCTTCATGAGACTTTAATTGCAGACAATGCTGCTGTAGAGCAAATAAATTATACCATCCAAATGCATTTGGAGCTTAGTATTCTGTTTTTTTTTTATGGTTTCTAAGCACTGCAGGATATGTCTTCTTTCACATAGCCATCTGACAATGACATCCATTTCAACAAGTGCAAGACCTGACTACTAAATGACTCAATACCTTGAATATGGATATAATATACACTTTGATAGCTCAAGGCATGGACTGAATTTTTAAGAGATACATAGATTGAGGGTTTTTTTCTTTTTTTTTTTAGTTAAAACTTGCATGGCCCATGCTTTGTGCCCTTCTTCCTTTTGAATTTCTTTAAAAAGCAGATACTCAGACTGTCACCATTGACATGAGCCCCAGAGGTGACAGACACATCTCAAAGACCTAACAAACTGTATATATTAAATAAGTACAGGCGCAAGAGCTACATCTTTATTTTCAGAAGGTTTCTAGAGAGGAAAATGTAGAAGTCTGGAAACTTACTATATTATCATGTTGTCTCTTTATATATTTTCTGTGTATACTCAGAAAGACATGAAAACCCCTTTTGCTATTAATATCAATATGTAACATAATTATTGCACATGATGAATAAGAAAGTTGAGTGTTTATATATGATTCTACAATTAATTAATAATTTTTTGCATTTAAGGATTTTTTTCAGCATTGAGGTGGTTTGTCGATGATTTTTCTCTTTCTTATACTAATGACTTTTTAGTATAAGGTTGGAGCACATATGAGCACAGGGCTTCCATGTCAATGATACTATATCATGATAATGCCATTATATAGGCTTGTATGTGTTCCCAGGTAGTTCTAGGGAATAAAAAGTGACAAATACAAGCTGTAGATTCCATGTATCAGAACATTCACTACAGTAAGATATATCTTTGTGGAAGCAATGGTCCCGCCCCTGCTGAGTACAACCTGTAGCTTCTCAATCAAGACGGCTCACACTCCCTGCTGATTGGAGAACTCTAGCTCTGACTCAATATAGGGCATGGCAGACCTCTGCAGATGGACCACCGCTGTCATACAGAGAGCAAAGGTCTTATTTGCAGCATGCTTGCAGAGGACATATTTTTCTATTTCTATTCTATATTGCTTTATACAGAAAACAAACTGTAATGGTGCGTACACAGGGTCGGAATTTCCAATGGAAACAGTCCGATGGGAGCTTTTCATCTGATTTTCCGACCGTGTGTATGCCCATCGGTCTTTTTCTGTCGTAAATTCCGACAAGAATTCCGACCGTGTGTACGCGGCATAAGACAGTCTACAAAAATATTGTTTGGCGGCCCCTGGAATGTATTTAGGTGTTTTGAACTGAAGGTTCAGCTGAGCTTTAAGGTTAGGTTGAAAGTTATGGTCGTGTATGTGTTTTTTTTTCCCTGCTCTTTCGCCTTCTCTATCTCTAGGTTTCAATTCTTTTTTCTTTTCCCATAACTACATCAAACAATAAGCACATTCCCTTTTTAACTGGGGGATATTTACACTTCAGGCATGGTTCCAAAATGTTGACTCATAAAAGGAACGAGATTGACCATTGCAAGGTTAGGATGGGGTAAGCATTGTCACGATCTTACTTTTTAAATGAGTAGGGTTCAGTTTACACTCATGTTGTATAATGTACATATACTATACATTTACAGAAATTCTAAGTCACAGATGAATAGATAGATAGATAGATAGATAGATAGATAGATAGATAGATAGATAGATAGTAGACATGTGTAATTAGTTTAGTACGAATCCGAAATTCATACGAATTTCCGGAAATTTGTACATTCGTGAGTATCCGAAATACGAATTTTTATGCATAAAAATTTTGTATGAAATAGGAAATTTCGTTTACGAACTTCGGATCCAAATTCCATTACAACAGAATTATGGACAAAATAAGAGTGTTCGTTAATTACGATTATTTGTTTTGATGAAGTTAAAAACCCAGGAAGTCAGCACAGCACAGGGAGCCCCTCATAATGATAAAGTCATCATAACGAACATTCATAATTGTTACGAAAAGTTAACGAACCTAAAAGTTAAAAACCCAGGAAGTCAGCACAATTCAAGGGATGGTGGGAGCCCCTCATAATGATAAATTCATCATAACGAACATTCGTAATTTTTACAAAAAGTTAACGAACCTAAAAGTTCAAAACCCAGGAAGTCAGCACAATTCAAGGGATGGTGGGAGCCCCTCATAATAATAAATTCATCATAACGAACATTCGTAATTGTTACGAAAATTTTACGAAAATTCATATTTCGTACGAATTTAAATTGAATTTCGGACACGAATTACGAAATACGAATTAATTTTAATACGGAACGAAACAAAACAAATTTATTGACGGTGCACATGTCTAAGATGGATAGATAGATAGATAGACAGACAGATAAATGGTGTGTCATGGTGTCAGTAGAGTTAGATGTTACCCAGGGTTCTCACTTAAGCAGGTTGAGGGGGCTCCAGGATGTCTGTATTGAGTGGAGAAAACTACTGGATTTGGTCCACATTTTACAGGAAACTAGCATCTTAATTGTGCAGGTGTGAGCATCCTTTTTTATTAAAGGGGCTGTATACGGTTTGGTTCTTCTTCCTCTGGATACAGGCTGCTGCATGAGCAACACGTGTGTACAGACACTAGGTAAGTACCTTTTATGGCCTTAAGGAGAGCCGATCTGAGACAGGCTCAGTGACTGCGGAGTCTGGATAGGGGGGTAGAAAATTTAGAATTGCTTTTATGCTTAAATTCCTGGTAAGCAGACTAAATCCAGCCATAGACCGAATCTTGGCCGGTTCAGCAGGGACCGGCCAAGATTTGAACCATGTATGGGCAGGCTGATTGTGCCTAAGTTGATTGATCGATCAGCTTGGGTATACAACCAGCATGTCAGAGTTTTCTACATACAGTTATTGCCTGTGGCTATAGCTGTTAGCAGTAACCATTGTATTCTGCTGGCCAGGAATGGTCCCCATGCCTCATGGCTCCCCATGCCATTCCCCCATGACCAATGACTGTGGTAATGGGGGAATCAAGTAATTTTCTTTTTGAAGGAAAACAAATCGTATCATCTATGGCCAGCCTAAGGTAGACTTGATAGCTCGGTATTTGAAGGAACATAGTTATTTAAATATATAATATACAAACAAACAAACATGTCTTTTTTTCAGTTTTGAAAAATAATCTACCAACCTTTTCCGTTCTTACCTCTGTATTTGATCCAGTCCTTTTCTTATCAGAGTTACCAGAAGTTTAGTAAAGAGACTTTCTTAAAGAACTAACTTCATAAGGACTTAAAAGGGGAGAGGAGCCACAATTCCATTGAAAACATGCCTTGGTACTACAAAGAAACCCTATTCTGTAGACAATAGGAAGCATACAATTGTCGTCATTACAAAGAACTTGATAACTGGCAAGGAAAAATATGGCAGGGGTTTAAAAAAGACTGCTATTTAGAATAGCTGCTAAAAAAATTAGAACGATAGTTTGTGTTTTAACTTAATAAACGTCTTTACGCCTTTGATGATTGTGTATTTGTTCTTTTCATTCTCGTTCAATTATTTGTTATATAGTAATTACTTTTCTTTTGATTCATTGTGAGGGTTTAATAAGCAACATACTGCTGCCTTGCCAAATACGTATCTTTGTTGTGCTCTCATGTTTACCTGTGCAAATTTGTGATTTGCGTTTTGTATCTATGTCATGTGATAAGTAATTAACGGCAGTTACAGAAGAACTGCTCTTGCTTTAAAATCAGGACCCAGTTAAATACCTTATTACCAGAGACCAGTGTAAAACCCTAAACAGTTTTCACCCCATTGATTGACAGCACAACAAACAAGAAGATCTTACTGTATAAGAGGACCATTGGGTATTTCCTATTTGAGATTTGCTTGGCTATGACATGATGGGGAAAACTGGCCACATGCATCCTGTTGTTTCATACAAGCCTATCTGTCGACTATATATAGGTACCATAAACCGAAAACTGACAGACATTTGTTTACTTAAAGCGAAGTTCCGCCCACATTTATTTTTTTTTCATTTAAAAATATGGACACTTACCTGTCTAGGGCGCCCGCAATGTCCTCACCCGAAGCCAATCTGTCCCTCGGCTCTCGGGTGGAGGCGCCGCCATCTTCAGTAAGGGAATCAGGAAGTGAAGTCTTGCGGCTTCACAGCCCGGTTCTCTACTGCCCATGCGCGAGTCGCACTGCATGTCCTCACTGGTCCCTGTTGTCTTCTGGGACTTGTGTGTCTCCCAGAAGACAGTGGGGGGGTGGAGGAGGGGCCAGACATGGCGTAGATCGCCACGGAGCCTGCAGTGATCTATGCCCGGAAGTAGGAGCAAATACCTGGATTATACAGGTATCTTCTCCCCCCACCCCCCTGAAAGGTGCCAAATGTGACACCGGAGGGGGGGGAGGAATCCAAAAAGCCGAAGTTCAATTTTTGGGTGGAACTCCGCTTTAAAATACCTCATTGGGTTCCAGGGAAGTTTCTGTTTTTTCATTCCCCTAAGGGATTTGATGTGAATATAGGCTAAGATGCAAACAAATCTGTCAGTAAATTCCTTCCTACCCCAAATGTGTTTATTAATAACGTAAAAATTAGGAAAAAAAAGTCCATAAAAAAAAGTCCATAGAGTGACAAAGTCCATCCACTGATATGCACACCATCCGTCACCAAAATTGTGTGATGCTGGATGTAAGCAGGCATTTTATATGGTGGAGGTCTATTTTGCTGACGGATAGTGCAAATATCAGTAGATGGACTCCGTCACTCTATGGACTTTTCTTTCACAATTTTTACATTTCTTAATGTTTAATTTTGTCATGTTAAGCGCAGATTTATTTAAAAAGTGGGAGAGGGATAAGCAAGGGGGGGTCGTATAATAGAATGAACATATATGGACACCCCAACTGCGCCCAAAGAGGTGTAAAACTTCCAATGTACTAATCCCAACGTTCCTGTAGAAATTGTATAATTAGGTGCTGTAGTGACCAACAGCTGGAACCGTGTTAAGGAAAACAGATGTCACCAGTACACCAAGGAACATCAGAGTAGATCTGGACCTACTCTGGAGATCCTTGGTGTGCTGGCAACATCTGTTTTCCTTTTTTGTCTAGGGTAAAGGGTAGTAACATACTAGGGGGGGGGCTGACAAGAGGCCAGAATTAGAAAGGGCTGTGGAGGTCCAAGACAAAGAAAGGATAGAGACAGATGGGGTGTAGGGGAGCAGTGGGGAAAAAAAGGGAGAAGGGACATTGAAAAATGCAAGGGGAGAGGAAGGGAGTGCGACGAAGGGGGGGGGGGTCCCCTAGGGGAAGCCCAGAATTCATCTTTATTTTATACATACTTAAAAATAACATTGCTGTTTGGTTCTATATTAGTACCAACTAGACATGTGCACAATAGAAAAATTTGTTTAGTTTCGTTTCGTTTCTGTTCGTTTCTGTTGATTCGTACCGATTCGTAATTTCGTAAGTCGTCGGTGTTTGTATTTATAACGATTCGTATTTTCGTAACAGTTATTTTTTTCGTTGATTTGTTTTTCCATTAGTTTAATTTTCGTTTATTCGAAATTCGGATGCATTCGTATTTTTCGTAGATTTAGTTACATTCGTACTTTCGTTAGATTGATTTATTCGTACTTTCGTAACATTGTTTTCGTAGATTCGTAATCGGAACATAATTCATAATTTTATGTAATGTGTATGCTATTATTACATTGTAAGAGACACGGAAAATTCAGAATCGAAAAAAAAAAGTTATGAATTTACGAATTTTTTCGTTCAATCCATTCGAAGCACGTTAAGCAGCGCCATTGTAAGAGACACGGAAGATTACGAATCGAAAAAAAAAAGTTACGAATGTACGAATTTTTTCGTTCAATCCATTCGAAGCACGTTAAGCAGCGCCATTGTAAGGGACACGGAATATTACCAATTCAACAAAAAAAAGTTACGAATCTACGAATTTTTTCGTTCATTTTGATTTTCGTTGTTCCTGTTTTCGTTTTTTGGATTTCCTTCTTTTGTCGTTTCGTTGTTTCTAATTTGGTTATTTCGGATTTTCGTTGTTTTTCATATTCGTTCGATTCGATAATTCGTTATACGTTAAAAATTTTAGCGAATCATTCGTTCATTCGTTCATAACGAATGAACGAATATAACAAATTTTAACGGAAAATGAATTAAAACGAAACGAATTGCACATGTCTAGTACCAACACCTTGTTGTATGGATAGTCATATTAAACGGTAGATGGGATACCAAGAGAGATGTCCCAACAGATGTCAAAAAATATATATTTTATCATCTTTGCAGAGACATGAAAATCATTTGTCCATTGCCTGGGTCTGTACACCCGTAACAAAGACGGTTTACATTTACTCTCATTTCTTTCAGTTTGCATACAGCTGTTTTGAGCTTTTTGAGTAGAAGCTGGATGGATATCTTTAACAAAAAAAGTTTTGTGTTACTGCTTGTTCCCTGTTCTATCTCCAGGATGTCATTATATGATCATTCTGACCTACTTAAGTCCTTATCCGCAGTTTCTTAGAACACAAGTGGGTCATATTGAAATTTGAGTATAGGCTAAGCAAAAGTATATACAAGATTCTGTTAGACTATGGCCAAGAACGGTGTATGCTGCTTGGCAGAAAACGTGAATGTTTGAATACATTGACCCTGATCTACTATTAATTGAGCAGGGTAATTGAGCATGTTAACTTTGCAAAGTAAATTTTCACTTTACAAGGGAATTTTCACTTAGATTGTTGAGTGTAGGAAGGATGTGCTGACTTCTGTCATGTGCGGGTAGAAATCTTCTTTTTCATTTTTTTTTTTGCCTGTGTTTGAGTATTCTTTGCAAAGTAAGTTTTCATCACATTTACTAAGCTAAGAGAAAAGTATCCTTGCAAAGTTATAATTCAATGAACATGTTAAAATAGAAGTTCAGCCTAAAACTAACTAACTCTAAATCTAGCCATATTTTAAGACTAACCTATCTAACCCTGTAAAGCAAAAATCGCTATACATACCTTTTCTGCAGCCAATCCGGTCCCACACTGAGCTGTCATGGGCGGCTTCTCTATGTAGGTGTTTGCAGGAGAGGCAGCCGACAATGGAAGCTCCATAGTAACTCTATTGCCTCGTACACACGTACGGACTTTTCCCGGCGGACCTAAGTCCAGCGGACAATCCGCTGGACTTTCCGGCTAGGTCCGCTGGACTTTCCGAGGGTGTGGACTTGCCCACACACGCACGGACTTCTCCAGCGGATAATCCGCCGGCCAAAAGTCCGCGGGACTTTTGAAAATGAACGGACTTGCCCACACACGGAGCAGTCCGTTCATTTCGAACGTAACTTCAGGTTACGTAGCTAGCGTAGGCAGTAAATGCCGCCGCGCTAGCTCCGCAAGCTGGCATGGATTTAAAGGGAATCCCCACGCCGAAAAAACGGCGTGGGGGTTCCCCCCAAATCCATGTCAGACCCTCATCCGAGCACGCAGCCTGGCAGGCCAGGAAAGGGGTGGGGACGAACGAGCGCCCCCCCCCCTCCTGAGCCGTACCAGGCCGCGTGCCCTCAACATGGGGGGTGCCCTGGGGAAAGGGGGGCCGTGCGGCCCCCCCACCCCAAAGCACCTTGTCCCCATGTTGATGAGGACAAGGGCCTCTTCCCGACAACCCTGGCCGTTGGTTGTCGGGGTCTGCGGGCGGGGGCTTATCGGAATCTGGGAGCCCCCTTTAATAAGGGGCCCCCCAGATACCGGCCCCCCACCCTATGTGAATGAGTATGGGGTACGATGTACCCCTACCCATTCACCTAAGGTGTAAAATGTAAAGTAAAAAAAAACACCCACACTTTTGAAAAAATAGTTTATTGCACTGCTCCGGGGGTCTTCTTCCGTCTTGGGGGTCTTCTGGCCGGACTCCCCCGCCATTTACCAAGCTCTTTTACCGAGCGAGGGGAGTCCGGCTACCTTCTTCGTCGTCGCCGCCGTCGTCTGGGGGTCTCGATCCGCCTTCGGGGGTCTTCTTCCGTCTTGGGGGTCTTCTCGCCGGACTCCTCCCCTCTCTTCTGCTCTTTTACCTAGCTCTTTCACGAGGGGAGGAGTCCGGCTACCTTCTTCGTCGTCGCCGCCGTCGTCTGGGGGTCTCGATCCGCCTTCGGGGGTCTTCCGGGGGTCTCTTCTGTTCTTGCGGCGGTCGTCGTCTTCCGCGCCGCCGGCGCCTTGTCCTTCTTCTTGTCCTTCTTGTTCTTCTTCTTCTTCCGATGTTGACCCGTCGCTGTCTCTGCCCGGAATGCCTGTGCCGATCTGCGCTCGGACTTATATAGGGACATGGGGGACAGGGTCACATGCACATGTCACATGGTGACCCCGCCCCCTTGTGTTGTCACAGTCCCGGAGGATGCTGGGACTGTGACATCGCAAGGGGCGGGGTCACCATGTGACATGAACATGTGACCCTGTCCCCCATGTCCCTATATAAGTCCGAGCGCAGATCGGCACAGGCATTCCGGGCAGAGACAGCGACGGGTCAACATCGGAAGAAGAAGAAGAACAAGAAGGACAAGAAGAAGGACAAGGCGCCGGCGGCGCGGAAGACGACGACCGCCGCAAGAACAGAAGAGACCCCCGGAAGACCCCCGAAGGCGGATCGAGACCCCCAGACGACGGCGGCGACGACGAAGAAGGTAGCCGGACTCCTCCCCTCGTGAAAGAGCTAGGTAAAAGAGCAGAAGAGAGGGGAGGAGTCCGGCGAGAAGACCCCCAAGACGGAAGAAGACCCCCGAAGGCGGATCGAGACCCCCAGACGGCGGCGACGACGAAGAAGGTAGCCGGACTTCCCCCGCTCGGTAAAAGAGCTTGGTAAATGGCGGGGGAGTCCGGCGAGAAGACCCCCAAGACGGAAGAAGACCCCCGGAGCAGTGCAATAAACAATTTTTTCAAAAGTGTGGGTGTTTTTTTTTACTTTACATTTTACACCTTAGGTGAATGGGTAGGGGTACATCGTACCCCATACTCATTCACATAGGGTGGGGGGCCGGGATCTGGGGGCCCCCTTATTAAAGGGGGTTCCCAGATTCCGATAAGCCCCCGCCCGCAGACCCCGACAACCAACGGCCAGGGTTGTCGGGAAGAGGCCCTTGTCCTCATCAACATGGGGACAAGGTGCTTTGGGGTGGGGGGGCCGCACGGCCCCCCTTTCCCCAGGGCACCCCCCATGTTGAGGGCACGCGGCCTGGTACGGCTCAGGAGGGGGGGGGGCGCTCGTTCGTCCCCACCCCTTTCCTGGCCTGCCAGGCTGCGTGCTCGGATGAGGGTCTGACATGGATTTGGGGGGAACCCTCACGCCGTTTTTTCGGCGTGGGGATTCCCTTTAAATCCATGCCAGGTCACGGAGCTAGCGCGGCGGCAGTAACTGCCTACGCTAGCTACGTAACCTGAAGTCACGTGCTAAATGAACGGACTTGCCGATGAGCGGCAAGTCCCTTCATTTCAAAAGTCCCGCGGACTTGCCCACTAACAGCGGGATTGTCCGCTGGACTTCCAAGTCCAGCGGATAATTTGAAAACAAAACCTGAAACTTTAGTCCGCCGTACTTTGGCGCCAAAAAGTCCGCCGGCGCCCACACACGAGGGGATTATCCGCTGGACTTCAGTCCAGAGGATAATCCCGCGGGATTGTCCCTTCGTGTGTACGCCGCATATGGGTGACGTCACTTCCCAGGCATTTCTCAACTGTTGTCGGCTGTCTCTTCCACACAGCATCCGCAACTGGAGACCGGACCGGATCAGCTGTAGAAAAGGTATGTATAGCGATTTTTGCTTTAAAGGGTTAGATAGGTTAGTCTTAGAATGTAAAGAAATTATATATTATGTGCCGCGCTTAGGTAGAATGTAAAAGGTTGCAGCCAACCCAGGAGAAAGAAAAGGGGCTAACCTCAAGAGGGGCCCCAGTGCTTATAGAAATGGTTAGTAATGCTGAGGTCAGGCGCTACCTGTAACACGAGTCGATAGGAGAACTATATATATATGTATATACATATATATATGTCACCATATACAGATGGTTGAAGTAAAAATAACTTAATGGGTACCTTATTGCAGCTACTAGAAAAACTGCTAGAATGTGCTAGAGGTGCACTAGTCTTAGAATGTGTCTGCCAGTAGATTAATGCCGCGTACAGATGATCGCACATTCCAACAACAAAATCCATGGGATTTTTTCCGACGGATGCTGGCTCAAACTTGTCTTGCATACACACGGTCACACAAAGTTGGTCGGAAATTCTGAACGTCAAGAACGTGGTGACGTACAACACGTACGGCGAGCCGAGAGAAATTAAGTTCAATAGCCAGTGCTGCTCTTCTGCTTGATTCCGAGCATGCGTGGCACTTTGTGCGTTGCAATTGTCTACACACGATCGGAATTTACGCAAACAGATTTTGAGAACCAGATCTCAGATTTTGTGCAACGGATATTCTGATGGAAACTGTTTGATGGAGCCTACACACGGTCCGAGTTTCCGACAACAAGCTCCGATCGCACATTTGCCACTGGAAAGTCTGACCGTGTATACGCGGCATTAGAGTTAGTTAATTTTAGGCTTAACTTCTACTTTAAGTTTCTTTAGTACATTAGGCCAAAGTCCAACAACCCATACAAATTAATTTAAAAAATGGGTTAAAAATCAGAGCTTTATCAAGTGTTTTTTAATACATTTGGAGTTTTTATGTATGTAACCTGGCTGGATTGAATTTCTCTAGTTTGCACCCTATGGGTTTACATTAGTAATCAGCATTTGACCCACGGCACTGGTATCAATGTCTGCTGAGGTTTTTTTCCTGTGGGTATGTCTCTGCTGTTTGATCTTGCTGAACTTAGTTGTTACAACTTTTTTATCTACCAGTAATTTAGAATCTCTGTGAACATTGGAACCAGTACATTGTGAAGGACTAATATTGCTGTGATGCTCACTTCTGTGTTCCGTGCCACCTTGACAGGTGAAAATGTCTGTCAATACTCTTTTCACTAAGACTCTTAGAAATGTCTTATATTTTTTTGTCTTGTTTAGTAATCAGGGTCATTGTCTTTTTTTTAATGATAAATTATGTTTTAATGAACAAAGGATTTATTGAAGCTTTTTAGATTTTTTTTTTAAATACGGCACAATAACATGTTACAAAGATGCAATCATTTGAACAGGATGTAGGCAAACAGGCCGAACACTCACGAAAAATGGGACTATGTACAAGGAAGTCAGTAGAGTGACAAATGGTAGGGTTAGCAGGTAGCAGCCCCCACCTAAGATACCTGCTCCTCACTAATGATGGTTGTGACCTCCAAATGTGGGAGGAAAGTGGTGACCTAAGTACTGTAGGTCAAGCTAAGAAACAATAAAAAGAGAAGACTGGAGTAGCTCAAGGGTAAGACAGGAAACAATTCCTGCGACGGGAACGAGCACACCAGCTCCGGCTGGTGTCTCGTGTCCTGATTGGATAGATTGATAGCAGTGCACCATTGGCTCCCGCTGCTGTCAATCAAAGCCAATGATGCAGAACCCTGTGAGACATAAAAGGTACATACAATATAAGCCTGTAAATATATGTAGGAAGGTAGATGCAGGTAATCCGTTTTTCACCATTCCATAACAAAGGAAAGAAAAAAAATCACCTACTGTATTTTAAATTAAACAAAACACGTATGCTGTAGATCATAATGACAGGCCTAATAGGGCATCAGAGAACATATTTCCTTTTTTAAATCCCTTAGAGTTAAAGTGATGTTAATGAATCCAGTACATCTTTCACTTTTTTCATTTCAGCACTTGGTCACCAACTCTCTTATGAGCATGTATACTGTAATGCCCCGTACACACGGTCTGAAATTCCGACGGAAAATGTCCAATCGGACCATGTTGTTGGAAAATCCGGCCGTGTGTGGACTCCATCTGACTTTTTCCGTTGGAGATCCTGCTCCTGGTGGGTTTTACTTCCTCTTTATTTCCCTGTAAAGCATAATGGGCTACTATGCATCGCATAGTAGCTCATTATGTGTCACTTACCTGACACAGAAGCCGGCACTGTTGCCGTTGTCCCCACGAGCAGGGAGCTTTCATCTTCGACCCCTCTTACTTTTGGGGCCGCAAAATCTGTCTCTGTGACTGCACGGAGTCACATGACGCCACTCCCACGAATGCGTGCGGGATCCGACAGTCACGGCATGACCCCTAATAGAAACGACACGATATGCCTGATATGCCCTTTCTAAAGGGCGCATGCGCCGATCACATAGAGGTAGTCATCGGCGCTTGTCTTTTTAGTAAACATCTCCTAAACTGTGGAGGTTTAGGAGTTATTTCAAGCACCTACAGGTAAGCCTTAATATAGGCTTACCTGTAGGTAAAAATGGTTGTACAGGGTGTACAATCACTTTAAGACTTGATCCTAGGGGACTACCAGAGAGCCCCAATGGAGCGCTATTGCCCATTGTACTGCACTAGAGCATGGGCCAGTTTCTGATCTGGGGGGGGGGGGGTAGTATTTGAAAGTTTTCCATGAAGAAAAGGCACATCTGGCAGGTCAGGGTGAGTTGAGTCCCTGTGATTTGTGCCACCTTTGCAGCTACTTTCTGCCACAGAGGCTGAAGTACTCTACAGCTCCAAAAAATGTGGAGGTGTGTGCCCCTGTCTGGGCAACCTCTAAAGCAGTTCCCAGGGACCAAGGAGCAAAATCTGTGCAGCCTGGATGGAGTGTAGTACCATCTAGTATGGAGATAATTCATTATTTTTAAGTACCCTTTGTGTAACCATATGTCCATGCACCTAAAAAGTCCCACACTCTTTGTCTATGTCTCTAGTTCAACAACACTAAAGCTATGGTGTCAACAGGTGATCCTGCTGCTTTAATTCCAGTAAAGTAGATAGACCTCTGCACCTCCATTCTACAATACAACGTTGTACAATGCCACTGTGTATACAAATAGAGACTAATGCCCCGTACACACAGTCGGAACTTCCGACCACAAAATCCGTCAGATTTTTTTGACGGATTTTGTCCGACACTGGTAAAATTACAAGACCAAAGCTATTGGCTACTAGCCTCTACGTAGTTCCGTTGTACGCAACGAACGTCACCACGTTCAGAATGATCGGATTTTCCGACAACTTTGTCCGACCGTGTGTATGCAACACACGGTCGGACAAAGTTGTCGGAAAATCCGATCATTCTGAACGTGGTGACGTTCGTTGCGTACAACGGAACTACGTAGAGGCTAGTAGCCAATAGCTTTGGTCTTGTAATTTTATCTGAGCATGTGTGGCACTTTGTCTATCGGAATTCGCTACACATGATCGGAAAAAGTCCGATCGGACTTTGTTGTCGGAAAATTTTAGAGCAGGATCTCAAATTTTTTCCGTCGGAAATTCCGACGGAAAAAGTCCGATGGAGCCCACACACGGTCGGATTTTCCGACAACATTGTCTGATAGTACATTTTCCGTCGGAAATTCCGACCGTGTGTACGGGACATAAGTCTAATTCAGATTTAGGCATTAGATGGATTATTGGGTATGCAGCACATGGATGGTGGTTCATTTGAAGCTCTAGAAGGGTCTAAAGCCAGCAGATAATGTTTTATAGACATCCTTTCAATGTAATTTGCTGTATGTACTCCTGAATATATACATGTAAAGCAAAATGGATGTTAGCCTTGTCCTGGGTAACCCCCATCTAGTTCTCTCACACTTAGTCTAAGACAAGACAGAGGGCTCTGAATATCCTTCCTAATGCTGTAGCCACATAGATTGCCCTGTCAGTTTCTATTCATATCAATAATGTACCTAAAGCAATCAAAAATCCTTTGACTCCACTAACCTTTCAAGATAAATTCTCTTTCTCACAGTCAAGCCTCAAATGGTTGTTTTCTTCCCACTAACAATACCATTTCTGTTGTAGTAGATCCACTTAATTTTCTGCTACAGCAAGGGCCCTGCAATCTATTTCTGTGTACACCAGGCTGAATAGCTATATAAGTCTGTTTAACTAGACATCAAACATGGCACTGTAAATCAGCGGCAACTTATCCATCACCTGCCACTACGCCCATAGCTCATTCTGGGCTCACACACAAACAGCTGGACCTTGGGTCAAAAGAATCAAACATTTTAGTGAAGATCTCTCGTATTCAGAAGTATCTAGCCTTGGCTGCTTCAAGCTTGAATGGCCGGTATTCCTTGTGTAATAAATGTAGCGGTATTTAATAGATTTTGAGGTCTGAGAACAAACTAAATTTGGCATCCAGAAAACCCTTTCATGTGGCAAAGCAGTTGTAAGTAGTGTCAAAAATACAATCCAGACATTGTTGTACTGCCATTAGTGGGCCCATTTAGATTAAAGTCAGATGCCTGCCCCTTGTTCACCAGTCTTGGTAGGACATACAGTATGCAGACGCAAAGGAAGGCATGCAGGGTGTCTGAGAAACCTCCAGTGTATCGAAAAGAGTTAAGTTCTTCTTGTTTGCTGGATCTTTTCTGGAAGGGACAATGTAGTTACAGGTCACCTTAGTGTGAGTCCCCCCTGTTAACATGCCAGGACATTGTTTGACCAGTGGCGTGGGTGTTCTGTCAAAAGAGCTAACTCGTCAAAATCTCCAATTAAGTCACGTCCGGTGACTCTCCAGCAGCAGTAATTGCAAATTTCAACCACTTGGCTGTTTTCATAGAATACCAGCACCCTATACACTATGGTACATGACGAGTTACCTGTTGTGAAAGAACACCGGCTAAGGAGTAAAAAAGTTGTAGAGGCATTGGTTGTTGGTTACTAATGGGCAGACCAAAACAGCCAAGTCGTCAAACTCTGCAATTACTGCTGTTGGAGAGTCACCGGAAGTGAGGTAATTGGATATTTTGATAAGTTTGGCTTTTTTGACAGAACATGGGCAATAGTCTCTCACCAAACATGTTTGTAACTTGTTTTGCTAAGTTTGCGCTGCCATCAGCTTGTATGGCTGTTATTCTATTGCCGTTACATAGTAAAGTTGGTGCCTTTCTAGAGTAATTCTACACTGATTGGTAACTACTCTTTGTAGTGTACTGTGAGTGTAGTTTTTTACAGGCAGTATACAGATTTACAGTATATTGTCAGAAGTATTGGGCCTTTACATGCACGTGAATTGTAATGGCATCCCAGTCTTAGTCCGATGGGTTCAATATTGAGTTGGCCCTCCCTTTGCAGCGATAACAGCTTAAACTCTTCTGGTAAGGCTGTCCACAAGGTTTAGGAGTGTGTCTATGGGAATGTTTGACCATTCTTCCAGAGGTTAGGACTCTGTGCAGGCCACTCCACCCCAAACTCACTCATCCACACTATATTGCCAAAAGTATTGGGCTACCCCTCTAAATCATTTGGTGGAGGGGGGGTTAGGATGTGGTTTTTTTTCAAGGGTTGGGCTTGACCCCTTAGTTCCAGTGAAGGGAACTCTTCAGCATACCAAGAAAATGTTATGCTCCCAACATTGTGGGAACAGTTTGGTGATGGCCCCTTCCTGTTCCAGCATAACTGCGCACCAGTGCACAAAGCAAGGTCCATAAAGACATGGTTGAGCGAGTTTGGGGTGGAGGAACTTGACTGGCCTGAAAAGAGTCCTGACCTCAAGCTGATAGAACACCTTTGGGATGAATTAGATCAGAGACTGTGAGCCAGGCTTTCTTGTACACATCAGTGCCTGACCTCACTAATGCGCTTCTGGAAGAAGAGTTGAAGCTGTTATAGCTGCAAAGGATGGGCCAACTCAATATTGAACCCTACGGACCAAGACTGGGATGCCATTAAAGTTCATGTGCGTGTAAAGGCAGGCATCCCAATACTTTTTGACACTATAGTGCAGTGATGGCACTCCAGATGTTGCAGAGTGCACGAGCATCATGGGAAATGTAGTTCCAAAACATTTGGGGTACCAAGGTTTGCCATCATTGATAAAGTGTATATATACACACATTCTTTTCTCTGGGTGCTGCTGTGCCATCGCATGCCCGCCATGAGCTCTGTGAGTAGGATCGCAGGTCCCTCACGGAGAGGAAGACGGGGAAATGCTAATGTAAACAAGCATCTCCCCGTTCTGCCTAGTGACACTGTCACTGATCACAGCTCCCTGTAATCGGGAGCGATGATCAGTGATGTGTCACACGTAGCCCCCCCCCACAGTTAGAATCACTCCCTAGGACACACTTAACCCCTACAGCGCCACCTAGTGTTAACCCCTTCACTGCCAGTCACATTTACACAGTAATCAATGCATTTTTAATCGCACTGATCGCTGTATAAATGTAAATGGCCCCAAAAATGTGTCAAAATTGTCCGATGTGTCCGCCATAATGTCGCAGTCATGATAAAAATCGCTGATCGCTGCCATTACTAGTTTACTGCCATTACTAGTAAAAAAAAAATATTAATAAAAATGCCATATTTTGTAGATCCTATAACTTTTGCGCAAACTACTCAATAAACGCTTATTGCATTTTTTTTTTACCAAAAATATGTAGAAGAATACGTATCGGCCTAAACGGAGGAAAAAATAAGTTTTTTTTTAGATTTTTTGGGGATATTTATTATAGCAAAAAATATTGTGTTTTTTTTTTTTCAAAATTGTCGCTCTTTTTTTGTTTATAGCGCAAAAAATAAAAACCGCAGAGGTGATCAAATACCACCAAAAGAAAGCTTTATTTGTGGGAAAAAAAGGACGTCAGTTTTGTTTGGGAGCCACATTGCATGACCGCGCAATTGTCAGTTAAAGGGACGCAGTGCCGTATCGCAAAAAGTGCTCTGGTCTTTGGCCAGCCAAATGGTCCGGGGCTGAAGTGGCTAGTATAGTTTTTTTTGTGTATTATGAAGATCTCAGCAGTATTCTTGCAGCTTCTTTTCCATGTCCCATAGTGCAGCAGCAATACACATCAGAATGGGTAAGATCACAGCCAGCGCTACAGTCACAGCAGGCCTGTGCTGGTCCTTGCGTAACCTTTTACAGCGCATTTTCTCTCCAGTCACTCATCCACTTGTCTTTGTAGTGCATAGACTACCTAGGGGTCCTTCTGCATAGACACTTACTTAACTTTATTTCTAACGAGATCAATTACTGATCTATGACTCATACCTGTAAAGGGTAATACAACAATTTCTTGTAAGGCCTTAGCTACATTCTAGAAAGTAGCACTTCACTCCATAGTTTCGATGGGGCCAATTCTAAGAAATGCTGGTACTGTAAGTTTTATAGTTGTATATTCCTAATTGAGAATGTTTTTGCAAGGCTTTGAAAGAAAATGTTTTTTTGTTCCACTCTGTTTAGTAACTTCAATATATTTTTGATAGATAATTTTTTATTAAATACAAAAATTCCTACAGTGAATACCATCTCATACATAAAACATTTGTCTCTGTATAATGAACTGTAATGCCGCGTACACACGATCGGAAAATGCGCCAGCAGAAGACCGGTGAGAGCTTTTGGTCGGCAAATACGACCGCGTGTATGCTCCATCGGACTTTTGCTGGCCGAATTCCAGCCAGCAAAAGATTGAGAGCAGGTACTCAATTTTTCCATCGGAAAAAGTTCCGATCTGAAATTCCGATCGTCTGTAGCAATTCCGACGCGCAAAATTTGAGGCATGCTCGAAAAAAATTTGAGGCATGCTCGGAAGCATTGAACTTAATTTTCTCGGCTCGTCGTAGTGTTGCACGTCACCGGGTTCTTAACGGTCAAAAGTTCAGCAAACTTTTGAGTGACCGTGTGTATGCAAGACAAGCTTGAGTGGAATTCCGTTGGAAAAAACATCCAAGATTTTCCTGACGGAAAATCCGCTCGTGTGTACGCGGCATTAGTGAATATGCCATAATTTTAAAAATTATTCAAATGGTCATAATTCTAAAAATTAAAAGAGAAAGTGTAAAAAAATTTAAATAAAGTACAATAAGCAATGAAAAGAAAAAAAAAATGAAAGTGCCCCTGTCCCCGGTAGCTCGTGCACAGAAGCGAATGCACGCGTAAGTCCCACCCACATATGTAAACGCCATTCAAACCACACATGTGAGGTATTGTCGCGTGTGTTAGAGCGAGAGCAATAATTCTAGTACTGGACCTCCTCTCTAACTCTAAACTGGTAACCTGTTAAAAAATTTAAAGCGCCGCCTATGGAGATTTTTAAAGAGGGAGTCCACCTAAAATAAAATTTTAAAAGCCAGCAGCTACAAATACTACAGCTGCTGACTTTTAATAAATGGACACTTACCTGTCACAGGGTCCATCGATGTCGGCAGCCGAAGCCGAGCAATTGACATCGGCTTCTCGCCATTCTCATTGAGGGAATCAGGAAGTGAAGCGTTGCGGCTTCACTTCCCGGTTCCCTAGTGCGCATGCACGAGTCGCGCTGCGCGTCGTAAGTGGTCCCGCTATCTCCTGGGACCTGTGTGTTTCCCAGGAGACAGCGGGGGGCACATAACTGTATTATACAGGTATCTGCACACCCCTCCCCCCTGAAAGGTGCCAATTGTGGCACCGGGGGGGGGGAGGGTTTCCGATGAGCGGAAGTTCCACTTTAGGGTGGATCTCCACTTTAAGTACCAAAGTTTCCATGAGTGTGCGCAATTTTAAAACGTAACATGTTAGATATCTATTTCCTCGGTGTAACTTCATCTGTCACATTATATAAAAAAAATTGGGCTAACTTCACTGTTTTGTTATTTTTTTAAATTCATGAAACAGTTTTTTTCCCCAAAAAACGCGTTTGAAAAAATGTTGCGCAAATATCGTGCAACATAAAAAGTTGCAACGGCCGCCATTTTATTCCATAGGGTGTCTGCAAAAAAAAAAACATATGTAATGTTCTGGGGTTCTGGGTAATTTGTTAGCAAAAAAAATTAGGATTTTTACATGTAGGAGAGGAGTGCCAGAATAGGCCCGGTATGGAAGTGGTTAAAGAAATAAAACATTGGGTAATATTCATTCGTTGCCTAGATGTACTGCATGCATGTTTTTTCTTTTTTTGTCCTGACATGCACTTTAAGAAAAATACCTGCAAATATTTCATACTCCACAGAAATTACAACTGGATTATTAAAATTATATTTAATGCTTGTAGAGAAGTTAGTTCTTAGGTTGAACAAGTGATTTTTACAAGCATTATGTGTAAACAGATTTGCATGGAAAGATTAACCAGACGACCTTGCTTGGAAAGGGTAATAGTATATTTCCATTAGATTAATCCAAATGTTTCCTCTACATTTTTTTCTGCTTGAGAAACAGTTTAGTGTGCATCAGAAGCATGTGTAATCTCTGCGTGGCATTTCATATAAATAAGATGTGCTGAAAACATTTTCAATGACACTTTTGTCGTTATATAATCTTTATATATGTGTTTATATATATCTTTATATATGTCATTATATAAAAAATTATATATGTTATATAAATATCTGTTATATATATATATATATATATATATATATATATATATATATATATATATATATATATATATATATTTAAAAAATAATATATACATTAAAAAAAAAATAATTAAAATAATATATATGTGTTTATATATATCTTTATATGTGTCGTTATATAAAAAAATAATAAAACCCCTATCTAAGCTCATTTTTGGGGGAAACAAAAAAATTGTATTTCAATTTTAAATTGTTTTTAATATTAATGTACATTTGATCAGCTATATTTTTATATTCTTAAATTCTTAGTTGTAGTACTTTTTTTCTTAAATATTATTATTAATATTATATTTTTTGGAACATAAACAATGTATACATTTCTTTTTTTTTTTTTTTTTTTTGAGCATATACATTTTAATGTACATTTGATCAGCAATATATAATCTAAAATTCTTTGTAGGAGTGTTTTTCTTTTACATTTATTATTACTTTTTTGTTTAAAACATAAACGTGTAAAATTTCTTTTTTTTTTAAGCATATATATTTAAATTTTTTGGTATAACTTGAAAACAGCAAGCAGACATTGACATGCATTCTTCCATAAGTAAATATATCACAGTTGCAATGCTGTGATGGCTGGAATCATCTCACCCATTCTCCATCTGTGAGAAACTGGTCCACCAAAAAGATAAGAACACCAGAGACAGCTAATTGGTAGCTTGATGAATGAACTCACAACGCTACGCATAGTGGCCAATGGAGTTTCACCGCTTGCCGACCAGCCGCGTCATTATACTGCGGCAGGTTGACACGGCTGCGCAAATCTCCATAGATGTACTTCGGCCACTTTAAGAGCAAAAGAGCAGATACGCGGGGCCGGTGGCCACAATCTCCACAGAGAGCCAGAATGGGCATCTGTCAATGTAAACAAACAAATCCCCGTTCTGACAGGAGTAGAGAGAGATCGTCAGTTCCTAGTGATCAGGGGCAGAGAGCGGCACTCACGGGTCTTGAAAGGTGAATGCAC
This sequence comes from Lithobates sylvaticus, assembly GCA_028564925.1. Classification (NCBI taxonomy): domain Eukaryota; kingdom Metazoa; phylum Chordata; class Amphibia; order Anura; family Ranidae; genus Lithobates; species Lithobates sylvaticus. The sequence goes on from CM053028.1 coordinate 32,539,750, forward strand.
AGTGAAGGTTTCATTTTGACGTTTTGACGAGGCACAAGCTCGTCTTCCTCAGGACAGCCTGATGTTGTCCTGAGAAAGACGAGCTTGTGCTTCGTCGACACGTCATAATAAACCTTCGCTGCACACCCGGGCCCATTTATTAACTCTGATATGTGTGCAGTGGCAATCATTGGAAATTATATATATTATATCTATCTATATATCTATCTATCTATATATATATATATATATATATATATATATATATATATATATATATATATAATATATATATATATATATATGTATATATATATATATAGATGTATATATATATATATATATATAGATGTATATGCAGTACATGGTAAAGCTATTTTAAAGACTAACTCCTCCTTCCTCACCATGTTACACCCATATTTAAGATGTAACATGGTGCCCAGGCGCCACCCCGGCCAGATCCCATGCTCCTCCTACCAAGGCAGAGGGATTTGCAGTCATCAATGGAACACCAGTGCGGTGATCACCGGTCCAGTTACACTTCCTGCAACACTGTAGCCAAAATTCTGTACCTTAGGACGGGCCTGGGCTGCAGAAAGTCTGCCGGACCTTGTGCATTGCTCCTATGATCCACTGATCGTGGTTGCAATGCTTTTCAGATTCTTATGCAAAAAATAATGCATTCTTGTTTTTTTTTTCTCCAAATATGGATGCATTTATTTATTTTTATTTTTTTTATTTGTTGGCAAAAGGTTGACCTATCCTTTAATTAGCTGGGTCTGGTAAGGAAAAGAATGCCAGTTGCAGATTCATCAAACTGAACCAACAGTAATATATTTGTAGCCCACAGCAACCAATAATTCTATTAGATTAGGTCTTCTTTTTCGGGAAACATCTGCAGCAGAAGCAGTATAAACCACAAGGGTGATGTACAAAATGCAGCAACCATAGCAACCAATGAAATTTCGGTCTACTTAAAGTTTTTGAAAAACTACAACACGTTAAAAAAATAATAATAATAATAACACAGTAAATGCAGCACTTTTATTGTTTTTCTATGAATCCAAAGACCAGAAAAATACAATTGAATGAGGACAAGTAGAGAAAAAAAATTACATTACATTGTAACATTGTTTTCTTATTATGTCATTAAGAAGCAATCAGCTGGAAATGAGTTGGAAACAAATACACTGGGATTTAAACAAACTTTGCTCCCACAGCAAGGCAAGGAAGTTAAAGCTGAAAGAATAACTAAAGGCAATTTTTTTTGTTTTGGATAGATTGAAAGGGGTATGAACACCTTCTATCGCTGTCTGTGCCCCCGTTAGGGAGCTTCAGCCTCTCTATTTGTCCTGTTAAACATTGCAATCGAAAGTGAAATGAAAATCCCATATGTTGGGTTGCCCTTCAGAAAAGTAAGGGGACATCTTCAAATGGGGACACTAGTTCTGGTGACCTGGGGCCCCCCCAGGGATTCTCTATTTGGAGTGATTTCCTATCACCTTCTGTTATTACACTCCCTTACTCAATCCAAAAAAAAAAAGCTTTGCCTAAAGTTCCACTTGAACTCTGGATGAACAGCTTAGTACAGCAATGAAATGTATATAAGCCCCCCCCTCACCCCCATATAAGTCCCTCCAGTCCTCGGAAACCCCCTTTCTACGTCTGTTTGCCTTAAGTAAATCCACCTCAGTAAATGATTTATTATTAAATGCATTATTGTGTATATTTTATATCTGCCATGGGGTTCAGCTTTACACCCCAACGCTGGGCAAATAAATGATACCCCTTGCAGTGGTACTTTGCCCGCACTGTGAGTGTTAATTGCTTGTTTATGTCTAGGGGGACAATAAAAGGAAATTTACTCACCAGATCCTCTTCTCCTTCACCAGTCCCCACAGCATCTGCACCCCCAAGGTCTACCAGTCTAGGGTCCTGAGGTCATCAAAACCAGAGCGGGGCCCATAGCCCTGCACTGGACATGAGCATGCCAAAGGACCATCCATCACCACTGGGGTGCAGAGAATCAAGCAAGTAAAACTGTATTAAATGAAAAACGAGCTCTCACCGCTCCAGGTGATCACTCCTCCACTCCAGGAGTCACTGCTACACCAACATCAAGGTAGATCATCCGTAACATGCCAGAATGAAGAAAAACTCTAGATGGCTGAACTGGCTTTATTGTCAAAACACAGGTAAAGACATCACACAGCAGTGCGGGACAGAATAATATGAATTTCACACTACACAAGCTTAGTCATATGACTAATCGCTTGTGTCGTATGAAACATGTTCACATCCTTCTGTCCCCCTCACTGTTGTGTGATGTCTTTACCTGTGTTTTGACAATAATGATGGTGAGAAGTACAGCCACCTGGAACTTGTCTTCATGGTAAGTAAAACTGTTTCTCCTTTCCTTAAGATAAAACAAGCCTGTCAGGGCCTGGATCTGAACCTGCAAACTTTGTTGGGTCCTGCAATGTCTCTTCCTGCTAAGCCACCTGAAATGCTGGACAGCTCCCTGGAAACTTCCTTGAATAATCTTGCCTTGAAACTTGTTTGTTTTGAACTTTGAACCCTTTGCTCCTCCCATGAACTTCCTATTTAAGCCATGGCTTTGCACTTCCTGTTTTCCAGAGTATTGTGCTCCGCCAGCCTATATCTCGCTCTTGACAGTCCTGCTGCTGTCTGTATCTTAACTACCACTCATTACTTACCCTGGATTTTTCCTTGACTATGCTTCTGCTTGATCTCAACCTGCAACCACTCGTTACTGACCTTTGGCTTGTTTACTGACTAGGCTTCTCCTTATCCCCACCTGCCATATCCACTACTGGACCCCGGCTTGCTCACCTCTTTGTGGGGCGATCCTAGGGGCCATGACCTGGTACTAACACGCAACAAAACCCATCTCCACCATCAGGGGCTTTGGTAAACACCAGTTAGTACTTTGACTCCGCACCTCAGGTAAGCCCTTATCATCTACCAGGGTGACCTGCTCCTGTATTTATATAGCTGGTCAGTGGGAGCCTCTTCACTGCTATAGCTACTGGTCTCCAAGCCTTACTTCTGACTGTGACAGAGCCCTTAACACTTGCAGTGTTGGTGCAGCCCCACTGCAAGGGATTTTTTTTTTTCGCCCAGAGCTGGGCTTTAAACATTAGTGTTCTGATTTCAGCAGTCTGAAAAACAAAAATCCTCTTTCTAATTAGATCCCAGTTCTTCTTGATGTCAGGTGAGTTCATTTATGAATTCTGATTGGTTGCACTGCATTGCTGCACCTTGCACATCGCTCCCTGCTTCACTCTGCAAGCCTGCATAGTCCAATCAGTTGCTGATGGGAAATAACGTCTAATCCCTTCAATCCTTGAAACATTTTTTTGTGACATATTGATAAATCTCTCCTGCCTGTCAGCCAGTAAAATGAAACAAACTGGTATTCATTTCCTAGCAGCTGTTAATAGTATTGTCAGATACAGCCTAGCGTTTAAGATAAGTGCTGGTAAGAGGTGTACCGGTGCAGAATACCAATGTCCTCCTGATTATATTCTCCACCATGCTTCTACTTGCAGTCATGTCAATAGGAGGTTCTTTAGTCCCATTCAGCTGCAAACACATTTCAGTGTTATTTACAATCCATGAGCCTTACAATCACATTATATAAAGAAGCATATTTTGACTATATGTATTTTTTTTTCCATGCTACATTTTTTCATTAATGCAAAACTGCAGTTTTGTCATTTGATAGGACTTCAGCAAAGTATAACATTCCCTTGTCATCATAACTAGCTTTGACAAATGGCCCTGAAGGATCAGGTAGAATTTCCCGGCATTCTTCTGCTGCTTGCATTAATCAGCCTGTATCCAAGCAACTGAATCCCGTGGTTACCTGTTTTTTTTTTTTTTCACCAGCCTCTATAGTTAATCTTGGCGAGCCAGCCGATGACATGTATATGAAATAAACAAAGCACATATCGATGTCTGAACACTTACAGTCATTTTCAAAGAGTCTTCTAATCTCATCTTTATATCGACGGATGGCTTACATAGAATGCTAGACAGTGGCAGGTCAGTTGCTTAGCAAAACAATTCCTAGAGGATAGCCATAGAGAGATGTGGATCACTCATAACATTGTGTATGATTGGAAGATGGTCTGAATGTCTAGGGGTATCCTATAGGTCAGCCAGTACCCTATGCAGACTGATTTTACAATAGGACTAGCTGGAGATTTGATTACTTTTGACAACAGAATGTTGTCTCCTCAAGGCTGTTACTGTGCAAAAAAATCATGATCGCTCATATTTTTATGTATATCTGATATTAACGTGGTTATACAGGCTGAAGGTTTTTTTTTACCTTCATGCATTCTATGCATGAAGGTAAAAAAAAACCTTCTGTGTGTTGCTTCCCCCACAGCCCCCCCCCAATACTCACCTGAGCCCCCTCTTGATTCAGTGATGTGCACAAGAGACTCTTTCACAGACAGTGAGCCAATAAGGAGAAGGTGTGGGGGGGGCAAACTGTGGCTCTATGTGTCTTATGGATGCATAGAGCATTGGCTCGGGAGCGAGCACGCAGTAAAGTGCCTGAAAACTGCCTCCCATGCCGCCCGAATGTGAAAGCCTGAGTGCTTTGACACTGGGGCACTGTGCTTGCGGGATGTTAGAAAAAAAAGTCCTGCAAGCAGCATCTTTGGGGCGGTTTGGGAGCGCTAATAAAATGCCCTTGCCATTGCAACGAATGGGCAGCACTTCTCAAGCGCCTGAAAAGCACTTTGGAAGGGCCACAACATGGGTGTTTTTAACCCCTTCTTTGGCCAATAGCGTGGATTAAAAGCACAACTAAAGTGTCGCTTAAGCAGTGGTAAATCGCCGCTAAAGTGAGCATCGCTTTACCACTAATGAGGGGCAGCCCCAGTGTGAAAGGGGTCTTAAGTCTTCTCAAATCTTTAGAAGGTATTGGGTCTCATTTTCATCACAGATCTAAAAATAAAGCGGTTTTGACAAAGCATTTCTATAGTGTAAAACGCGTCAACCTACCTGCATTTCCCCTGCCTGTACCCATCCAGTGCGTTTAATATTTATGCTTCAATAAAGACTTTATACTTTACTTTCTGTGTGGGTGTGCTGTTTTATGGAACAGAGAATCCGAAGATTCTCTGTTCCATAAAAATAAAGGGGTTTAGCCCTCATTTCAGAATAATGGGTGGAGCTATGCAAATGATTCTTGTATTCCCCTTTAGTCAACCTGCCTATCCAGAACCCCTGGTTTAGAGTACAAATCATATTATTATTCCAGACTGCAAACTGCTGTTTTAGGCTAGTTGGCCATCATCAATGTAGTGCAGGGAAACTTTGGCTCCTATTGTGTTGACTGATTAAAAACAATCTTTTTTAGTCATACAAGATACTGACCTCCAGGGACATAGGCCACAATCCACCTGCTTTAGTGCAATGGAGTCACGTTTTTTGCACAGGTGTCAACATGGAGGCACAAAAAAGAAAAAATCCAACCATATGCAAATGTTGATAGATTTATTGTGGATTGACTTAAAACATCCACGAATATCAGATGTTTTAAACTTTTACAAGTTTAACAGTGAAGAGTGCTTAAATATTCAGGGTGAAGTGACAGTATCTCTTGTAAAGACTGTAAAGAGCACCCCCACACTGATACTTAGCCCTTCAGCAGATGCCTACAAAGGGAGGCGAGTATGGCGCAGGTAAGTATCAGTGAGTGGAAAGGAAGGGGGGCGAGCTGCCCTTGAATAGGGAAATGTGACAGGTTCTCTTTAACCGCTTAAGGACCACCTCCTGCACTATTATGTCGGCAGAATGGCACGGCTGGGCACATCAACGTACAGGTACATTGTCCTTTAAGAGCCCAGCCGTGGGTCGCAACCCGATCGCCGCTGGTGTCCCGCGATCGGGTCACAGAGCTGAAGAACGGGGAGAGGTATGTGTAAACAAACCTCTCCCCGTGATTCCTAGTGACACTGTCACTGATCGTCTGTTCTCTGTCATAGGGAAAGACGATCAGTGACGTCACATGCCAAGCCATGCCCCCCCCTACAGTAAGAAAACACACACAGGACATACTTAACCCCTCCTCGCCCCCTAGTGGTTAACTCTTTCACTGCCAGTGTCATTTACACAGGAATCAGTGCATTTAAATAGCACTGATTGCTGTATAAATGACAATGGTCCCAAAAAAATGTGTCAAAAATGTCCGATGTGTCCGCCATAATGTCGCAGTCACAATAAAAATCGCTGATCGCCGCCATTACTAGTAAAAAAAAATATTAATAAAAATGCTATTAAACTATCCCCTATTTTGTAAACGCTATAACTTTTGCGCAAACCAATCAATAATCGCTAATTGCAATTTTTTTTACCCAAAATATATAGAAAAATATGTATCTGCCTAAACTGAGGATTTTTTTTTATATATTTTTTGGGGATATTTATTATAGCAAAAAGTAAAAAATATTGCATTTTTCAAAATTGTCGCTATATTTTTGTTTATAGCGCAAAAAATAAAAACTGCAGAGGTGATCAAATACCACCAAAAGAAAACTCTATTTGTGGGAAAAAAAGGATGCCAATTTTGTTTGGGAGCCACGTCGCATGACCGCGCAATTGTCAGTTAAAGCGATGCAGTGCCGAATCGCAAAAAGGGGCCTGGTCCTTTGGCTGCAAATTGGTCCCGGGCTTAAGTGGTTAATCCAGTTATATATTTGTTAAAAAAATATATTTTATATTTTTAAAGTGGAAGTCAAGTCAAAACATAACTAAGATCAAAACCTTAAATCTACTCCCACCCCCATTCTAAGTCAATTATATCTACCCTGTAAAAGGAAAGCTGCCTATACATATTTTGAAGTTGCTCCATTCCGATTGCATGATCAGGTGCCAGGGCCGGCTTCAGTGTAGAGAAAGGACAGCTGACAATGGATGCCCCATATTAAGCCTATGAGTGATGTAATCACAGCCATTATCTGCGATCTCTCTCCTCTGTAAGGATGCCGACACTGGAGCTGGCTTTGGAGTAGCCTCTGGTATGCTCAAGAAGCTCCAAACTTATGCCTCGTACACACGGTCGGAATTCTCGTCGGAAAAAGCTCTGATGGTTTTCCCGTTGGAATTCCGACGGAATTTCGCTCAAACTGTCTTGCCTACACACGGTCACACCAAATTCCGATGGTCAATAACACTGCGGCATACAACACGTTTGACTGCACTATAAAAGGGAAGTTTAATGCTTCCGAGCATGCGTCGAATTGTTTCCGAGCATGCGTCGGGATTTTGCGTTTCGGAATTGCATACACACGTTCGGAAAATCCGATAGAAAGGTTTTCCGTCGTAAAAATTAAGAACAGGTTCTTAATTCCGACAGAAAAAGACCGATGGGCATACACACGGTCGGAAAATCCTATGAAAAGCTCCCATCGGACTGTTTCCATCGGAAATTCCGACCGTGTGTACGCGGCATTAGAGTGTGGTCAGGACTGTGATCAAATCAAAACTCTATTACTTTTCACTGTGCTGTCAGTCTAACACTGTAAATATGAGTACAGGAGGGGAAATAACTGCTCACTAGGGTTGTACTGCTATTTCTTTGTCCAGTCAGCATGTTAGAGGAGGAGATGTAGTTAATTTTCTTTTACAACCACCACTCAGATCACTTTTGGGTGAATAAACGATGTTAGACTGTAGGCTCTAACTGCAGGGTAAGTCAAATACATTATACGGGATATATTACCTATGGGTATAACTTTCAGCATTTTGATGTTGTTGTTCTTACATTTTTAATAAACATGCATTATAATCTCGATTCTACAAAGCATAGATTCAGTAAGTGACAATACAAAATGTGTTAAGAAATATAGAAATGTCAGCATGGTTTAATATATATGTACGTATGGTGGGGAGCGATAACAAAATATAAAGGAATATAAAGCACTACACATTTCCCAAGGTTATCAAAAGGAAGCGAAAAGCCGAAGACCATTATTCTTTAATAGAAAACAGGTTCTCTTCCAGAGCATATTAATAATACATATCACATGCTCTTATCAGAAAGAAAAAAAATAAAATAGGAGTTTATTTTGTAGTGAAAACAGCTCTACATTTTTTTTAATAATACTTTTTAATGAGCGGTGCTCTAAGCTATAATATAATGAAATTTGCTTAAAAGTAGAACAGACTGGTAATGCTTGGCAGTACAAAGTGACATATGGTAAAACAGTTGTGATTTATTGGCAGCCGCAATACATTTTTTTGGGAAGCAAGTGGCTTTCAGCACACTGGACTGCATCTCTGTTATGAAATGCTGCAAAGGAACAACTGCTGAGCAATATAGAATAATTTTTTGGTGATTTTTGCTTTCTATTTGGTCACTGATGGGATTTGTGTTGGTTACATTTTCTGTCCAATTCTTCCACAGTAGGTAGACTAGGCTCCACTGATGTGGGGAAAAAAAAGGACTAAAAAGTCGGACACAATAGCTTAAATCTTTCCTTGCTGTTTTATATATATATATATATATATATATATATATATATATATATATTATTTTTTATTTTTTTATTTTTTTATTATTATTATTTATTTATTTATACATTGTACACACAAATACACAACAAAGCTGATTAACGGGGACACAGGAGTTGATTTACTAAACCTAGAATGCGCAAAATCTGGTGCAGCTCTGCATAGAAACCAATAAGCTTTGAGGTTTTATTTTGTCAAAGCTGAATTAAACAACCTGAAGTTAGAAGCTGAATTTCTACCATGCACAGCTGAACCAGATTTTGCACTCTCCAGTTTAGTAAATCATTCCCATTGCTGTCATTTGTCTTTCCCATTTAGTATATTCCTACCAGAAAGCGTACCAAACACTTGCGATGAATCCAAGCTTTTGGCTTGCATGATTGCAAGTCTGTGTAATGCTAACACTTGTGTAATAAAGATCTTCCCTACTCGAATTGATATACCCAGGTTGCCATTGTTTAAAGGGGAGTTCATTAAAGGGGTGTTTATTAAGGCCTCATGTACACAGCTGCCGGTAGACGGAGGTTTGGGAGCAGTTGGGCCTTTTTTTTCAACTGCTCCTGAACTCTCCTCTATGTTATCTTTTTAGTACATGTACACAGGGTCGTTTCTAGGTAGTTGAGTTTAGAGGCCTTTTTTGGAAAGCCAAAAAATGAGTTCAGATGCTGAGTTTAGAGGCATTTCAAAATGTTTGTAAACGCGGTAACTCGCATTTAGCCGCGTTTTGTTTACAGCCGTTTTTCATTTTTGGCTATTAAAAAAAAAAAACTTCTAAACGCAAATGCAGCAAAACGCCACTAAACGTTAAACGCGACAAAACCTGGCAAAATGGATGTTTTAAACGTTGGTTAATATCTGTCAAGTTAAATCGTTCAGAAGAAGTTGTATAAACGTCCCGTGTACATTAAGCCTTAAAGTCAGCAGCTACAAAGCGTGTAGCTGCTAACTTTTGGGTGTAACTCCGCTTTAAGTCCATGAGATACTGTGATAGATGGTAAAATCCTGATGAGAGGGGCCTGCTTGGCCCCTGAAACATGTTGGCTCCTTGTGATTGTTCTTGTGCTATTTGTAGAACATTGAAATACAAACTTGACTTCTCATCATGTGTATTTGGCATTGCTTCTGGTTTGAATATACATAGACTACTCAAGCCTGGTGACCCCCTGGATTGGGAAGGCCACAGCTTTATGGAGAGCTGCTGAACCAATGATGTTTTATGCTCAACTAAAGATTTTCTAGTATCTACACAAACCTTGGGTTCAATGCCTCGCTTCTCAGTTGCCATTCCCATTTAGGACAAAGTAAAAAGGCCACCTCTGAAGCATTTTATACTCACATTTCCAGTGGTTCCCAACCACTTCTTCTGTGGCTAGCACCGCAAAATGTGCAGTTCTGCATAGAAACATGTGACCTCCTCCCATGATGCAGTGTTCAGGCCTAATTGTCAGTTCCTAGGTCTGTAGACTGTCATCAGACAAAAGGGAGTGACATCCCTGCTCTGCATCCTGACCTGCAACCCTTGTCGACATCATGTATTTTGGTGATGGCTGCAACAATAGAGCCGTTGGGTTGAGAAGGTGAATATATAGTCAGGTGGTGGGCTTTATACAGATACTGGCACTTTGTTGTAATGGGCAGGGTGGCAGTATCTCTTTAAATGTTTCTCCATAGGTTTTTTTTAAATTTATATATTGGTATGCTTTGGGATAGAACATCTGTCAGTCTTTACTGTTGTCTTTGGCTTTACGGGTTTCTAGCACCAGAATTAACTTCATGACATCATTTTCTGCCCAATGGTAATAGAAAATATGTAGAATGCTATTGATGGCTTTTTTTTTTCTCAGTCACTGATCAAGAACAAGCATGCAGGTTACATGGTCTGCATACTGTTCCTGGTCAATGACCCAAAAACCATTGAACCTTATGACAGTTGGGCAGCTATCATTTTTAGAAGAAAAAAGGCAACTACATTGCACATCTTATGAAGGTATCCCTAGCGTGTTCCAGATCAGAGTTGAATGTTAATGGGCTACAATGGCTATAACATTGGCATTTATGGTATTCTGATATTGCCAAATAAATGACAGAACCTATCACTTTGAAAGTCATTGTATTGAAGCGCTGAGAGATCCTTTGTTCAATCAGAAAAAAAAATGATAACTAAAATGCAAAATCAAGCTCATTCATCAAAGCATTAAGATCTTCCGAGCATAAAGGTCAAACTATTCTACCATAAGACCTTTCTTAATGGCTTTGTGGCTCCTGTTGTTTAGCCACGTGTGAAATTATATATTTATCCAAAACAAAGAAGTCACTAATCAGAGCTAAATTAAACTTTAAATAAAAGAAACTCATATGTTCATTGACATTATGTCACTGTGCCATTGTAATTTGTATAGTGATAAGTACATTTCCGTAGGCCTATTCCACTGCATTGCCAGTGAAACCAAGATATCATTACTTTAAGGGATACTGTTACTTTGCCAAATGAGGATTAAAGTGGAACTGCACATTAAAAAAATGCTAGTAGGCACAAAGGTCCAAGAGATTTTATATATCTCTTCTGCAAAACGTAAAAAAAAAAAAAAAAATCCCAGCATATGCCAACGAGTTGATTGGGATGAATTAACCTCATTGGGATGAATTAACCTAATTGTGCATGGTGTGGTCTTTGGCTACCCTGTAGCTGAAGGAAGAAGCCAGCAGAAGATGATAGCGGTGGATATGGGGCAGTTAGGATGACCATGGAGGTTTTTAATTTCTGAAACAGATGGCTTCAAAATGGAGGAAAAATTGAAAGGCAAAAGGAAGAGGATAGACTGCTATATGGTGTAGTAATATGGTAAATTTGTTGGTTTGTAGAGGTAAGAAGAGACCACATGGAAGGTTGTTTGAACCTGGAATGGTTCAGCCACCTAAATATGTGTTTGTGGACAATTGTACTTATGTAGAGCACCGCCTAAAGAGACTATTTATGGGCTCATCCCCACCTTCTGGGCACACCCCCAGGGGTTCGCCCAAGTCCCATAAATATTCAGGCTGCGGACTCTGTCCTCCCTCCCACTATGTTCTAGAAATCTCTAGAATATGGGGGAATTAACAGAGCAGCAGCTTGTGAAATATTGAGCAACCCTAAGCAATCCACCCCTGCTCCACTGATTACAGTGGAGCTAGCAGCCTTCCCGAAACTAAGAAGGTGCTACATCTATTTACACAAACCTTTATATAAGAGGCTCCCTCAGGTGTCTCTGGTTCTCAGGTTGTCCTGGATATCCAAAATCTGGTGTCCAAAGTTAGTTGATCTAGGTGGCTGGTGGCTAGATGATCACAGTAAAAAATACTATTTTAACCATTTCCTAAAATTGCTACCTTCCCAGTGACATATTTTTGTTAAGAAAGGATGTTTATTGAAATATATTCATACACCGTCAACATGTTTCATGTCACTCTGAACACTTTAACGGGAATGGTGTGCAAAGGCTTCCAGCAGTCTGCAAGTCCCCTGTGCTGGCTTCCAGCAGTCTCCACATCTCCTGTGCTGGCTTCCAGCAGTCTCCATGTCTTCTGTGCTTGCAGGAATATGCCTTTGCACACCATCCCTGATGAAGTGGCCAGAGTGTCACAAAAGGTTGGAAGGGTGTAAGAATATTTGTTAATACAAATCCTTTAAAAAAAAAAAAAAAAAAACTCTGTTGACAAGGTATCAAACACCATCAACCCAATGGGTTCCTTGGTTACAATTCTCCTTTTTTTCATATTCTGGCAGAAAATATACCTTTCCTAAAATTCTGTGTGCATTTCTAATATCCAGCCTTGCTCGACCATTGATTGGTTGTCAATGTCTCCTGGATCCATTTCCAAGATTAGAACGGCCATTTTTCATCATTACTTACTAGCGGCCCAGGTAGCTATTTCCCAAAACTGGACATCCACTTCCTTGCCCCGCCTTTTGGAATGTGCGCAGATTTTAAATGGGATCATGGCAATGGAAACTTTGGTTGCGGAAGACGGCCCTTAACTTGAGAATGTATACATCACGTGGACTTGCTTACGGGGCTTTAGTGATTCTTCCTCTTTCCAAGCCTTAGTTGTGGTGCACTCCTTTTTGGGGCCTTTTCAAGTATTTTCAGAATTCCCCTCCCCTTCTTTAGTTTATGTATCCTTCTCCTCCTTCTAGTTCCCCCATATTGTACCATTTCCAAGGTTCTCCTTTTTAAGAGCTATGTCGTTAATTACTTGTACTCTTAGTTGGTTTTAAGCATCTTACTTGCTATAGGGTCATTGTATTTCCATGATATTATTTTGATCATGCATATCCTGTCAGAATATACATTTCATGTAGTGACACTGTAATTGCTTACATTTTTGTATGTAGACATTTTGAAAAAAATCTTGAATAAAGAGTTATTTCGCAAAAAAAAACTAATGTTTCTTTTGTAACCATCAAGTGGAGCAAACTAAACTAAACTCAGAGAAAAGTTTGCCATATTGTGCAAGTCCGTTGAGCATAACTACCTGTTATTTCAAATTGACTCAGTTAATCCCCCTTCCCCCAGTTCTGCTTTGATAACACAGTACAAAGCCGTGGGCAGTACTCTATCTATCAGGATTCATTAGCTTAAGGTGAGAAGACTATTGAAAGCTTGCTAGAAATGTCAGCTTAGGCAGCACCTGAGCTAAGCATGCTACAATATACTGTAGAGAACAATACAGGAGAAATAACACTGACATCTGATTAGTTACTGTGGGTTACAGAACACCATGCATACTATTTGTACTCATCAACAGTGATAATGGCAGCGGGTGATATTGGCTTTCAAACACAAATGGTAGGAGTAGGTTTTAAGGTCAGAGATAGACAGTGATAAACTGATATTGAAAAGTTCAGATGAGACTAGAAGCACATATAATTCATCAGTGAGTATCAATCACTTTTTCATGTGACATCTGATATTTAGCATTGGGCTTCCTCCAAGTGGAAGACCAGAACTAGCAGCTACAGGCTGTCATTTCTCCGGACATTATTGTATCGTGCGGCAGATGTACACTCATTAGGACGCCATCAATAAATTTGTTATGATAGGCTTGCAGTGCTCCTAACATTTTTGTATGGTTCTTAACATTTTTTATGTTTATAATAAGACTAGCCATGACTTAATGTGTCTTGTAAATTGGTTTTGTCAAATATTTTACGTAAGACTTTATCGTACTATATATTTAGGGATAGCTAATTAAATTATGTTTACCAGGATGAGTATAAAGCATGGTGTTTTTATACTTACAGGTTAGGGACTCAATAATATGAATAAAAGTTTGCATGGTGCACTGGAGGACTGTGGTGTAGGGAAAGATGGTCTCTGCGAGAAACTGGTAAAGTGCTTGGTAGGCCCAGAGTTATTGGGCTTTGTAGAGGGAGAGAACTGCTTCTCTCCCCATAAAAGTCAATGGAATTGAAAAATCTTGAAGCAGCTTAGATGCAAGTCCAATGCATCTGCATTGAATTCTTATGTCCAAAGAATACTCCATATGCAGTCCAATGTTTTTTGACCTTTACTGTTCTCCAACGTATAGGCCGTCTATGTCATCTTAGGTAACCAAGAAATTTTGATGCCTTTCACATCACATAACATTTTCATTCATCTTTTACAGTGCCCATCATTTACTTCTACATTTAATGCCATCTATATTCATATAGATATTACTAGTCTTTAAGGCCTTGTGTATATTGCTTCTAGTAGGAGCAGTTGGGTGTTTTTTTCAGCTGCCCCTGAACTCTCCTCTATGTTATCTTATCAGTACATGTACACAGGGTCCTTTATAGTAGTTTATAGGCATTTGAGTTTGGAAAGCAAAAAAATACGTTCAGGACAGATGTCAGAGGCATTTGAAACGTCAAATGCCTGTGACAGCTTGTAAACGTGGTAACTCGCGTTTAGCTGCTTTTCGTTTACAGGCATTTCTTAATGGAGAAACATTTTTGACTATTTTCAATGTAAAAAACGCTTCTTAATGCAAACACAGCTAAAAGTAAATACGGCACAACGACCGTTTTTAAACGTTGGTTACTATCTGCCAAGTTAAATCGTTCAGAAGAGGTTTTAAAAACATCCCATGTACATGAAGCCTAACCATTTAACCCTCTCTTTAATCCCTCTTTAATCTGGTGTTTTGTGAGGTTGTCCCTGGTGGCCTCTTCAGAGTTCTTATGCAGAAACAAGTTCCTTAGGTTTGGAAAGTGGCTTTTGTCACCTAATAAGGTCACTGTCTTAGATAATGAAATATAGGCATATTATGTTTTCAGTTCAAATGTTTCTCTGTCTTAAACAATTAAAGAAGAATTCCAGGTCCAGCTTGGACAAATGTAACTATACATAGACCAAACCCATGGGATCCCCCTAGAAGCTGGAAATCATTGAAGTAAGCACCGCTACTCCAGTGATCTCCACTAGTTTCTGGGTCCCGTTTCGACTTGCTGCCTTGCTGTATTGTAAACATAGGAGGTCAGCACATATACCTTTCAGAGAATCCTTTGCATTAACCTAAAGTGGATGTAAACCCATTTTTTTTTTGATGTCATAATGTAGAGAATAAGATTTCATTTCATTTGAGCCCAGTCTTGCCACACAGATTTACTCGAGGTCCGAGCAATCCTCTTTTATTGTTCAGTTAGAGAAATCTTGACAAAGTCTTGAAAACTTTGTCAAAAACGCCCCCTGTGAGTGACAGGTGATTTACATATCTCATGCACTAGCCTGAGACAGGTTATCATCAGATCACTGGATGTTCTACTCTGCCCAGCTCTGACTACATACATGTCCCCTAAATCACTTGTTTGTCTATAGTCTGCTGACTGTTCACTGCATCCCATGATGAGAAACATCCAGTCAAAACACAGTAAAGGCAGCCAATCCTGAGAGAGCTGGAGGGGAGGGGAGGGGATGTGAATTGTGAACTTTTTACACAGGATGTGCCTGTCTCAGGCTAGTGCATGAGATATGTAAATCACCTGTCACTCACAGCAAGGATGGCGTTTTTGACAAAGTTTTCAAGACTTTGTCAAGATTTCTCTAACTGAACAATAAAAGAGAATTGCTTAGGCCTCAAGTAAATCTGTGTGGCAAGACTGGGCTCAAATCAAAGGAAATCTTAGTCCCTACATTTGGGTTTACATCCACTTTAATGAATGCAAAGTGTTCTCTGATTGGACAAACACAATATTCCCAAATTTACACTTTCCTGAGAAATGGCTGTGGATGTCAATGGGTGCCTCAAGGACCACCGGCTGGAAACCATAGACATTCAAAGCAGAAAGTATGTCACCACCACACCAAGGATCCCAGAGGAACCCAGAATGGTTCCAAAGTTGTATTCAGTGATCACATCATAAGCAACATTTCAGAGCCTTCCAGGACCCCTTCATCAGCCATATGACAAAAAAAAGTGGGCAAAAAAACATGACAGTTTTGTTTTTTTTGAATGGAGTGAGGTAGTGTTAATCAGATTATTATTGCTACCTTTGTGTCCACTGAGAAGATTCACTTTCTTTGTCTTGGTGACCATTATCTCCCCTATTAAGAAAAGGGAAATATAGAATTTCATCCACAAGAGGTAAGGTAGAATTATACCAATGGGACATGGCCAGAAAAAAAAAAAAAAATCTCTACTCTTCCCAAAACGGGACAATAAAGTTTAGACTGTACATATACTTTAAGCCATGTACTATATAGAAGGTAATATATTTAATCTCAAGCTATCATTCCACTAACTGATACCTATAGTATTTCAGAGTGCTCATAACTGTAATAACCATATAACACAGGTTCTGCATTGGCTAAAGGCTTCTGCACATACAAAATGCATCCCCACTCTTAAGAATTCAAGGTTTTTTTTTCTCTTCTGATCACAAAGTGCTCCCTATTTTTGGATATATGAATATTGGTACAGCATGCAGAAGTTGATGATCAGAGGTTAGTATGGAGGATTCCGAATCACTGTTTAGCATGAATTGCATCTCTGAATAATTGTAAATCACATATATAAAACCTACAAAGATGAGTTTTATATTCTCCCTGTGTTAACTATACCCATCCTACTTTCACATGGTGTTTTATTGTAACAGTTTCATTGTTGACGTGAGCACTAGTAAGCCTTCAAAGCACTGGAAACACTAAATTGCGAAAGCCTTGTTTCATTTTCCCTTCAGAAAATAACTCAATAAATTGTCTCATATTGCATAATAAGGACGGATCAACCATAAAAATGCTAAAGCAGCAAGTGTAGCTGTTTATAATGCCAGAGACAATATACAGCCTATAAAGCTTGGCTACGCATGAATGACTGTTCAACACTGGTTAATAGGTATAGGTCTGTGGTGCAGCGAGAAGACGCTTTTTTTTTTTTTGTGAGATAAATCATGCCAAGATGGTTGACAGAACACAAGTATGCGATAAAAAAAAAAAAGAGGCCTTGTTTCAAAGATTTTTTTCACACATTAAATGGCACCTGTTAAAGAAAATGGGGGTTGCATGGCTGATTCTGTCTTCAGTATTGCGAGTCACTAACCCTGAGCAAACATGTAAATCAGAACTCCTAATTTGCATATTTGTTCCAGGTAAGTGATTGAGATTCCCCATTCAAACCTTTCTGACCCAGTGCGTTGCATCACCTTAATGTTGCATGTTAACCTGCATTGTGGTAAGGAGGCTATTTTATTTAAATGGGCTGCCAATGCATCAATGTGAACCAGGTAAAAAATGCGGGCTATTTTTACAGACATGGTACACCACAACAGCTGGTGGTGTGTTACCTTGCACGGACTGGGATAAAAAAATAGGCCCGGGCATTTTAGACTGAGCAGCCAATTTTTCCAGGGACTGGGGGGGGGGCCTTCGTTTTGCAGGGGCGGTCGGTGAGTCGGCCCTCTGCGCTGTAATGTAAAGGAGCACTGTGATATAAAGGGGACTGCACTGTAAAGGAGCACTGTGATATAAAGGGGACTGCACTGTAAAGGAGCACTGTGATATAAAGGGGACTGCACTGTAAAGGAGCACTGTGCTATAAAGGGGACTGCACTGTAAAGGAGCACTGTGATATAAAGGGGACTGCACTGTAAAGGAGCACTGTGATATAAAGCAGACTGCACTGTAAAGGGGCACTGTAATGATTACAGCGACCCTTTACATTACAGTGCCCCTAGCAATCACAGCCCCCATCACAGTGCCCCTTGCAGTCATGCTTCCTCTTTTTTCTCTAATCACAGTGCCCCCTTTTACTCTCTGCCTCCCCTGCACAGTCCTACCTTCAGCAGGGCAGAGGCAGGATTCAGCCTGTGTGTCCTCTCCAGGGTCTTCCACCCAACCAACAATATCATCCCATCAGCAGGGCAGGGGGCGGGAGGAGTTGCAGATCTGCATCATATTAACAAGCAGGTGATTACCCGCTTGTTGATATGAAAAGACTCCCGCTCTCTCTGTAGATCTCCAGCTCCTCCTGCCCTCTGTTCTGATAGGATGACATTGTTGGCAGGGCGGAATAGCCAGGAGAGGAGACAGGCATGGCGGGACGTGAGCGTTCTGTGTTAGCCCTGTCCAGACTGTGGTCACCACTTACCTCTAGACATGTGCGATTAGTTTCGTACGTATCGAAAATTTGTACGAATTTCCGTAAATTCGTACATTCGAGAGGATCCGAAATACGAATTGCTATGCTTCCGAATTTTGTACGAAATACGAAATTTCATTTGCGAATTTCCGATCCAAATTCCAACGGAAACGTGACTGGTGATAAATTGAAGTTCATCATAATGAACATTCGTAATTGTTACGAAAAGTTAATGAACCTAAAAGTTAAAAACTCAGGAAGTCAGTACAGCACAGGGATGGTGGGAGCCCCTCACAAAATAAATTCATCATAACGAACGTTCGTAATTGTTACGAAAAGTTTATGAACGAAAATTTGTATTTCGTATGCATCCAAATTGAATTTCGGACACGAATTACGAAATATGAATTCATTTTAATACGAAACGGAACGAAACGAAACAAATTTATTGACGGCACACATGTCTACTTACCTCCTGCTGTGCATCCCAGTCATCAAGAACTCCCGGTGTGCCCTATGGCCGGTCTGGGCCTGCCTTGCACTGCAATGCGGGTGAGTTTCTTTAATGCATTGGGTTGCCATTTAGTTCACCTTTACCAAAGAACTGACTGTTCAGATGAGAGATGCATGTAGCTAAAAGCTAATTGTGCAGCTCTGACCAAAGTTAAATAAAGTCCTATGCTATAGGTGTGGACCATTTATGTACCTTCCTAAGCTTGGCCGCAAAAACTCCCAGAGATGGCATCATCCTGTCCTGCCTTGTTGCTGCGACATTGCTAGGACACTCCCAGCTGATTCTCACCCCTTCGCATGTGCTCCCTCTCCCCTGTTACAGTAGCTCTGGGCTCAGCGATGCTGCAACAGAGGAGATAGTGGATCACACATGCGCAGGAGTTTGAGAGATCACTCCTGTGATGGTGGGTGAGCAGTAACAGCTGGGAGTGTCTTAGCAACATCCTAGCAACAAGGCTGGGTGGGATGATGCCATCTCTGGTAGGTTTCAGGTCAGGTTTCAGAAGGTACACACAGTAAATGGCCTACACCTTTAGCAAGGGAATTATCTAACTTTAGTCAAAGCTGCAGTTTTTTTTTTTTTTTGTTTTACCTTCAGGTGCCACTTAATTGCACAGGCAGTTTTTTGATAAAGGCCAACTTTGACTTTCAAGTAAATGGGACTGTAACCCATGGTGCATGGTGCATTGCTGCGTTTTGCAGTAATGGACGCTAGTAACTGCAATGTATCCAAAAAGTACTAAAGCCACTGAATCACCATGACAGTCAGGTAACTAGAATTTTAAGGCATAAAGATCAGAAAAGGTAGTACAGTTATTTTTTATTTACTTTTTTGAATGGTTGTGCTTTTACATTTTTTTCCCACTTACCCTGGACATTGCAAATTAAAATTTTGCACTTTTATAGCTAAAGAAAAATACTACAGGAAATTCAAGTGTGATGAAATGTTGTTGCTCATTAAAAATGGGGCCCTTAAAGCGCTGCAAAAAAACACGTCTATGTTTTAGCTGTTATTCTGTCTTTATTCCTGATTAAGGCATACGCGCTTTCTGTGAGAAGGCTGTGCTGAATGTCAGTATTATTTGCTAATTAATGTAAAAGAGCTGTAAGTCTGTTTTAATTAACACTTGTCTTGTTTTTTAATTTTGTCTTTGACACAATTTTATTTGTTCCCCTCGCTGACCAGTTTAACCGCTTCAGCCCCGGAAGATTTTACCCCCTTCCTGACCAGAGCACTTTTTGCGATTCGGCACTGCGTCCCTTTAACTGACAATTGTGCGGATGTACGACGCTGTACCCAAACAAAATTGACGTCCTTTTTTTCCCACAAATAGAACTTTCTTCTGGTGTTATTTGATCACCTCTGCGTTTTTTTTTTTTTACGCTATAAACAAAAAAAGAGCGACAATTTTGAAAAAAAAAAAGCAATATTTTTGACTTTTTGCTATAATAAATATCCTACAAAAATATATATAAATTTTTTTTTTCCTCAGTTTAGGCCGATATGTATTCTTCTACATATTTTAGGTAAAATAAGCGTATATTGATTGGTTTGCGCAAAAGTTATAGCGTCTACAAAATAGGGGGTCGTTTTATGGCATTTTTATTATTATTTTTTTTTTACTAGTAATGGTGGCAATATGCGATTTTTATCAGGACTGCGACATTATGGCGGACACATCGGACACTTTTGACACATTTTTGGGACCATTGTCATTTATACAGCGATCAGTGTTATAAAAATGCATTGATTACTGTAAAAATTTCACTGGCAGGGAAGGGGTTAACACTAGAGGGGCAAACAAGGGGTTAATTGTGTTTTTTCTTCTGTGTTCTAACTGAAGGGGGGGTGAACTGTCTAGGGGAGATGACAGATCGCTGTTCATACTTTGTATAAACAGACGATCTGTCTCTTCTCCCCTCAGAGAACCGGAAACTGTGTGTTTACACACACAGATCCCGGTTCTTGGTGTGTAACCAGCGATCCCGGGAGCCCGGTGGTGATTGCGACCA
This sequence comes from Lithobates sylvaticus, assembly GCA_028564925.1. Lineage (NCBI taxonomy): Eukaryota > Metazoa > Chordata > Amphibia > Anura > Ranidae > Lithobates > Lithobates sylvaticus. Next base: position 32,560,408 of record CM053028.1, read on the forward strand.
CCATGCACTCACATCGGCTCCGGGCAAGCAGCGGGCGCGTGCACGCCCCTAGTGGCCACAGGGTGAAGCGACGTAACATAACGTTGTTTCGCCCAGCCGTGCCATTCTGCCGGGGTACAACTGTGGTGGCTGGTCGGCAAGTGGTTAAAGGAAATCAGTATTTTATTTTTATTTTTTTTAATATCTGCATGATGATGCAGAACTATAACTTGGCTCCAGTGATGCAACGTGACGGAGCTCCTCGCTGACCGCTGGCATCTTCAGTAGGCTGATCGGCGGGCTTGTGAGTCCTGATTGCTGGCTGCTTTCAATGGGCATACTACAACGATTTCCAGCTACTACAGGGATCTTACAGGTATGGCACATTCATACTTACGTTGGTCCATGCTGGACCAATGTAACTATGTAAAAATTGCTGTACCTGGAATTCATCATCTGTAAATGGCTACAGCTAATCAGATGGTACAGAGTGCTGTGATTGGCCTGGGTACCATGTGATAGCTGTGGGCTAATCAATTAAATTCATTCATAACAGATTTGATGACTTTGGGGTTGATTTACTGAAACTGGAAAAATCTGGGGCAGCTGGTCATGGTAGCTTGTCCAATTAAAGGGGTTGTAAAGGTTTGTTTTTTTATTTTCTAAATAGGTTCCTTTAAGCTAGTGCATTGTTGGTTCACTTACCTTTTCCTTTGATTTCCCTTCTAAATGTTTTTTTTCTTTGTTTTCTTTGTCTGAATTTTCTCACTTCCTGTTCCACCTAAGTAAGCTGTTCAGTAAGCTGTTCTGGCTGACTAAACACCGCTCGGATGATGGTGTGAAGTTTACTGAGGAGAAACAGGAAGTGATGAATTCAAACAAAGAAAAAAAACATTTAGAAGGGAAATTGAAGGAAAAGGTAAGTGAACCAACAATGCACTAGCTTAAAGGAAACTATTTAGAAAAAAAAAACGAACCTTTACATCCCCTTTAAGCTTTGTCAAAAAAAAACCTGAAAGCTGATTGGTTTCTATGCAGAGCTGCACCAGATTTTGCACCCTCCATTTCTAATAAATCAACCCCAATGTGATCATGTGATTGCATAGTGATCACATGATCCCTGGCTGCCGAAAGCGGCTGGGTACTGGGATCTGCAATCCAATGGATACTGCAGTTGCGGGAGCGGCAAGCTGCGTTTCCCTAACCAAGACCAGGCTGGGTCACAAACATGTACGTGATCCAGCTTGCCCGCGCCACCCACCTGCAGTAAAAGTACTATGGGCATTCTTAACTCCTTCCCGCAGGCCTCTCGGCAGGTGAGCCTTAACGCTGAGAAGCCTCATATATGCGTACCCAAAGATAAACAGAGCTGTGCCAAGAACGCGCACCCTGTGCACTCCCGGCACAGTTATCGGCCGCTAACGGAAAGCTCCCGATCTCTACTTGCGATTGGGAGCTTTCCCATTATGTGACCACTGTAACAGCCAATGATGGCGGTCACATGATCAGAAACCTCACCCCCATCTCCTCGGATCTGAAACCCCTTAAAAGGCCAGGAGGCGCTGGCGTGAAGGGGTTCAAGCGGTTAACCACTTTCAGACCGGACCAATTTGCAGCCAAAGGACCAGGCCCCTTTTTGCGATTCGGCACTGCGTCGCTTTAACTGACAATTGCGCGGTCGTGCGACGTGGCTCCCAAACAAAATTGACGTCCTTTTTTTCCCACAAATAGAGCTTTCTTTTGGTGGTATTTGATCGCCCCTGCGGTTTTTATTTTTTGCGCTATAAACAAAAATAGAGCGACAATTTTGAAAAAAATGCATTATTTTTTATTTTTTGCTATAATAATTATCCCCCAAAAATATATAAAAAAACATTTTTTTTCCTCAGTTTAGGCCGATACGTATTCTTCTACATATTTTTGGTAAAAAAAATCGCAATAAGCGATTATTGATCGGTTTGCGCAGAAGTTATAGCGTTTACAAGATAGGGGATAGTTTTATAGCATTTTTATTAATAATTTTTTTTTATTATTAATGGCGGAGATCTGCGATTTTTTTTGTGACTGCGACATTATGGCGGACACATCGGACATTTTTGACACATTTTTGGGACCATTGTCATTTTTACAGCAATTAATGCATTTAAATGCATTGATTTCTGTATAAATGACACTGGCAGTTTAGGAGTTAACCACAAGGTGGCAGTGTAGGGGTTAAGTAGGCCTAGGGGTGTTTTTTTTACTGTGGGGGGGCGTGGCTGTCAGCTAGTGAATGCTGATCTCTGCTCCAATCACAGGGAGCAGAGATCGGCGTCACTAGTTGCTAGGCAGAACGGGGAGATGCTGTTTATCTCGGCATCTCCCCGTTTAGCCGCTCCGTGAGACGATCGCGGGAGTCCCCGCGGCGATCGAGTCCGGCCGGATTCACGGGGGTCCCGACCGGCGCGGGAGCGCGCCGCTCCCGGCGCGCTCCCGATGGCACGGACAGGCTAAAGGAGGGACGTATATATACGCCCTCCTGCCTGTACGTGCCATTCTGTCGACGTATATCGTCGTGCGCCGGTCGGCAAGTGGTTAAAGAACGTAAAAACTCTGCAGTTCATTGAACACTTATTGTTTGAAAACAATAAACCCGATTGAAAAGGTATAAGCTGAAATTCTTCTTTAAAAGAAAATTGAAAAAGTTTCTAAAAATGGATTGGCCTGTCGGCGCTGTTTACATTGGCATTTAAGCTGCTTTACTGTTAAGTTAAAGCGTTGTGCTCCAGTTTGTACGACAGAGACAGATTTTTAAGGCTATTAAAGTATGAGCACATAAGTCTCTGTTGCAGTGTATTTAAGCACAGAATCATGTAATCACAGTAAACATTTCATACTTTGGCAGGAAGATTCATTGAGCTATTGAGACCTCCTTATCGTGGGTGATGACTTATCTCCTTATCTCCTATTCATGCAGATAAGGTTTAAGTGCTGAAGTACTTAGAATCAGCACCAGTCTAGGCCTCAAGGATTTGTAATGACATTGATTTATGTACTGCTTGACCACTTCAGCTTGTCATAAAGGATGCACTTACACACTGATTTGTGTTGGTCCATCAGTCCATTATAGAATACACTAGTTGCAAATCATAGATGCACTATATTGTCTAAAGTATTGGTATGCCTGCCTTTACACACACATGAACTTTAATGGCATCCCAGTCTTATGCCCCGTACACACGGTCGGAAATTCAGACGAAAAATGTCCTATCGGATCATGTTGTCGGAAAATCCGACCGTGTGTGGGCTCCATCTGACTTTTTCTGTCGGAAAAAAATTGAGATTTGAGATTTCCCTCTCAAATTTTCTGACAACAAAATCCTATCGGACTTTTTCCGATCGTGTGTAGAGAATTCCGACGGACAAAGTGCCACGCATGCTCAGATCACATTAGGAGACCAAACCTATTGGTTAATAGCCTCTACGTAGTTCCGTCGTACGCAACGAACGTCACCACATTCAGAATGATCGGATTTTCCGACAACTTTGTCCGACCGTGTGTATGCAACACCAGTGTCGGATAAAATCCGTCGGAAAAAGTCAGACGGATTTTGTGGTCGGAATTTCCGACCGTGTGTATGGGGCATTAGTCCGTAGGGTTCAATACTGAGTTGGCCCACCCTTTGCAGCTATAACAGCTTCAACTCTTCTGGGAAGGCTGTCCACAAGGTTTAGGAGTGTGTCTATGGGAATGTTTGACCAATCTTCCAGAAGTACATTTGTGAGGTCAGGCACTGATATTGGACGAGAAGGCCTGGCTCGCAGTCTCCGCACTGATTTATCCCAAAGGTGTTCTATCTGGTTGAGGTCATGATTCTGTGCAGATCAGTCAAGTTCCTTCACCCCAAACTTGCTCATCCGTGTCTTTATGGACCTTGCTTTGTGCACTGGTGGGCAGTCATGTTGGAACAGGAAGGGGCCATCCCCAAATAGTTCCCACAAAGTTGGGAGCATGACATTTTTCAAAATTTCTTGGTATGTTGACTACTTAAGAGTTCCCTTCAGTGGAACTAAGGGGCCAAGCCCAACCCCTGAAAAACGACACTAAACCATAATCCCCCCTCCACCAAATGATTTGGACCAGTGCAAGTTCAGTAATGGGAGAACGAACTGCATTTCTGTGTTTCACAGGAGAAATACAGCCAAACAATCTTTGGTTGTACTTTTCCTTTAAGTTCTTGAAACCTTCTCTAACTCATGTCACATCCTTTCATAGCACACCCGCCTGAGCCTGTTCCATTTCCAATAGTTGCTTCCTTTGTCTTGACATATTCACACAGAAATGGAGGACAGCACTTTAGAATTTTTTTTTTCTTGTGGCAGGGAACCCACAAGATGAAGCTAAGAACCCTGATGTCACTGCTTTAGCTCTTTTTTTTTAATATGTTAAAGCCCAGGTCAGCTCAGCTCCCCCTCCATCCAACCCCTCACCTTCCTCCGGCATACTGGATTGATTTTTTTTTGCATTTTTTATACATACCTTTTTCAAGCTCTTCAGTCCAGTAACTTTTTTCTAATTGGATCTTCTCCCAACACTAGGTGGACCTCGAGCAACACTAAAAATATCACTGAGTTATTTCTCAGTGAGTTTATGGCGTTAAGGCATAGACGTGCGCACAGGGTATGCCGGATGCGCCTGGGCACACCCTAATCACTCTGTTCGGTTTTGATTTCCCCTGCTTCCTGGCACCCCCTGTCTCCCCCCTGCAGTGCTGCCAGCTTCCCTCCTCTCCCGCTCTCTGCTGTAGGGGATGTTTTAGGATAAATGAATGAATGAACATAGTGAGCGATCACTCCTGTGTTCATTCTTAACGGAAGCACAGTAAACTATGTTTACTAGGCTTCAGTTTGGGAATGAACAGGAAGCCGCTCAGCAAATAGCCCTTCCCATTCATTCGCTGGTGAAGATCTGTCCTCAGTGTCCCTTTCTCTCTGTTTAAAGCTTTGATATTTCACCAAAGCCCCCCAATGAGGCTCCTAAAAAAAATGTAAAAAATGAATAAAAAATAATATTATTGTAAAAAATTGTAAAAAAATAAAAAATTATAAAAAATAAAAATAAAAACTACTGACCCCATCCACTGCCCTACTGACACCAATCTCTGCTCTATTGACACCATTTACTGCTCTGCTGATATACAGGCATGTGTGTTTGTGCTCTGGGGTGCACCCCCTAATGCAATAGGCTGTGCAGACCAATGCGCTAAGGTGACCTGCCCCTCAAGGGGCAGGTCCATAATGCTCTTCACTCAGGCTCTGCACTCAGAGTAGGCCCTAAATCTTTGAAGCTAAATGATGCTGACTGAGTAAGTGAGTATCATTTAACTGAAAAGACTGAGGACAGCTTGTGGTGAAGAAGAGGAACTGCAGTGGTGCTTGGAAAAAAGTGAGTACCGTAGTACCTTGGATTATGAGCATAATCTGTTCCAGAAGCATGCTTGTAATCCAAAGCACTTGTATATCAAAGCAAGTTTCCCCATAGGAATCAATGGAAACTCAGATAATTTGTTCCAGTGTCACTGCTAGTGTATGCAGTACCGCATGTGGCCAGAGGTGGGGGGGTGCTAGAGAAACTCTGAGAAGTTCAGAGACACTCGGAGACACCTCTGGCCAAATGCTGTACTGCACACCCCAGAGGCTTGAAAAAAAGCTTGTATTGCGAAACGCTTGTAAACGCGTTACTCGCAATACAAAGTATCACTGTATTGCAGCCAGGTTGATTTTTTTTAACCCTAGCTACGGCTCACCTTTTTTTTTCTCTATTTGTTCAGAATTGGGCTTTATCCAAAACCAAATTGGTGAGTATTAAATGAAATATTCAGTGGGTTAGTGTGAAAGCATTACAGCATCTCTAATGTGTACTAATCTTTCAGTATTGTGGATGTTCTATCTAAAAACAGTGCTGTAAATTCAGATCACGCTGTTCTAGAAGAAATACAAAATCCGGCAAAAGATTTAGCTTTACAAATCCACGCGGATTTAAATTGCTTTGTCGCTGCTGTTTTTCTTCCTCTTTTTATTATTTTTACTGTATCGATGTACACATTAATAGATCTCTATTGTGTTACCTTGAGAAGATAGCTCACATTTACTTAACTTGTCCAGTCGTTGAGAAGCAATGCAATGCTTTGGCCTCCTCAATTAAAGACGTTAAACAAATGTACTTTTTCGTTATTTGAAATGTTGGAGCAAACTTCCCCTTTTGAAACCTAATTTTCTGACGAGAAAGGCATTTTTTTGGCACGTACGGACATATTGTTTCTTTTGAACATTACTGTGCTGTAGGGCATAAGCTGTCATGGTCAACCTCATAAAAAGGGGAATAAAATCAATGTTCTTCCCTGTCAATGCAGCTGCTAAAGGGAGAACATTAATCCCCATGAGGTAGTGCAGAGCACAAAGTGGCATCGTGAGGAAAACGAGAGCTCCAGAGGAACACATAAGCCATTATCCCTTGTGGACAAAAAAGTGACAGAAAAAATTGCTCGCTAGCTGCAGCTGCCTCATCTGATATCCAAAACAGAAACGTTAAATACTCCGATGTGAAATATTCATTCCTTTATATATATATACTGTATATATTGTTCTTCTTATATACCTATTCTCATAAGTCTAGCAGTTATTTACTTATTTATTTGCAGCAATTGTACTGCACTTTTGCCACTTTCTAAATGTCACTGCTGCTTGCAGTAATGTTGTAGCATTTCAATATGGCTGTAACGTAGGTGACCAGCATTTTCTAAAAGGTTGCCTGTAACAGGGTTTAATGCAAAAATACCAACTTCCAATCATATATAGAGATTCTGCTGGCCTTGACTTGTAAATGATAAATACTGTATACCCCGCCCATTATTTCCCTACCTGCTGTATATACTCGAGTCTAGGCCGACCCGAATATAAGCCGAGGCACCTAATTTTATCACAAAAAAATGGGAAAACGTATTGACTCGAGTATAAGCCTAGGGTGGGAAAATGCAGCAGCTACTGGGTAAACAATGCCCATCTGCAGCCTCACTGTGCCCATTTGCAGCCTCACTGTGCCCATTTGCAGCCTCGTTGTGCCCATTTGCAGCCTCATTGTGCCCATTTGCAGCCTCACTGTGCCCATCTGCAGCCTCGTTGTGCCCATTTGCAGCCTCACTGTGCCCATTTGCAGCCTCGTTGTGCCCATTTGCAGCCTCATTGTGCCCATTTGCAGCCTTGTTGTGCCCATTTGCAGCCTCACTTTGCCCATTTGCAGCCTCACTGTGCCCATTTGCAGCCTCGTTGTGCCAATTTGCAGCCTCATTGTGCCCATCTGCAGCCGAACTGGTTAACATACCGTATATACTCAAGTATAAGCCGAGTTTTTCTTTTCAGCCCATCTTTTAGGCTGAACCCCCCCCCCGGCTTATACTCCAGTGAGCCGTACAGCAGCTGTACCTTTGATCGGCTTGGTTAGAAGTGTCCCCTGGCTGTGCTGGCTAGGAAAGGGTGCATATTAACCCGGAAGTGACGTCACTTCTGGTTTTATTGTTTGCATGGATTTGCCTCGGTCTCACTGTAATCTCTCTCCTCCAGCTGGTGGATGTGTTCCCGGGCTCCTGTGAGTACAGGACAGCCCGGGAACCACAGGAGGAGAGGGCGGGGGGTCGCGCGGCCGGCTCTGTCACTTTGAAGCCGGTCGCCGGATGAACAAAACCCACACACGCTGATGACTGCTGCTGCAGCCATCAGCTTGTGATTAAGGGTTCACTCTTTGGACGTACATAGTTTCATTATATTTTTTTTATAATGCAAAAATATTCCTGTTGATCCTGGCAGAAAAGTTATGAGCTGATAACATTGTGCTTTCTCCTCCTCTGTTGAACATTATCAGTTAATATTGTTCCCAGCTATCTCTATGGACTGCAGAACACCTCTCCTGTGTTATAGAGTAGATAAGGAAGTGCTGAGTATCCTTTCTACCTAGGGTGACAACAATGCCCCTCCATAGATACATCGGTGTAAGTCAGGGTTGGCACTCAGAACAGGAAGTGTTTTACTGTCAGGATCACCAGGTGAAAAAATAAATAAAATCCTTGAGAAACGACTGGCAAGCTGCACTATAATAATATTTTGTTCTTGGATTTAGATAGGCTTTATTCCTCTAGGACAGTGATGGCAAACTATGGCACCCTAGATGTTTTGGAACTACATTCCCCATGATGCTCAACTACACTGCATGAGCATCATGGGAAATGTGGTTCCAAAACATATGGGGTGCCAAGGTTTGCCATCACTGCTCTAGTATATCACCCACAGAGGCTGCAAGTCATACTCTTCCATCAAGTCGATAAACCAAGAAGTAAAAAACAATTGCAGCCATCACATCTAATGACTGGCCAGCTGCTCTTGCACTTTATTATAATTTTGTTCTGAAATTTGGATATGCTTTAAACATTATTCCTCTGGCACCTCATCCAGACGAGGAAACAAGTCATACTCCATTGTATTGATTAACCACTTTCAGACCGGACCAATTTGCAGCCAAAGGACCAGGCCCCTTTTTGCGATTCGGCACTGCGTCATTTTAACTGACAATTGCGCGGTCGTGCGACGTGGCTCCCAAACAAAATTGACGTCCTTTTTTTCCTACAAATAGAGCTTTCTTTTGGTGGTATTTGATCGCCCCTGCGTTTTTTATTTTTTGCGCTATAAACAAAAAAGTGCAACAATTTTGAAAAAAAAAAACGCATTCTTTTTTATTTTTTGCTATAATAAATAATCCCCCAAAAATATATAAAAAACATTTTTTTCCTCAGTTTAGGCCGATACGTATTCTTCTACATATTTTTGGTAAAAAAAATCACAATAAGTGATTATTGATTGGTTTGCGCAGAAGTTATAGCGTTTACAAGATAGGGGATAGTTTTATAGTTTTATAATAATTTTATTAATAATTTTTTTTTTTTACTAGTAATGGCGGCGATCAGCGATTTTTATTGTGACTGCGACATTATGGCGGACACATCGGACATTTTTGACACATTTTTGGGACCATTGTCATTTATACAGCAATCAATGCTATTTAAATGCATTGATTCCTGTATAAATGACACTGGCAGTGAAGGGGTTAACCACTAGGGGGCAGTGTAGGGGTTAAGTATGCCTAGGGGTGTATTTCTTACTGTGGGGGGCGTGGCTGTCAGCTAGTGAATGCTGATATCTGCTCCAATCACAGGGAGCAGAGATCCGCGTCACTAGTTGCTAGGCAGAACGGGGAGATGCTGTTTATTTCCGCATCTCCCCGTTCAGCCTTCCCGTGAGACGATCGCGGGTGTCCCCGCGGCGATCGAGTCCGCAGGACCCGCGACCGGCCTCACTTGGTCCCGACCGGCGCGGGAGCGCGCCGCTCCGGCGCGCTCCCGATGGCATGGAGGCATTTAAAAAGGGACTTATATATACGCCCTTATGCCTGTCCGTGCCATTCTGCCGACGTACATCGTCGTGCGCCGGTCGGGAACCGGTTAACCAAGGAGTAGAACATTATTGCAACCAGCGCATCCAGTGATTGGCAAGTTGACCATATCAGAATTTTGTTCTGGGGTTTAGATATAAATATGTTCCTCTAGTACAGGGATCTCCAAACTCCAAACTACGGCCCTCCAGCTGTTTTGCGGAACTACTCATCTATGATGCATTGTAAAACTCTGACATTCACAGACATGACTAGGCATGATGGGAATTGTAGTTCCTAAACAACTGGAGGGCCATAGTTTGGAGACCACCTGCATCCAGAAGAGGCTACAAGTCATACTCTTTTGTTGTATTGGTAAACCGAGGAGTAAAGTAGGGAACTGCCAGTGGTAATTGCTGGTTAGAATTCATCACCTCTGTCCAGTCTAAATATCAGCCTTTAGGAATGACGTTTCCAGAATATTTATTGTATTGACAATAACTGCCCATTGTTGAGGTAATAAACACTGGAAACTGAATGGAATTTGGCAGGTTATGATCTAACAGCCTATGTGGGAGAATTAATTGAGCTACTTTATTGCCATTTTAGACCATTTTATGCATTGTGTATTATTCTGCTGATTCTTGAATAGATCACAAAGGAACATTCCCATTATAGATATCACAATTGCATGTCATTTCTTGTCACACTGTCTAGTTCATCAATGTAAAAGAAGACAGTACTTATTTCTTATTACGATTTTCAAGGAACCTATATGTACTTTCTGCATTGCATTGCAATGATTTTTTTAAGAGCCATTTAAAAAAAAATCTATGAAAAAAAAAACTACAGTAGCCTCCTGTTTAAGAAGTCTTCAACTTTCACAAGCCGGCAGATTTCCAGGCCATTCGTGCATACTTGCTAGAGAACCATTCGTTATATGTCAGTCCTTTGACATTAAAGTGGTGGGACACCCTGAAATAAAAAACTTTAAAAAAATGTTAATAACAATTTAAAATGAAAAAAAAAAAAAAAATGTTTTTTTTACTTACCAGAAATGGCTGTTGCTAGGCAGATCGTCCTAATCTGCCTCCTCAAGCGCCGCGGTGATCTTCTCTCCTTCCGTTTTCTAGTGAATGGGGCGCGGTGTGTTATGGGAACTGTGTCCCACAACACATCGCGTTCCCCATTCACAAATTAGACTCGCGCATGCGCAGTAGGCCGCGTGCCGACTCGCGCATGCGCAGTAGGCCGCGCGCCGACTCACGCATGCGCAGTAGGCCGCGCACCGACTCGCGCATGCGCAGTAGGACACGGGAAGCCGTTTCCCTTACTGAGGTTGGCGGCGCTGGAACCGGATCGCCGAGGGACATCTCGGCCTCCGCAACCGACATCGCGGGCGCCCTGGGAGGGTAAGTGTACTTATTAAAAGTCAGCAGCTAATTTTTTTTTAGCTGCTGACTTTTACATTTTTTTTTAAGGTGAAACACCGCTTTAAATACCGTTGTTATGGCCTCAGATAGCTGCCATAACCCTGGTATTTTCCTTAACGGCGGGCGGTCCGCTTTGTGATAAAAGTGGTCTCTGCTGTGGATTCGCTGCAAGATCACTTTAATCGGTTTGCGGGAGAGGTGCCCCCCCCCCCACAACCACCACATCCCAGTTGTCTCCGCCGCTTACCAGATACGTCGGTAGGGACGGAGATGATCCAATTCTTTCCCCTGCTTGGCACTAAGTCAAGTGAAGGAATGATGGCCCCCCACTCGACTCTATGCCATTGGAGGAAAGCAGCCATGTCAAATGTCACTTCCACTCAACGGCCTTAAAGGGACCATTTTTTAATTAAAAACTAAAAAATTTTTTTTTTATTGCTTTTAAGTGTAAATGTGAGATCTGAGGTCTTTTTTAATGGACAGTGTAAAAATAAAAAATAAGTAAAATGAATAATAATAACAAAAAACTTTAAAGCCCCCCGTCCCTCCGAGCTCGCATGCAGAAGCGGACACATACCTAAGTCGCACTCACATATGGAAACGGTGTTTAGACCACACATGTGAGGTATCACCGCGATCATTAGAGCGAGAGAAATAATTCTTGAACAGGACCTCCTCTGTAACTCAAAACTGGTAACCTGTAGACATTTTTAAACGTCGCCTATGGAGATTTTTATGTGCTAAAGTTTGCCGCCATTCCATGAGCGGGCTCAATTTTGAAGCTAATTTTTTAATTTAACAAAGTGTATTTCTTCCAAAAAAATTGCGTTTGTAAGAGCACTGTGCAAATATGGTGCGACATAAAGTATTGCTACAACCGCATTTTATTCTCTAGGGTGTCTGGAAGAAAAAAATAATGTTTGGGGGTTCTAAGTAATTTTCTAGCAAAAAAAAAAGATTTTAACTTGTAAACAACAGGTGTCAAAAATAAGCCATAACACAAAAAGCATGAGAAAAATACCAAAAATTTACTATACAAATGCGTTAAAAACCATCAAGAATTGTTAAAAACAGTGCATAGTTGTATCTGTATGCATAATGATCATATCCAAGGTCATAGGAATATCAATCAATCAAAATATTATAAATGGAAATATGAACTCCAACGTGTTTCAACTTTCATAGTCTTGAAATGATGTATGAGTAAATTCTGAAAAAAACAGAACAGCCAAAGAGTACACAATATAATAACAGAGAAAGACATTACAAATAAAACACAACATTATAGAAAATACACAATTTCAAACAGTGACAGTGTTGATGGTGAAGACTGACCAAATAAAGAGACACCCGAGACTCCCCCAAGCAGCCTGGCAGACTACCAAAGGTTAGGGCAGGTAGCAGGCAGTAGGAATATACCTTAAACTTAGCAAAGACCAGGGCAGACGGCAGACAGTAGGGGTATCAGTTAAAGGTAGAAAAGGTCAGGGCAGGTGGCAGACAGTATAAGTACAAGTTAAACTTAACAAAAGGCAGGGCAGGGGGCAGGCAGTATAAATATCCATTAAACTTACCAAAGCTCAGGGCAGGCAGCAGACACTAGGATTGTACATCAAACTTAGCAAAGGTTATGGCAGGTGCAAGGTATTAGAAGTATCCATTAAAAGTAGCAAAGACCAGGGCAGGTGACAGTCAGTAGAGTATCCATTAAACCTAGCAAAGGTTAAGGGCAGGTGACAGGCAGTAAAGGGATCCATTAAACTTAGCAAAGGTCAGGGATGGCAGCAGGCAGTAGAAGTATCCATTAAACTTAACAAAGGTTAAGGCATGTGGCAGGCAGCAGGGCTGGTGCAAGGTTTTTTGACACCCTAGGCGAAACCTTGTCCTGCCGCCCCCCTGGCTCCACCCCTGACCCCATCCCCTTTTACCTGCCCATGTATACCCCACCTTTTTAATGAAGCGCCCAAATACAGCCCACCAGTGCCCATCAAATGCAGCCTCACCAGCGCCCATCAAATGCAGCATCACCAGTGCCCATCAAATGCAGCCTCACCAGTGCCCTTCAAAATCAAGCCTCACCAGCGCCTATAAAATTCAGCCTCACCAGCGCCTATAAAATTCAGCCTCACCAGCGCCCATAAAATGCAGCCTCACCAGCGCCCATAAAATGCAGCCTCACCAGCGCCCATCAAATGCAGCCTACTAGCGCCCATAAAATTCAGCCTCACCAGTGCTCATAAAACAGCCACACCAGCGCCCATCAAATGCAGCGTCACCAGCGCCCATCAAATGTAGCCTGACCAGTGCCCATCAAATGAAAATCAGTAACAGAAATAAACAGGCTTAGATACAGGTGCACTTTGTTAGCAGAAAAACACTACCACAGGGACAGGCTGATGCACTTTAAATAAGGTGCCTCTTGCGCCATGGACTGATCCCAGAGCTGGAGGACATGTGGCTGGACTTATTCCCCTTCAACTAACAAATTAGACTGGAGGAGCTGGGAGGTTATCTAACATTTTTGAATTGTCGCAGGAGATTAGGAAAAATCTTCCAAGAGGGAAAAATGTTTTGGTCATCACTGTCTTATGCCCCGTACACATGATCGGACTTTCCGACAACAAAACTGTGGAATTTTGTTTGAAGGTTGTTGGCTCCAACTTGTCTTGCATACACACGGTCACACAAATGTTGGCCAACAATTCCGAACGTGGGAACGTGGTGACGTACAAGACGTACGACGAGCCGAGAAAAAGGAAGTTCAATAGTCATGTGATATCTCCATTACGAACGCTAGTTTTACAAGACGGAGCGCTTCCAGCTGGTACTTGATTCTGAGCATGCGTGAATTTTTGTGCGACGGACTGTACACACGATCGGAAAGTCCAGCAACAAAGTTTTGTTGGCGGAAAATTTGAGAACCTGCTAGCCAACATTTGTTGGCGAAAAGTCTGACAACAAATGTTCGATGGAGCATACACACGTTCGGACTTTCAGCCAACAGGCTCACATCCCAAATTTCCTGTCGGAAAGTCCGATCGTGTGTACGCGGCATAAAGCTAAGAGGGTATTTACCATAATTTTGGAAAGGTCTCCTCTTACCCCTTGTTCTGGGCTCTAGGACAGTAACTCAAGGGAAATCCCTCAATGGGACACAGGTTGAAAAAATAGGGTTTCAATTACTAGATATGTTATCCAAAACTAAAAAAAAGTTTTAGATTCACATACACTTTCAACTACACAATCAATAATGTGGTGAATTATGAATCTGTTGTCACATTTGTTGAAGTCTTATGCGGCGTACACACGGTCGGAAATTCCGATGGAAACAGTCCGATGGGAGCTTTTCATCGGATTTTCCGACCGTGTGTATGCCTAACGGTCTTTTTCTGTCGGAATTTCCGATGGACTTTGAATTGAGAACCTGTTCTCAATTTTTCCAACGGAAAACCTTTCTATCGGATCTTCCGATCGTGTGTATGCAATTCCAACACGCAAAATTCCGACGCATGCTCGGAAACAATTTGACGCATGCTCGGAAGCATTAAATTTCCCTTTTATAGTGCTGTCGAACGTGTTTTATGCCGTTGTGTTATTGACCGTTGGAATTTGGTGTGACCGTGTGTAGGCAACACAGCTTGAGCAGAATTCCGTCTGCAAAACCGTCAGAGTTTTTTCCGATGAGAATTCCGATTGTGTGTACGCGGCATTAGATTTTTGCACAGGTTGAGATGGTATTGAGCTTTAAAAGGCCTTTCAAAGCTTTGATCTACAATGAATTTGTGGCCATTCCATATTGATGTGAGCCTATAATTTCTACACACGTATTGTTAGGCTGCTCATTAGTGTTGAAGGCTCTTTGGTGGGTAAAAATATGTCTCATTATTTGGTTTGGACTGGTGGTGTTCATCTTTTTTTAAAATTTTAGCTGTGAATGATATTATTGAGGAGGTGTCTCAGGGCACAGGTTATTAAATAGTGTCACCTTTTATCTCATACAGCCTCATTAGTTCACAGCTTTTGCTTTTGTTCAGTTATCTGATAGTGAGATGCTGAGGAGGTTTTGGCTATCATCGTCTCCCATCTAGAACATTTTTGATCATGTCATAGAGGGTAGAAGGCCACAGATGTAGAAGGCTTATGCACTGCTTACATTGCAACTTATGGTTTTGTCTTATCCTGGGAATGCTACAGTCTTATGCCGCGTACACACGATCAGATTTTCCGACAAGAAATGTTGGATGTGAGCTTTTTAGCGGAAAGTCCGACTGTGTGTATGCTCCATCGGACATTTGTTGTCGGACTTTCCACCAACAAATGTTGGCTAGCAGGTTCTCAAATTTTCCGCAAACAAATGTTTGTTGTCGGACTTTCCAATCGTGTGTACCCAAGTCCGTGGCACAAAAGTCTGCGCATGCTCGGAATCAAGAACGAGCCGGAAGGGCCCGGTCTTGTAAAACTAGCGTTTGTAATGGAGATATCACAGACGTCTTTAACGTCACTACGTTCATAATTGTTGGCCAACATTTATGTGACCGTGTGTATGCAAGACAAGTTGGAGCCAACACCCTTCGAACAAAAATCCTCGGTTTTGTTGTTGGAAAGTCTGATCGTGTGTACAGTGAAGACCGCTGTGTTGTTTTTATAAATATCCCAAAAACAAGCTCACATCCAACATTTTCCATCGGAAATTCTGATCGTGTGTACGTGGCATTAGGCTCGATTTCCACTAATGAGACTTGTCATGCGGCTTGGGACTGCAAAGTGGCATGACAAGTCGTTCACCATGATTTCTAATGAGTATCGTTCATATCTGTGTGACTTCAAAGTAGTCCCTGCACTACTTTGGTCCCACTTTGATGCGACTTGAGGCCCATAGACCTCAAGACAACACAGGCATTGTTTCCAGTCGCATCAAAGTCCCGGCAAACAATTGCGCCAAAATCGCGCAACTTTCAGGTCGCAATAGTGGAAACCTAGCCTAAGGGCTTGTTCACATGTAAAGTTGGTGGTGGTAAAACCCTGCGGTTGAGTTGGCACCTCTTCTGTAGACTGCTAGCCAGGATAAGAGATGGAGTGCAGTTAGTATCACTCCGCATGGGACAGGAGCCGACACTACAGAGTAGGCATCGGCGTATGCATCTCTTGCCTCCTACTACAGCTCCAACTTTACAAGTAGTCCCTCTGCATTGCACTCTGTTTGATGCTCTGGGATGGTGGGTCAGCAAGCCCAGACCATGATGTACAAGTCACCTGTCGGTGATCTACTGGTAGATTGCAATCTACAGGCTACTGACCCCCAACTTATATGATATGATGATGTTAACCATTTAGAGGCCTTTCACACTGAGTCGTTGGCCACGTCAGCGGTAAAGTGCCACTAGTTTTAGCGGCGCTTTACCATCCTTTTAGCAGGCCTATTCAGCCGATAGCGGAGGACTTTTAACCCCCGCTAGCGACGGAAGAAAGGGTTAAACGCGCCCTAAAATCACTGCTGCCAAAGCGATTTGCAGGCGCTTTGGCAGCAGTGCCCATTCATTTCAATGGGCAGGGGTGGTGGAGGAGCGGTGTGTACACTGCTCCTCCACCACCCTAAACACTCTGCTTGCAGGATTTTTTTCAAGGTCCTGCCAGCGCAGTGCCCCAGTGTGAAAGCACTCAGGCTTTCACACTGGGGCTGCAGGGGAGGCTTTTTTAAGGCGCTTTACAGGCACTATTTTTAGCCTGTTAGCATTTGAAAAATGCCTCCAGTGTGAAAGGGGTCTTAGTCTGTAATTCTATGGGCCAGCTCTCTTTACATTTTGATATTCTACTGCTTCTTTTAGTTGTTTCTGGCTGGTGTTTTATGGTATCTAACCATCCCGTTCTTTGACAGCCTGGTCTCCTTCACCATTCAGAGAGTGCCTTGCATTTTCCTAATGACTGCAATAGCTTCTCTGATTGGACGGGGAGGAGAGATGGGGTGGTAATGTCATGCTGTCTACCTTGTCCAATCTGAAATTGCTCTGCATTTATTCAGAAAACGGCTACCATGCTGAGCTGACATTTTCTGTGTTCACAAGGCAAATAGGCACCTTTTCAGCACAGGGTCTGTAAGCTAGTGGAGTTCATTTGTGTAGCTGTGTCTACTACAGTGATTTCCAGCTTCTAGAACAGCTATTCTCAACCAGCGTTCCTTGGAACCCTAGGGTTCCTCCAAAGGTTGCTAGGGGTTCCTTGAGCTGCGGCTGATTGACCTCCTATCTTAAGATGTCATAGTTCTGGGGTCAACACCACTTGGTAGAGCCAGTTGCATGAAGCTAAAAATCTTTGAAGCCATCCGTAGGGATTGCATTTTGACAACCACTGTAAGGGCTACCTTACTCTGCACGACCACAAATGTAAAGGGCGTTTTTGTTCAATGGCCAATTAATTGGTTTTAGGAAGGGTTTTTCAAGACCTGAAAATGATTTCAAGGGTTTCTCTGGGGTAAAAATGGTTGAGAAAGACTGTTCTAGAGGGATCCCACAGTCCAAGTTGGACCATTGTAACTATGTAAAAATATCCATAACTGGAATAAAGCAACCTACTTTCAATTACTGTATATACTCGAGTATAAGCCGACCCGAATATAAGCCGAGGCACCTAATTTTACCCCAAAAACCTGGGAAAATGTATTGACTCGAGTATAAGCCTAGGGTGAGAAATGCGCAGCTACTGTAAGTGGAAAAGACGGTCAACAATGCCCATTTGCAGCCTAACTGTGTCCATTTGCAGCCTCACTGTGCCCATTTGCAGCCATAGGTCCCCCGAACTTCAAACTCAGTAGTTAAGGGTTCCTAGGTGCCCCCTAGTTGCAAAATGTGGGGTTTCTGGACCCAAAGGGTCCTGAAATGACATTGCTGCAGATGGACACAGTTGACCGACTTTGGGGCCCCGTATATCGCCCCTTATCTCGCCCCGTATCTTGCAGCCATAGGTCCCCCGAACTTCAAACTTGGTAGTTAAGGGTTCCCCGTAGGAACCCCAAATTTGGTGTGCAAACCCAGTGGAACTAGCCCTACAACATATCCATATTAGGGCTGGGGTTCCTAGCACTAAGTGGCCCCGATATACAGGGCCCCAAAGTTGGTTCAGAAAATGTCAAGCACTTTTCTGCAGCAGAGAATGACATTTCCAGAGCCGACTTTGGGGCCCCGTATCTCGGGGCCACTTAGTGCTAGGAAGCCCAACTGTGGATATGTTGTAGTGCTAGTTCCACTGGGTTATCACACCCCAAAGTCGGTTCAGGAAAATGTCATTTTCTGCCGCAGAAAATTGATTGACTCGAGTATAAGCCGAGGGGGGCATTTTCAGCACAAAAAAATGTGCTGGAAAAACTCGGCTTATACTCGAGTATATACGGTACTTTTTAGTAATTCAATTTACAGCCTTCATGGACTGCCGAGGATCCATCAAATACATACCACAATCCAATATTTTATTTTAGTCTCTCCCCTTTGTCTAACCTGAGTCCCATCTATTAGGGGAATGCATACACACACGTTGCCTGTAATTGTCACATTCTCTTCAGCCAGCTGATATGATGTTTCTGCTTCTGCGATCACATCAGCCGGTGACATGTTTGTGGAGACAAGTACTTGGCAGAGGAGATATGACAGCTACAGGTGCTGCCTGTGTAAGATATTCTCCTTTTCATCTGCAGCAGGCACTTCCGGAGCAGGAACTGGATTAGCAGTTTAATTGCCAGTCCTGGGCATATTAGAACAAGAGGTCATGGCTTGAATCCTCTGATCACCAGCCTAGCCTTTTATTAATCGTGCCTTGCAAAGCACTTGGAACATCCACATCCTCACACTGTATGGGCTTTGCTTGACTTCTTCAGATAAGGAATGGTTGAAATGTACTTCAATTTTTTTTTTCAATTTTGTAATTAAGCGCTGCAGTTTTTTTTTTGGATTGGGGCCATTCAGTGCGTGTATGCCAAGTCCTGCACAGTACCCTCTCAAGTAGTATCTCCACTTGTCAAGCTTTTTATCCTAAAACGCAGTTGTCACTGTCTCACAGATTCAGTTGGTATGACAAGGACAGGGGAACTTGATAATGAATTCACTCAAGATATTTACCTTGTTTGCGCAAATTGTGCTTCCTGTGTATCCATTGTTGTGTAAGATTTCTCGAAAATACAATATCACATACCGTATATACTCGAGTATAGGTCGACCCGAATATAAGCCGAGGCCCCTAATTTACCACAAAAAAACTGGGAAGACTTATTGACCCGTGTATAAGCCGAGGGTGAGAAATGCAGCAGCTACTGTAAGTGGAAAAGAGGGTCAACAATGCCCATCTGCAGCTGCATACCTCCCTGTGTCCTGTGCATGCCTACCTGTGCAGATCTGCCTACCTCCCTGTGTACTGTGTACCTCCCTGTGTCCATTGCAGCCTACCTGTGTCCTGTGCATGCCTCCATGTGCCGTTCTGCAGCCTCCGTGTGCCGTTCTGCAGCCTCTGTGTCCTTCTGCAGCCTCTGTGCCCTTCTGTAGCCTCAGTGCCCTTCTGTAGCCTCTGTGCCCTTCTGCAGCCTCTGTGTCCTTCTGTAGCCTCTGTGCCCTTATGTAGCCTCTGTGTCCTTCTGCAGCCTCTGTGACCTTCTGTAGCCTCTGTGTCCTTCTGCAGCCTCTGTGCCCTTCTGTAGCCTCTGTGTCCTTCTGCAGCCTCTGTGCTCTTCTGTAGCCTCTGTGTCCTTCTGCAGCCTCTGTGCCCTTCTGTAGCCTCTGTGTCCTTCTGCAGCCTCTGTGCCCTTCTGTAGCCTCTGTGTCCTTCTGCAGCCTCTGTGCCCTTCTGCAGCCTCTGTGTCCTTCTGCAGCCTCTGTGCCCTTCTGTAGCCTCTGTGCCATTCTGTAGCCTCTGTGCTCATCTTCAGCCTCTGTGCCCATCGCATTTGCACCGATCAGCGTGCAATAATAACATACGGCGGCCATAACAGTATTCAAAAGCCGCGCCTCCTCCTTGTCTGTGATAGGCAGAACACTTCAATTTCCCAGCAGTCAGTGTTCCGCCTATCACGGACATCCTCTCATCCTCATACCATGGACGAGGATGAGAGGATGTCCGTGATAGGCGGAACACTGACTGCTGGGAAATTGAAGTGTTCCGCCTATCACAGACGAGGAGGCGCGGCTTTTGAACGTCTGTCTGCATGACACACTGATCAGGTAGGTAGATGGCGGCGACTCGAGTATAAGCTGAGGGGGGTACTTTCAGCCCCAAAAACAGAGCTGAAAATCTCAGCTAATACTCGAGTTTATACAGTACTTAGTTTTTTTTAATGGTGCTTTTACTTCTACTAAGAAAAAATCCTGCTTTTCCAGATGCATTGCGCATGTACATGAATCCAAGTTTGCTGTTTGAAATCACCCCATACAGCCTCCCTGACAGGACCCCCCCCCCCCCCCACACTGAAAGTGACCGAAGATATTCTGTAGATTTATCAGTCCCTTTCTCTGTAGTGTCAGCTGCACAGATGAATGAATATGAAGCCCGGAATGAATGACTTGTATAGAGCTACCTATGCAAACTGAATCGCCTCAGGGCGATTTTGCCACTGGTGTCCATCTGTGGTATAGCGTTGTCTTTGCCCTGTGGGGTCCTGACACGCTTACAAACACATACACGTACAACATACACATATTTGGGCAATTTTATTGACAGGATCTAATTAACCTACCAGCATGTCTTTGGAGTGTGGGAGGAAACCGGAGTACCCGGAGGAAACCCACGCAGGCACGGGGAGAACATGCAAACTCCAAGCAGAAGGTGTCGTGGTCGGGATTTGAACCAGCGACCATATTGCTGCTAGGTGAAAGTGCTTACCACTACACTACACCACTACACCACTGTGCAGCACTCTGAAGCTTCCTGCTGTAAACACAATTTACTATGCTTCCTGCATTTTCCTGTCTACATACATGCACTCCAGCTGTATGTGCATGGCATTCCTCAGAATAGTAATGGTGACAATGGTGTCACATGCCTGCACCCAGAAGTTTTTTTTTTACCTTAATGCAAATAATCGATTAAGGCAAAAAAAATAAACATTAGAACAAACCACTTTAAGTTGGCACAATTAAAGTATGCATATCTCATGCCTAGGGATCATTAATAAAGCTGATAATCACTGTAGTAGTGAGCACTATTGCAGTGATAGCCATGCTCTTCTGGGTCCTGTGCTGTGTGGTTTCCCCAATGTACACTAACCACAAGGAGTCACTTGCTTGGCACTGCCACCATTTATAGAACACCTTATTTTTTTTAGTGAATACAATATGTTTTCTGAGAAGATTTTGACATTACAGTTCCTCCACTCTACCTCATCCAATCAAAGAATGCCTTGTAATTATTTGAAAAGTACTAAGCGAGCAACCCCCTGTGGTCAGTATGTGGAGAGGAAGCCACTCACACAGAGTCCCAGCAGGACTGGGAAGATGGTGCCTATCACTGTAATAGTGCCAGCTTCGACATTGATTTTCAAATTCCTCAGTGGTCCAGATTACCCAGCAGGGAACTCAGGTATGAGTAATGTTTAATTACCAAGCTGGACCAGTGTAAGTATGCAAAACACATAATTCTTTAGTGTTGAGTTTAGCTTTAATATTTTGGAAGCTGCAGATTTAAAATGATTGGAAATTACTTTTGAAATTACATTTATATGTTAAAGATTATATGAAATTTTAGTGATTGGGTTTACATTTACTATGTCAGCAGCAATTACATTTTCGAAGACACGTTTTCTGAATGTGATTATACCTTGCAAGTGCTTTATTCCCTTGTTTCTGTGACTTGCTTTCTAAGTGTTACATGGTTCTCAGAGAGCTCACATTTGCTAAAATAATGAGTTATGGGGTTACCAATTACTAGGCTTTATTATTGGAGCCAATAAGGTGTTATTTGTTATTTGTTCAGGTGGTTTATTGGTTAAAGTAACTCTAATGCCGCATACACACGAGCGGACTTTTTGAAAGACTTGGTCCGGTGGACTATCCGAAGGACTTTGCAGCGGAGGTCCGCCGGACTTTCAAATGAACGGACTTGCCCACACACGATGACTCCAAAAGTCCGACGGATTCGAACGTGATGACGTGCGACCGGACTAGCGTCGAGTTTCGTCCGTCAGACTAGCACACAGACAACCGGATTTGAAACATGTTTTATTTCTAAGTCCGTCTGACTTTTGGGAAAGAAAAGCCCACACACGATCGAATTGTCTGATGGATTCCGGTCTGCCGGACTGAGTCCGTCGAAAAGTCCGATCGTGTGTACGCGGCATTACACCGGTACTATGTAAAATGGCATTGGAATGTTAGTACAGGCCCATATCAGTGTCTTCACATCTTCTAAGTTAGTGGTTCCTGACCACCAGGCCATGGCCCTTTTCCAGGCCGAAATCTCCCTCATTTTGGGTCTCAAGCAAGCTGCCAATCCCCTAACCTGCCACAATGTTTCCCAGTTATCATAATGCCACCCAGCCTCCCATAGTGGGACACAGTGCCTCTAAACCTCTCACAGTGCCCCCAGGCCCCTTGAGAGTCTTCAGCTTCCCAATCTCCCATAGCACCTCCTAGCTTTCTGCGGAGCTTACAGCCCCCTATGATGCCAACTTCTAACTGTGTCCCACAGGGCACCCCAACCCCACAGTGCCCTGAAGTCTCCCACAGTGCTCCTGCAAAGTCCCAAACCCCCTTCAGACAATTATACCGCACCTAGATCCCTTCAGAAACCTCATCAATTACAGGGCCACCAAGTCTGCTGCAATGTCCCCTAACTCCCTTCATAATCCTCATTCACTTCAGAGCCTTCCAGAACTGTAATGCCTATTGTGTAACCCCATATTGTGTGTGTAGAAACGTATTTTAATTAATTTTGAGGCATGGAAGAATTTGGAAGAAGTTGCCTCAATATGGTTCAGAAAAACTTTTCCAAAGTATCTTAGGAGCCCATAAACCCTACTCTAGGGGGCTCTTGTCCCTGTCCCCCCCTGCAGTCTGTGCCTCATGATTTACCCATCTATATGGTAAAATATAAATGTGACAACCCTGGTGGTACTTTTAACAGAAGGGAGAAAGTACAGGGAATTTTGATTAGGGTGGAATAAGCCTTTAAATATATCAATCTTTATGTTAAAGTTATTCTAAAGGCTTAAGTTTATTTATTTATTTTCTACCCTAATGCATTTTCTGCATTAAGGTAAAAAAACTTTTGTAATGAAGATCCCCCAAGACCCCCGTTATACTTACCTGAGCGCAATCTCGATCCAGCCTGTGCTCGAGAGCAGCGTCTCTCT
Source organism: Lithobates sylvaticus (assembly GCA_028564925.1). NCBI lineage: Eukaryota > Metazoa > Chordata > Amphibia > Anura > Ranidae > Lithobates > Lithobates sylvaticus. Next base: position 32,583,599 of record CM053028.1, read on the forward strand.
CTACTCTGTCCCTCCTCAAAGGGCAGAATGATAGCAGCAGGAGCCATTGCTGCTGTCAATCAAATCCCATATAGGGAGCGGGGAGCACAGCTAAGTCATGTTGTCTGTGTCTATAGACACAGACAGCAAGGTTCGGTATCGAGCCTGCACGAGTACCCCCATAGGAAGCAGCTTCCTATGAGGGCACTCACCAAAAAGGAGGAGCCAGGAGCGCTGGCGGGGACCTGAGAAGAAGAGGACTGCTCTGTACAAAACCATTCCACAGAGCAGGTAAGTATAAAAATTTTATTAGTTGAAAAAGAAAAACAAAGTTTTAGAATCACTTTAGGGAATTCATTTATCAAACAAATTTAGGGTGGTGGCAGGTTGCCCAGTTTCCTGGTATCATATTTCTTATATGAGACGTCGTACACATTGGCATCAGAATTGGGTTCTTGGCATGGGTTCCTAAAATGTACCCCCTGAAGAGTAAATGACTCAATACAAAGTAATGACTTCTAAGGAAAGCGTTTGATTCACATTGTTGTGCCTATAGTTGACAGGAATATTGTCTGTGGGATGCTGCAAGCCTATTTATTTACTTAAAGAACTCTTGTCACAAAACTAGACAATTCAAACTGAACGTGTAATGAAAAAATGCATGGACAAGTGGGTACCTTTAGTTGAAACCACATTTCAAAAGATCTGAAGCTCCTGAAAGATAGGCTGATACAATTTGATGCAATAAATGAGTGATTCAGCCAGGAAGCTGTCATCTGTACTGGGCCAATCATAAGTGGTCAAGGCATTCCCTGCCCCATAAGCCACGCATATACAAGGGGCTTGTATGTGTGGCTGTAGGTTGGGGAATGCCTCAACCGCTTAGGATTGGCCCAGTACAGTGACAGCTTCTCAGAGGGATCATTTAGGTGGGTTCAGACGAGGATCCAAACACGCCTGAGCTCACCTCTAATTGAAAGGTAATCCATACAAATGCATTTTTTCATGATAAGCTCAGATTATCCTGTGATGGGTTAACTTTAATAGCTTTTCAGGTCGTATAGGGGCAGAACACTTTTGTTGTTAAGCAATTAAGAACTTGCGTGCCTTGAAGTTCTTTAGATGTTTTTGGTCAGTATTAGCAAGACATCATTAGCTTACTCATATCTTCCATCCGCCTACACATGTGTTGTTGAAACCCTGCAATGTTGTATATTTCAGAAAATCACACATAGTTCTGTAATTAATACGATACAGAGGTTAGTGCAGGTGAAATCAGTTTAATCAGGAAACTTCATGTAACTTTCCATTTCTTTCCCCCCTACAGTCAAACCTAATAAGAAGTACAAACAGAATGTTACATCCTTCACGTTTTTCTTTGAACTTAGAGGAATATCATGTGATATATATATATATATATATATATATATATATATAAAAGCCTTCTTTTAAAGGGAATACGTAATATTTGTATATTTTCTTTCTTTTACTTACGTTCAATTACAATTACAATGAGAATATGTGATAATTACATTTCCAACCAGCAAGTTAAAGCCCAGGGGAAACTTCAAAATGATCGTGGGCTGATCCTCCACTTCTCCGGTAGGCAGTGCACCTCCATGCTCCAGTGGCGGAATGTCCCTTGGCGTCATCACATAGAGTGAAGGGACCCTACGTCGGTCTTGATGACATCAGTACCTTAGACTGCTGGAGCATGGGGGAGACGATGCTCCAAGAAGCGGTCCAGCAGCCTGGAGGAGTGGAGGATTGGGTAGATCTTCATGTCACCTAGACCTAAACATCCAATTAACTCTTGAATGGCGGGTACAGTCCCACTTCAAATGATAATTTTAATGCTTCTTGGATTTGGACTTTAAGGAATATGTTAACCCAACATTTCATATTCCTGATATGCGCCTGATGTACCATGTACTTGTATGAAAAAGTATACTGTCTCTTTGTATTGCTTCCTTTGTGTGAAATCCCTGGTGTTCCTGTCAGTCTCTCTGCTTTCCTATTAAGAACTGACCACACTAGGCAGGAGAACACAACCCAGCCTGCTCTCCTCCAGTGATCAAACATGTCCTGACACACCCCCTTACAGCCTTTTCCTTGGAAGACTAGTGTGCTGTTGTTTCTCCTCCACCAGCTCTCTGAGTTCTTTATGCAGCTGAGAACAGATGGTATGTGATCACTTAAAAAAAGGGAAAACAAGGTGTCAGACTTTCACGTACCTGACCAATGAGCCAGATGGAGCAGAGGAAGGTCTCCCTTACATGTCTGACTCGCGGCCCCTGGTAGTATGAACAGGAGGCACGGAGTGCAGAGTGGTACGAGAGCCTGGCGGGTAGTTGCAGGAATGGCGGCTCTGGATCCCAGATGCAGAGGAGATGGTGACCAACTGGACAGCAGACAGGCAGGCAGGTACACTGGCAGATGATGCTGAGCAAGAGCAGAGCAGACAGGTCGGGTCACAGGCAGGGTCGGCAACAGGCGGGCAACGAGGTACAGAGGAGCAGACAGATTCAGAGTCAAAGGCAGGCTGAGGTCAGGTGCAGGCAGAAGACAAAAGGATAATCCAAAGGGCAAGCTGGGTGGTCAGGAGATCAACGTTCAAGACAGATAACAGGAGCGGGGGTCACAGGGAGCTGCAGATCAGACTGTCAGCTCAAATAGACTGATTGGCGCCAAGCACCGTGCGCACACCAGCGCACGCGCATTAGCGTGCACCGGCACGCACAGAGCGCCCAGCATTGCATTTACCGTGGGAACTTTCCTGACACAAGGTATCCCTAATGTTTTTTATATCTATACACAAATGTTTTGCCTTTTGTTTCTATTTTAAACTAAATGGGTGCTTTTACAAGGCGAAGGTTGACTTATTTGTGAATGAGAACCGCGCCAGAAGGTTGACTTATACTTTAAGTTCAAAGCTTCTTTTCTCATGTTTACAAGGCTGGCTTTTGCTACTTTAACTGAAAAAAGCCTGTTGTGTTCAGACCTCAGTAGCTCAACCTACACATTTACTTATGGAACTGATTGGTCCAAAAAGAGGGACTCCTTTAGATGCTTCGTTTAGACACGGCCATAAGATATGAATTTATTCTGTAGTCCCTATACCTATGTATGTACTATCGTTTAAACTGAGCATGTACAGTGAGTTGATATATATTACTGTAAAAATAAGGAGTTACTGATAAAATACTGAAATTAACTACGTTTTATTAAGTTGGTAGGGTTAGCGTATGCAATGTACAAACCTCTAATTAGTCTATATATTTATAGACAGATTGCTAAATTATTTTTAAACTCTGCCATTTAATTACTCACATTTCTTCGGCTCAAATCTGAAATCACACGTAGAAGGAGAACACCATTCCTGGCTGCTGAAATGCAAATAGGAAACATGGCAATAAAAGGCACAAGACACCAGCTGAAACAGTGTTGTATTTCCTGGACTAATATTTGGTTGGACAATTGTTTAGGCTGCATCCAAAGTTCAGGCAGAATTCAATTAGGTTCCAGGAGGTTGAACTACTACAGAAATAACTTCAGCAGGGCCGCTGAGAAGGCAGTACAGCCAGCCCTCCTGTACTTGGCCCAGGCCCCCTCAGTTCAAAAGGGGGACCCATGTACCTGCTAAGCTGTACTGTCTTACTGTAGACCGATCCTCTAATGCCTCCCCCTGTAGTGTTGCCAGCTTCTCCTCCTCTTTCTTCCTCTGGCTGCACTGCAAGGACAGTGGTTCTAGTACATGCACCCCTTCCATCTGCTGTTCAGCCCCAACATGTGTGCCCTTTTCCTCTCAGCGCTGCTAGCTTTCCTCCTCTTCTCTTCTGCTAGCAGCTGCTGTGGTCACACAGGGAGATGTTTCAGGATGGAGAGCAGGGGAAGGGGCCAGTAAATATGTCATTTACTGGCCCCTTCCTTTCCTGAATAAACACAGTGAACGACCAGTACCAATCACTATTGTGTCCATTCATCACTTCGGTTTGTGAATGAGCAGGAATACTCAGAGCACTCACTCACATTCATTCATCACAAAGGAACTGATAAATTGATGTACTCAGTCACTTTTAACCTGGGGGGTAAGGCCCTGTCAGGCACACTGTATGGGGCCCCATGATTTCTAGCAGAAGCCCTGAACTACAAGCTTAGATGGGCAGGAAAAATGAAAACACAGTCTAGGAGTCTGAAATTAGACTACTCTAAAGGGTCAAGGTTTTATACCTTAATGCCATTGGCTGCTGCTGCTGTCAACCACAGCTGGTGAGCCAATAAGGAGAGAGCAAGGGCGGGGCAGATCTGTGCTCACGTGTGAATGGACACAAAGAGTGCAGCACGGGAGAAAGCCTGCTCGAGTGCCCCCATAGCAAGAGGCATGCTATTGGATGCACTCGGCAGGATGGGAGGAGCCAATACCCAATAAGGAAAGGATCGGGGCTAGACATGTGCACTACTGAAAAATTGGTTTAGTTAAGTTTTCGATTAATTTATTGCTTTTTTTTTCGTTTATCGGATCATTTATTATGATTGTCATTCGTTACTTCGAATGCATTCATATTTGTTCCATTCCATTTGTTTAGATGCGGCATTTGTAACTTTGGATGCATTCATATTCGTTACGTTCACTAACAGTTACTTTAGTCAAAATCTATCCCAAACTAGCTGCAGACCTGAATACAAGATTTACTGACTATTTAACCTATAATTTAATACAGTGGAACCTCGGATTGCGAGTAACGCATTTAGGGAGCGTTTCACAATATGGGCGCTGTATAAAAATCGTAACTTGGTTTGCGAGTGTTGATTCACAAAACGAGCATGATTCAGGCCAAAGCGGTGTGCAGTACCGCGTTTGGCCTGAGGTGGGGGTGCGCCGGAGCCGAACATCGTCTATCAGCGTCATTCAGAAATGCACGGAAAGGCCCGAGGACAGCTCTGCTGACCTCAGAAAATCTCAGGTATGAAGTCTTTCCGAGGTTTGCCGAGGTCAGCCGAGGTGTCCTCTGGCCTTTTCGGCCATTTCCGAGGCTCTCCAGTGCTCCCCCCCGGCTCTGGCCGCATGCGGTATTGCATCCCATTGAAGTCAAGCGGAACAAATTATTTTAGTTTCCATTGACTTCAATGGGGAAACTCGCTTTGATATGCGAGTACTTTGGATTACGAGCATTCTCCTGGAACGGATTATGCAAAAAAAGGACATCAATTTTATTTGGGTACAACTTTGCATGACCGCGCAATTGTCAGTTAAAGTGATTGCAAAAAATGGTCTGGTCATTAAGGGGGCAAATCCTTCCAGTCCTTAAATGGTTAAACTGGCATTTTCCCTTGAAGCACTGTATGTGCTCAGGTACTCCGTTTTCCAAACAAGTTTATAAGAATAGTATAGCCTGCCCGAAAAGCTGAATCTTCGGAGATGTTCAGCGATATTTTCCATTTACTTTGACTGCACCATTTTGACAGACCCCCTGCAGTCTTCCTCATTTATACTCTGTAGTTTACCCTATGGAAATCAACAGGAAAATATAACATCTGGTACCAATTAAGCAACTACATAGTCAATGAAAGTGTTTGTTCCTGCTGTTCAAATGTGTTATTTGTTAGGTCATCATAAAAAATATATATTGGTCATGTTTGTTCAGCCGCGTTTTACAAAAAAATGATCTGTTACTGTAGCGCATATCAAAAAGTTGGAATTTTGAGAAATATTTAATATTTTGGAAGAATCCAAAATCCAATGTGAAGGCTGTTACCGCCATACCAGGGAATTAGTTAGGGGCATGTACAGTATGTAAAGGGTGCCCCCTTAACATTGGTTTCTAGCTTGTTCTTTACTTTGGTTTATTGCAATAAACTTATGTAGCAATATTGTTCTTCAGTAGAAAAATAGGAACTTGATTTATTAAGAAAAGTATTAGAGGCTTCTATATAAAAATAGGAACTTGATTTATTAATAAAAGTATTAGAGGCTTCTATAGAAAAAGAGGAACTTGCTTTATTAGTATTAGAGGCTTCTATAGAAAAAGAGGAACTTGCTTTATTAGTATTAGAGGCTTCTATATAAAAAGAGGAACTTGCTTTATTAGTATTAGAGGCTTCTATATAAAAAGAGGAACTTGCTTTATTAGTATTAGAGGCTTCTATATAAAAAGAGGAACTTTCTTTATTAGTATTAGAGGCTTCTATATATAAAGAGGAACTTGTTTTATTAGTATTAGAGGCTTCTATAGAAAAAGAGGAACTTGCTTTATTAGTATTAGAGGCTTCTATATAAAAAGAGGAACTTGCTTTATTAGTATTAGAGGCTTCTATAGAAAAAAGAGGAACTTGCTTTATTAGTATTAGAGGCTTCTATAGAAAAAGAGGAACTTGCTTTATTAGTATTAGAGGCTTCTATAGAAAAAGAGGATTTTGCTTTATTAGTATTAGAGGCTTCTATAGAAAAAGAGGAACTTGCTTTGTAGTGAAATATCTTATGACAAACATGATATTGCTTTATTAAGCACACCTTTCCGGATGCCAGTGAATAATAAGTATATGTTCTAATAAGTGCATTTTCATGATTGGATGATGAATATGTTTAGGGTATATAGACCACACCCAAACAAATTGGTCTGCCCCTATTGGTGGTAAACTATAGGTGGATATTCTCTATTGGTTTAAGGGAAATATTGCCCGGTCATATCCTGATTTGTGTACTGTACTTAAAGTGGAGTTGCACTGTTTTTTTTAGTTTATTAAAAGTCAGCAGCTACAAAAAGTGTAGCTGCTGACTTTTAATAAACCGACACTCACCTGTCCCGCGGTCCAGCAATGCGGCTGCCCCAAGCCTCAGTTCTCTACCCCTCCTCTTCGTGGCGACGACATTGTAAGTGTGGGCGCCCGACTGTGACAGTTCGCTTCACAGCCGGGTACACACTGCACTTGTGCAAGCCGCGCTGCACTTCGTCAATGGCCAGGCAATGTTCTGTTACCTGTGACGTGTCCCAGAACATTGCCGGGAGGGAGGGGCCGCCTAGGAGGGAGGAGGAATCACCTAGGTGGCCAGAAATTGGAAGGAGGAAGTGGAACAGGAAGTCCCACTCCAAACCAGGTACCCAGCCCCCCCCCCCCCAAAAAAAATGACATGCCAATTGTGGCATGTCAGGGGCCGAGGAGTACTTAAAGCAGAAGTTCCACTTTTGGGTGGAACTCCGCTTTAAGATGCTGAAAAGAGGAAACGCATTCTGTGTGTTGTGTGCATTGCTTCCGGAGCTTTGTGTCTGGTAGTGTGGAACAGGTTAGTATAGCTAAAGTAGATAAGTAATACAAAATAAATAAATCCCTTGTGGATAGGTACCGTTAACTTGTTACATATTAGGGATATTCTTTTACAGTACATCAGGGGTGTTTAAATAAAAATACTCACACCAATGATACAAAAAGAAAGCCACATAAAAAAAGGTAAGAAAAGGGGGAACACATATGTAAACGCTGTTCAAACCACACATGTGAGGTATCGCCACGTGCGTTAGAGCATGAGCAACTATTCTATCACTGGACCTCCTCTGTAACTCTAAACATGTAACCTGTAAAAAATTTTGAAACGTTGCCTATGGAGATTTTTACATACCAAAGTTTGGCGTCATTCCATGAGTGGTTGCAATTTTAAAGCGTGACATGTTGGGTATCTATTTTCTCGGCGTAACGTAATTTTTCACATTATACAGAAAAATTGGGCTAACTTTACTGTTTTGTAATTTTTTTAAATCGTGAAACTGTTTTTTTTTCCAAAAAAAAAGCGTTTGAAAAATTGTTGCGCAAATACTGTGTGAGGTAAAAAGTTGCAATGACCACCATTTTTTCCCTAGGGTGTCTGCTAAAAAAAAAAATATATATATAATGTTCGGGGGTTCTGAGTACATTTCTAGCAAAAAAAAATATGATTTTTACATGTAGGAGAGGAGTGCCAGAATAGGCCCGGTATGGAAGTGGTTAATGCAAAAATGCATTAAGATAAAAAAAAAACTTCTGACTTTACAACGCCTTTAAGGTATTATTGAATGTGACCCACTACATCACCTGACACAGCTATTAAGTATCTTGCTTCATCTAATTCACTAAGCTTAAAGTGGTGTCCCCCCCCCCCCAAAAAAATTGCTTAAAATTCTTAAAAAAAAATAAAAAAAAATAATTGGAAAAAAAAAATATTTTTTAACTCACCTCTAAATGCCTGTTGCTAGGGGGTCCCTTGTAGTCTGCCTCCTTCAGTGCCCGGCTGGTGACATCACTTCCCCTCGGCGCAGTCAGTCATCTGGGATATGTGACAGGTCCCAGATGACTGTGCGGCAAATCACGGCGCACAGCGTCGCTTGCGCATGTGCAGTGGGTGCCGGCTGTGAAGCCACTGCCGGGTGCCCACAGTAACAATGCTTGCGCCGCCGAGCGGAGTGAGGAACGAGCAGGGCTTCGTCCCCCCGCATCATGGACCCTGGGACAGGTAAGTGTCCGATTATTAAAAGTCAGCAGCTGCAGTATTTGTAGCTGCTGACTTTTAATTTTTTTTTTAAGGGGCACCCCACTTTAATGGATAATTCCTGTGCGAAGTGCAGGTTCCCTTGCAAAACAGTCCTTTTTGCTTTTAGTAAATAAACCCAATTAATTGATAAAATATCAAAATGTATATTTTATTTTATTATGTAAAAAGATTTAATGAAACTGTCTATCCAATCAAATACAATATTGGAATATAATCAGAAAGACTTGGCAAAAGAGAATACTAGAGTTGTAAAGACACATTGCGAAGGCACTGCTGCCATGACTCATGTGCCATCGGAGGCATAGCTGTTAGAATTCATTGACAACTATAGCAGCAAACCTATTGCAAAAATAGAAAGGAGAACATAACATAGAAAAACCTGAAAGCAACAAATAATCTCCTAACCAAAGACAGCGGGACCATGAACAGGCCAGATGGAGACGTCATGTTGATACCAGTATGGAAGGTGGCCTTCCAGAATGGTTTGATCCTGCAAAGTCCACCAATAATGAATAGGCTTCTATTATTGCATTTTAATATGTAACACACCTGTGATGGAGTACTGGTGTCAGCAGCATGGAGTGGTTTCCATAGCAACACAACAATAAATTACATAGACATGAGTTGTGTTACTGGTAAACAGAAGAAGATTAGAACATCGAGAACGAGAATTCTCAAGGTCACCATTAAGTACAGCCTGTGAAGCAAAACTCGGCTAGAGCCTTACTATAATGACAAAGAAGATAGTAATGAGTGTTTATTTGCACGTCTAGTTGTACTGGTATTTGGCTTAGTTTTTTAATGACATAGAAACAATTTAATTACTAAATAGACTCTGAAAATGTTCAAAAAAGCCTAAATAGGCGGTTGTAAAGGCTGACGTTTTTTTTTTTTCACCTTAAAGTGTTACTTAATCCACAACAGTAAAATCAGTCTGTATATGCAGTAAAGAATGCTTGTTATACTCACTGTGGAACCTAAAGGGTTAATCCTCCACATTGTGTAAAAAGGCTGTTTGATCCTGTCTTCTCTGATATTCCCCTTCTTCCACTGTCCTCAATCCATCTCCTGATAAGACAGAGGATTTGGAGTCACTCTGCACATGCTCAATTCGGTGTGCATTGCTAGAGCTTTTTTTTTTTTTTTTTGGGGTGAGGGTGCATGTGATTAGCATAGGGCCAAGCGGCACTGTCCAGGCAGGGGGTCATGGGTCCTGCAGTCTCATAGGACAGTCAGAGTAGAATGAAAACTCCTTCTACAAGCTTTAACCAGACACTGATAGAAGTCCCAAGACTGCTATATACTGCTGATGAGAAAAGGTATTTATCAGTTATATTTACTAAAATAATTGCATTTCCATGTTCTGTGTACTGTGGGAGACCAGATATAGTTAATGCAGGCTCCTGGGTTTAGTAACACTTTAATGCATTTTCTGCAATAAGGTAAAAAAAAAATGTCTGCATGCAGCTATCCCAAGCCCCCACGTATACCCTGATAACAAGCAATTGTGCTGCAAGTTTGAAAATTACTTGCTAAGCAATTTCTAGTCTTTACAAGTTTGTTGCACAATTGCAGCAAGTCCGTATCTCCAGATCAATTTTCTTTGCAAACATTTTGCAAGTCTAAGTTCTGGTTCAGTTATGTTGTGCAATAGTCATCCCACCACAGGGGGCTCTGTGACTGAATTTTCATACTGTAGACTTGCAGAGCTCTTGCTGTAGACTCACCACTGCAACTTTGCTCTTGCTAGAGACTTGCCACACAAATTTGCTACAAATTAGAAAAGTGTCAACTAGAACTTGTGCTTCAAGTGCTCTGCAAGTGTGCAACTTGCCAGTAAAAATGTGCAGCAAGTTAACAGACTTAGAATTTAACACTGCCACAAATTTGTGGCAAGTTATCCTTGCTATCTGGGATACTTATCTGAGCCCAATCTCAATCCAGCAATGTGCATGAGAGCAGAGGCTCTCTTGGCTCTCTCTCCTTATAGGCTCAGAGACATTGCCTCCTGCTGCTGTCAGTCTCAGTCAATGACGAAGGAGCAGGGAGCAGGGCTGTGTCTATGGACACACAGAGACAGCTAGCTTGGGAGTGAGCCCACGTGAGTGGGCTTGCTATGGGGGCAGTCAGCGTGGGAGGAGGAGCCAAGACTACCGATGGGGGAGCTGAGAAGAGGAGGATCGGCGCTGCTTTGTGCAAAACTATTGGACAGAGCAAGTAAGTATAACATGTTTGTAATTGTACACTCACTTTAAGGCAAATATAAAAGGCCACCATTTAAACTCAGCTTTTACATTTTTTATCTGTAGAAATTTTCTAAAACTTCTGATAAATGTGGCAGGGCTCATCCACGTGAGCTGCATTCACTGCTGCCCCTCTTAAAAAGCAATCTGCAGTGGAACAGAGCTTGATAGAGCACTTGCTGCCAAGCATTCTGGAGATAGAACCGCTGCCTCCTGCATGCCCTTTTTTTTCAAACAATAGTGGATTTTGTATTGCAATGCTTCGTCAAAACCATGAAGCAATTGCTCTTTGGTATTAACTTGACTCGCCGTGTTTGGAGGAAGAAAAATGCTAAATATTACCCTAAGAACACCATCCCTACAGTCAAGCACAGAGGTGGAAACACTATGCTTTGTGGCTGTTTTTCTGCTAAAGGTACCGGCCGAATTTGTTGCATTGAGGGGCCAATGGACTGGGCATTGAGGGGCCAATGGACTGGGCCATGTATTGTAAAACCTTCTTCCCTCAACCAGAACACTGAAGATGGGTCGTGGATGGGTCTTCCAGCATGACAATGACCCAAAACAGACCTCCAAGGCAACAAAGGAGTAGCTCAAAAAAAAGCACATTCAGGTCATGGAGTGGCCTAGCCAGTCTCCAGACCTGAATCCTATAGAAAATTTATGACAGGAGCTAAAACTTTGCATTGCCAAGAGACAGCAAAGAAATCTTAAGGATTTAGAGAAGATCTGTAAAGAAGAGTGGACCAAAATCTCTTTTGAGATGTGTGCAAACCTGGTCACCAACTACAAGAAACGTCATGCCGCTGTGCTTGCCAACAAGGGTTTCTCCACCAAGTACAAAGCCATGTTTTACTTGGAGATCAAATACTTATTTTACTCACTGAACTGCAACTGAATTTTTAACATTTGTATTGTGTGTTTTTTCCTGGAGTTTTGGTTGATATTCTGTCTCCATCATTTAAAATACACCTATGATAAAAAATTATAGACCCTTCATTTCTTCATGGGCAAACTTACAAAAATCTGCAGGGGATCAAATAATTACTTCCTCCACTGTGTGTATGTGTGTATGTGTGTATGTGTGTATGTGTGTATATGTGTATATGTGTGTGTATATATATATATATATATATATATATATATATATATATATATATATATATATATATATATATATATATATATATATATATATATATATATATATATATATATATATATATATATATGCCAGCCGATTAAAAAAAAGCGGGCAAAATATATTAGTATTGATCCAACCCACCCAGGTTACAGTGTGTTTGTTGCATTGCCATCTGGCAAAAGATATAGGACACTTAAAACGCACACTAATTGCTTAAAGCATATTTTTTTCCCTAGGGCTGTATTGTCCATAATCCCATCAGGTACAGTGTTTTAGGAATTGTATGTGGAATTCTAAAAAAAAATAATTAATTAATTTATTTTTTCATTTTATTTTTAAATAACATTTTATATTTTGATATATGTAAATAGATATGTGGGTATGTGCTAGGAGTATGTGTGTGTGGTTTTGTTGAGAAGTGTCTTTATTGCTGCTGTAAAGAGTACAATTTTGTGACCTCTACAAGCTAGACAATGGCACCCTGACTGCCATTAGGTATTGGTATGAAATCCTTGGACCCATTGTCAGACCCTATGCTGGTGCAGTGGGTCCTGGGTTTCTCCTGGTGCACGACAATGCCCGGCCTCATGTGGCAAGAGTATGCAGCCAGTTCCTGGAGGATGAAGGAATTGATACCATTGATTGGCCCCCATGCTCACCTGACCTAAATCCAATAGAACACCTCCTGGACATTATGCTTCGGTCCATCCGACGCTGCCAGGTTACACCTCAGTCTGTTCAGGAGCTCAGTGATGACCTGGTCCAGGAAATACCCCAGGGCACCATCCGTCGTCTCATTAGGAGCATGCCCCGACGTTGTCAGACATGCATACAAGCACGTGGGGGCCATACAAACTACCATTAGAGTACCATTCTGAGTTGCTCCAATGAAATTTCAGCAAAATGGACTAGCCTGCTGCATCCTTTTTTCAATTAGATTTTTGGGGTGTCTTTGAATTCAGCCCTCTGTAGGTTGATCATTCTCATTTCTATCAAACAATGTGGCATCCTTTCCTTCCTAACACATTACCCAGTCCATATCAGTAGATATCCAGCATGATATTTTTCCCCATTGAGATCTGATGTTTCATAGTTAGTAAGGTTGAATAAAGACCAGTCCATCCAGTTCAACCTGAGTGAGTGTCTACAATTGTCCCCATCCCTGTACATTGCACACTCACATCAGTCCCTACCCTCAAGGAGCCCACAATCTAAGATCCCCATTCATATACTAGGGCCAATTTTTTGGACAGAAGCCAATTAACCTACCTGCATGTCTTTGGATTGTGGGAGGAAACTTGCAAACTCCAGGCAGGAAGTGTCGTGGTTGGGATTCGAACCAGCGACCCTTCTTACTGCTAGGTGAGAGTGCTAACCACTACACCACTGTGCCGCCCTGTGCCGCCCGATGTGTTTTCAAAGTGTTCCTTTAATTTTTTTGAGCAGTCTATATATATATATATATAATATATATATATATATATATATATATATATATATATATATAATTTGTTTCTATTATAAAAGTAAAACTCTATTTTTATTGCAAAGGTGTAGTCAGATGCGCCACAGAGATATTGCATGGTTTAGCATGGCAATGTTATTAGGCTGGAGGTAGAGGCTACATTACAAGGGAAATGTCAAGTAAAGCCATTTCACGCTGACAATTCACACAAGAGAGTTGGTGAACTAAGTGTTGTTTATTGTAATGACAGATATATTACACAGTTTTTCTGCTGGATTTCAGAAATCAGAAGATGTGTTTTCATTGCCACAGAATGAGCTGCTAAGGGGAAAGGCACAGCTGAACATAATTTAAATGATACACTGGAATAAAACAACTGTCCTCCTGGAGCTCTGTTACCACTAATAGTTCTTAGACTAGGAAACACAATAAATATATTTCAATATACCATTCTTTGGATAATCGCATATGTACTGTATGCACAGTTGTGCCTCATTGCAAAGTTAGAATCTACGATATGTATTATTGGTTGACGTTCTGTTGTTGATGTTGTTTTGATCGGTACTCACCTCTCCGCCGGCTTCCTGGTCTTCAGGGAGTTCCATCCGAGATCCGGTGACGTCACGGACATCGACGTCACCAGACTCCTCCCCCCTTCCCCAAGTGCCTCCGTCTGCTAACGAACAGATGAGGGGAGGAGTCAGGTGACATTGAAGTTCTGATTGCACGTAATGGATACGGGGGAGGAGCTAAGCATGACGTCACCCGCTGCTGCCCAACGGAACTAACATGATTGTCTGCTTTAGATGCTGTGTTTTTATCATCTTTATGTGAGTAGTTTGTTTTTGAACACAAAATTAAATCTTATTCTCAAGCGGTGAACACTTAGATCTTTTCTTTCTACCCATGACCTGCCGTCCTTGCTGAGATCTAAGAAGACGTGAGAGAAGTTTATGGTCCGTGTTAACCCTTTTGATACCCGCTTGCATTACCACCTGTTTGCACAGGGCTCCATGCCATAAGGTGAGAGTGATTAGTTAGACCGGAGGGGGAGGGGAGGGATTGTCACGCTACTGTGGAAAAAAAATTACTTACGTCAGTGCTACAGTTGTGAACTGTGAAGTTAAGTCATGGATTGTGGAAACGAACTAGTGTTGGGTGATTGTATATAGTGTATACCACATTTACCACTGACTAATGCAGAGTTGCAATGCAAGGAGATCAGCTAAAGGTTGTTGGATCTGTATGTGCGTTATAATTAATCAAAAATTAGTCGATTAATCAATTTAAAAAAGAACGATTAATCGTACATGAAAATCAGTAATAGCCCTAAAAAAAAAGTATAATATAAAAAAATATTTGTTTATGGTTATTCTGTATATTATCTGAGAATCAATTGAAAGAGTTAAAAAAGATGACACGAGAAAAAAAAAAATCATCAGTAATCATTCATACATGTTTAGACAGTGACTTTCACACATATCTATCTTCTGATAATCTGAAAAAAAACCCACAAAACAGCCTTCTATCAAATGAAATATTTGACGCCAAAATAATTTAAAATTTTTGTATTTCTTCTTATTGATCCCAAGAGCCTGGTTTCAGCATTTCCTTAATAGAACCCCTGCATGTGTGAGCTGCTGACAGTGCTCTGTCTGTGTTTAGCATCATTTTCTTTGTCGGATGAAGAGAAGGCGAGATGTATCTGTACTCAAAATATTGTGTTTGTCAGCAGTCAGCTATATCTTCGGCGGCAACATTTTAGCTTCACCACCTGCTGTCCTCTGTGCTGGTTCTACCTTTTAATGCTCTCCTTTTGATTAAATGATTCTAGAGCCGCAGCAACCGGCCACTGCTACCTATTATCTGGTCTACTTGGCATCTTAAACAGCAGCGAGAATTACCAAAACACAAGGTCATGCTGTCCCTGCAATGATTCTGCTTGTGGTTTCTCTAAAATGTATGTACAATGCAATTTACGCAGAAGCCTCCCACTTTAGAGTCAAAGAACGGTCCCTGTCTTTTGGGATTTTTTCTGTAGCTTTTATAGCATATATATATATATATATATATATATATATATATATATATATATATATATAAATATGTAGCACTGACCCCCGAAGGAGCTGCTGGTTATTTTTGGGCTTACCGTTACCTTCTTCACCTCGTGTACGTCTAGGGGTTTCCCGAGGTAGATGTCCCAAAGAACTGTAGAGACCTGACACTGGATCCACTTTAGGGATTTTTATTTGAAAAAACAACAGACGAAACACAGTCTCTCAACAGGGAATAGAGGATATGGGTAGAAGTTCAGGTACTCTTGGAACTTCTGACATTGAATGTCTCTCATTATGAAATCCAGGGAATAGCCATTCGCAACTATATAATACAGCTATCGGATAAATCCCCTTTTGGCGAATTTAGCAACTGACAGTTGATTTAGATAAAGCAAAGTCTCTGCCACAGACTTGGTTGTAACTGAAGAATGAAAAGTCTCTGCCACAGACTTGGTTGTAACTGAAGGATAAACGAACTTAGAGAACTCCCACATGGTACAATTATCTTGCAGCCGGTCCGGCGATACCGTATGAGTGTGGATTTACTTGGTGTCCTTCCAACTTAGCTTCCAGGCTCTTGCTGAGCAGCCAGCCTTGTGCGTGGCCCTCTTCTGAAGAGTCCTCCCCTGGTTGCGTTCTCAGTTGCTGGGCCTCTCCAAAACCGAGATGGCACCGGACCACCTTTAAACCCTCCTTTCAGTTACTGTGCCTCGGGCTAGTCAGCCCCGAGACTCGGAAATGGATGGATCCACACCCCAAGCCATAATGGCCCCTGAGGTCTGGTCAGGAGGACCAGGACCAGGCAGTCAGAAAGATCTTCTGGACCGGAAACATCGAATCACGTGACCTCAGTACCTTAAGTACCCTCTCCCAGAAGGCATAGCAAGACAACACACCCACTGATTGGTTCCGAGAAAGATTGGCACCCAATGCGTCCAACTGGACTGCGTTCCCATGCTTGCCAGAGGTCACACCAACACCTATGGCCAAGCAGAACACAATACAATCCAGCCAAACTGGTACTGAGACCATAATTTAGTACAATCAACCCTAAAATCCAACTAAGGTTTTAGAAACATAAAATTTACAAAAAGATGCTCTTCAGGAACTCAGCGCTATATATATATATATATATATATATATATATATATATATATATATATATATATATATATATATATTTATTTATTTATATATATGCCACCTGTCCAAACCTCTGCTTGGCACAAAAAAAAGAGGGTGCACAAGCCTGGCGCATTATCTTTATACACTATTTATTGATTCATAAAAGCAACTATTATTCTCACAAACAAATCTGTAGCACTTGATCCCCAGCATGGGAAGAAGCTATCTAGTTTCAATATAACTGACGCGTTTCAGGGGGTAACCTCTCTTAAAAAAAAAAAGAAACACTGCTGGACCTGAAAAAAGGACTCCAGGCGGCCCGGCTTCCTAGCCCTCATGGAGTCCCATATAGAAAAGTAACCTGTCTAAATGTAGGAAGAAAGTACAAAAAGAGTGTCAGGAAAGCAGAAGAGAGTAGCGAATGGTAGAAAGAAAAGGGAGAAAACAGAAAGGAGAGAAGAGGAAACAAAAAGAAAAAGGCAAAGGAAGACAGAAGAGAAAGAAAGACGGTAGCGGTAAGAAGGTGGGGAGGAATACTTCTAAAGAGAAAAGGCATCATCAGGGGGAAGTACTGTGATCTCTATGAGAGGTAATACATACCTGCGTAAGTGTTAATCTTTCACATTACTTAGTATTCATGCACTTATAATGAAAATCATGTATTTAATGCTAGGTCCACTTGATGAAAAGGTATTTATGTTTCTCTATGAGTCAGAATATGTTTTCGATGGTCCTTTATAGTGAAGTGTGATATACATGGTCTAGTTAGCAATGGCACATTACGTATTAGGTTTTTGGAGGTTAATTGCATCTTCGTTGTTGTAGAGATTACAGCTACTAAATGATTGCGTCAAGGCCCTGTGCTGTAGAGTGATTTGATGATGTAAATTGTTTCTGTGTCTCTTTGTGAGCCTGTCAACACAATAGACGAGAAGTGGGTGATCTTTGAAGATGTTTACAATGTGAAATGATGGTTTGTCACAGATCATTTGTTTTATATAGTTTGTCATCAGTGAATTAAAGATCTCTCAGATTGTATGCATTAGACCTTACAGCAGAAAAAAAAAGCTCAGCTGTCTTCTCCTTTACAATATATTCCAATTTAAAGAGAACAAGCTGGGATATGAATATTAGCCTTCAGTTATTACAATTTTGCAGGTTTAGTTATGAAAGATGTATTTGGTTTTACTTACTTTGCCTTGGCCTGACATGCTAGCTGGAGAGCCAGGGGATCAGAGCAGGGGTGGATCCAGAGTCTAGTCTCGGGAGGGGCACTGCCAAAAAATACGTTTTTTTGTGGGCAATTTATCAGGGAAATGGCTGGTGTTGACGCTTCAATCATCCTGGCACCATGGTTGCTATGGTGTCAGGAAGATTGAAGCACATTTCTATTATTACATTGTAATATAAAATGAAATAGTTCAACTCACCATAATGTAGAATTAGTGGGAGCCTGCGTGTGTCACTTGCCACCCTCGCCTGCCAGCAGATGTGGATTGTCACTTGCCACATCACCTGCCACACCTTGCGGATTGTCACTTGCCTGCTAAGGTGGTGTTTTGCTTGTCTCTTGCTTTGTCCCACCCAGAGTCAGGCAGCAGAGAGATGCTGTAATCTCTCTGCTGCCCGCGCTGCCTGCACAGTGGGGGCGGAAGTTACTGCAGGGATGCAGGGCGGGCGTGGGGCGGTGAGAGATGATGTCATCTCTCTGCTCCCCCGCTCACCCCGCTGGCTCGCTGATTGGCCAGCCGCCCGCTCACACACTGAGCCGCTCAGCTGACCGCTCGCTCTCTCAGCCGCTGCCGAGCCGACCGGCCGTTTACACACCGAGCCAACTGGCAGCCCGGCCCACCCGTTCTCTCTCCTGCCCGTCTGCTCACACACCGAGCCACCCGGCAGCCCACCCGCTTTCTCACCTGCCCATGGAGCAGCCTGCAACTAATTTCTCGGGGGGGGGGGGGGGGGGGGGCGATTGCCCCGTTGCCCCCCTGGATCTGCCCCTGGGACAGAGGTTACCTGAACACTGGCAAGTCTCGAACTGCTCAACTGGTTTGTCCCATACAAACATTCTCAACCCTTTGGAGACTCCGAAGGGTGATAGAGGTGAGGCTTATTGACCTCCTACCTGATGGTGTCTGAAATGTCCCAGGTGCAACACCACATAGCCAAGCCCAGGTCCATGACATCAATTATCTTTTTAGCTGTCTATAAACATTGCATTCTGATCTCCACTTTAAGGAGGGTATTGTTCTCATTGATCACCATTGGAAGGGGCATTCTTCTCACTTACCACAAATGTGAGGGGAATATTTCTCACTGGCCAGTGGCCACCAATGTAAGGTGCATTCTTCCCTCTGTCCGCCAATGTAAAGAGCATTCTTCTAAATGATCACCAATGTACAATGATATTTTTTCCATTGACCACCAATGTAAAGGGCATTTTTTTCACTGACCTCCAATGTAAGGGACATTCTTCTCACTGGTCAGCAATGTAAGGGTATTCTTCTCAATGACCACCAATGCAAGGAGCATTTGTCTCACTGACCACCAATATAAGGCTCATTCTTCCCACTGGCCACCAATGTAAGGGGCATTCTTCTCACTGGCCAGCACAGTGAGGGATATTCTTCCAACTATCCATCAATGTATGGAAGTTGTCTCACTGGCCAGCAATGTAAGGATCATTCTTTCCACTGACCATCAATGTAAGGGACATTCTTCCCACTGACCACCAATATAAGGATTATTCTTCCCACTGACCACCAATATAAGGATTATTCTTCCCACTGACCAACAATGTAAGGGGGATTCTTCTCATTGGCCAGCAATGTAAGGGATATTCTTCCAACTAACCATCAATGTATGGGACAGTCTTCTCTCTGACCATCAATGTAAGGAGCATTCTTCCCACTGACCACCCAAGTAAGGATTATACTTCTCACTGGCCACCAATGCAAGGGGCATTCTTCTCCTGACAAATTCATTTTAGCAGGTGTTCCATAAGACCTGAAAAAAGTATGTAAAGTGTTCCTTTGGAGTGATAGGGTTGAGAAAGGCTGACCTTTTATATTGCACATTGAGATGTACTGCCATCCTTAAACCCTAACCTAACCATTTGTTTATCAGTAAAGCCATGTGATTGCAACCCCAGCTTTTGACTTTGTTTTTATCGAAACAAGCCATGTCGATGGCAGTTACATGAGTTTGTCTAACAGTAAACACATGCTATTGTCACGTCAGCTCTGGCATGACGATCACATGACTTTGTTAATCAACAAAGCCATGTGATTACCACATCAGCGTTGATGTGGCTATCGTATGGCTTTGTTCATTAACAAGGCCAGTGATCTTCATGTCAGTGGCCAAGTCCATCAACAAAGCCACATCATACAGCACTGGGGTCTCACAGCCAGGAGTGTTGAGCTCTCCAAATTTCAAAGGAGAAGTGTTTTTAAGCCAATTTCAGTAATCAGTGCTGTATGATGCAGTTCTAGGTCTGATTATCCCTAAACAACATATTACATGTATTAAAACTTTTTCTTTTTTATTAATTTGTTTAGTACAACCTGATTTTCTTTATGTATATTTTAATAGACAATCCTATGTGTCATAAGCTTCATTATGTTCTTCTACTCCATTTTCAGCCAAAGTAGAGACAGGCAGGAGCTATTAAATCTACTCTTTTCAGATAAGCATAATGTATTATGTGACACTCATAAAATGGTAAAATCTTCCTGACATTTAGTGAGGTATGTGGTATAAAAGTAGTTTTATCTTGACGTTTGTCACATCTATTCTAGTCAGATGCTAGTAGTGATTTCTTATGCTTTTAGTATTCTATTCTGAAAGATAATTACGTGAGCAGGACCATAAAGAGTTGATATACACACACATCATGTTTCACAAACTTTTCTTGCTATGTTGATTTAGAAAACATGCGGATTGCATTATCGGACCCTTTGATAGCCAAGAGAGCAGAGAAGAATCATATGTGTAAAGGTGATATGCTCATGGAAAGACTAAAGCCTCGTACACACGATCGGACTTTCCAACAACAAAACCGTGAAATTTTGTCTGAAGGGTGTTGGCTCAAACTTGTCTTGCATACACACGGTCACACAAATGTTGGCCAACAATTACAAACGAAATGACGTACAAGACATACTACGTGTTTTTTCAGCTCTTTAGTGCCACCCTTTGGGCCCCTTCTGCTAATTTCATGTTAGTAGAAGTTTGGTGAGTGTTGATTTGCGCTTTTATTTTCGTGTTTTTCATTTATCGCTTTTTATTTTGTGCTTTTCAGTTTGTTTCTTAATGGCTGTTCGTCAACCAGACATGTTGCGGAATCAGAGGAGATAACGTGTTATTTATTATTGGCCTTGGAGTTATTGCTTTGACATTATTTTTTTGGTTGAATAATGATTTGATTTGGTACATTTTCTATATTTTTGGATGCATAGAATGCACTTTTTGGTTAAGTTTCTATTGGAAGATAGCATGTCTAATTTTATTTGTTTTCTTTTTTAATGCACAATAAAAAATTTGTGTAGAATAACACTTGGCTATGTGTTTTACTTCAAATGACAGTGTGGGAGTCGGCAGTTACATTAAAAAAATACAATGTAAAATTGACAAGGGACACCAACATAGTTGTATCTTTGATCTTAAAAACTACGGGATAATGGTGTTGTGGTAACTTGCACAAAAAAAAAAAAAAAAGCATAAAAATATTATTCTTAAAATCACTAGATAAAAAAAGCCTTTGAAAAGTAGTTTGCAATAACTTCATCAGTATCACCAGCAAAGCAGCTTCATTATTATCCCATTAAAGAAGAAGAGAATTGTGCGCTGCATTTGGAGATTTCATAATTTGCCACGTCTCGAATGTTAATTCTCCATTACAAACGTTAGTTTACAAGACCGCTTCTGCTTCCGAGCATGCGTGTTTGTACTTTGGACTTTTGTCCGATGGACTTGTGTACACACGACGGAAAATTTGACAAATGTCCGATGGAACGTACACACAGTCGGATTGTCCGCCAACAAGCTCACATCCAACATTTCCCGTCGGAAAATCAGATCGTGTGAATGCGGCATAACAGTTGGCACTTTACATTACATTTCGAGGGACTGTCCCTGATTTGGAGCAATGTCCCTCTGTCCCTCTTTCCTTCTCATTTGTCCCTCATTTTGGTCTGATCTATATAGTTGTATATAAAATGCACTATGTATCTATCAAAAGGCATCTCCAAGTGTTAAACCTTCCATCCAATTTCTAAATTGCAAATTACAATTGCAATTGTAAAAAGCACTTCTGGATTTAACCAATCATATTTTTGTACAATTCTCCTTTAAGGGGATGTGGCAGGGTGTGTGTCCTATCCCTGAATACTTTTGTTACTAGGTGTCCTACATTCCCATGTCAGAAAGTTGGGAGGTATGACTTTATTAGGTACACATGCCCTTTATTATCATCCATTCAGTGAAGTCATTGGCTGCTACAAAGGAGTCTATCTCCTAAACAGTAAATGTTGAGGAGATGTTCACTGTACCTACAGGTAAGCCTTATTATAGACTTCTCTGTAGGTACAAAGTCACAAAGCGGAGTTTACTACCTCTTTAACTCTTGCAGTGCAAGTGCAGTCCTATTGCAAGGGAGAATTTCCAGAGCTGGACTTTAACCTGTGTATGTCCTCAGCTGCAGTTTGTCAGTTGATAGTGGAACAAACAAGGCTCAAGGTGTTTCAGCAAAAGTTAGCAAGTTCTGTTTTGTGAAGTTTCTTTTTTTTATTATAGCTCAGCTGGAACAAGTAGCCCTGTCTCTTCCATGACATCCAGTTGTTTTCCTTTCTAATGCAAGGTTATCCATCTTTGTATCTATTTGTATAAAGCGCTCATGCAGTAATTGCTACATGAATCACTGGCGGAAAACATTCTAGGCTGTAATTAGGTAATTGAGCATATTAAAATATTTTGTATCCTCAATGGCAAAATGCTTGTAATTTGTGTCTAATTGTCTACCAAAGTTGTGTCATCTCCTAACAATTTATTTCAATTCAATTTTAATTTAGTAATTGTCTTCTTGTTTGCACTTTTGATGTATATATCAAAGTTTATCAGGTACATGTATCAGCTTTTGTTCCGAATTTCTGGCTTTTATCTCCGATCTTCTGGTTCTCGTGTGTTAGTGTAAGAGAATATTTCATTAAAGAGGAACGCTAGTTTAAATGACTCTTCTGTTGATATTAGCTTATTGTCTAAACCAAATGCTAAAAATATTTGCCTGTTCCTTCCTGTGTTCTTGTGTTAGTGGAAGATGTGCTGTGTCAGTGCCTATCATTTCCATTGGCAGCTTTGACATCCTGCTGAGCAATGACATGGAATCTCATGTTTGGAACTCATATACCTGTGTACAACTTTTAAAGCCAAGTGGTTATTTTAACCAATTAGGAACATATTTATAAAGCCGTCAGCAAAGGCATCTTCAAAAGAGATGATAACCACAAAATAGACATGTGCACAACAGAAACATTTGTTTAGTTTTGTTTAGTTTCTGTTAGTTTCCGTTGATTCATAACGATTCGTAATTTCGTAAGACGTGGGTTTTCATATTCGGACTCGTTCGTATTTTGGTAAGAGTTATTTTTTCGTTGATTCGTATTTCCGTTAATTTGAAATTCGGATTTTCGTTATATTTCATATTCGGACACATTCGTATTTTCGTAAGAGCTATATTTTCGTTGATTTGAAATGATTCGTATTTCCGTTTGTCTGATTTTTGTTGATTCGAAATTCGTATTTTCGTAGATTTAATTACATTCGTACTTTCGTGAGATTGACTGCCTCATTTATTCGTACTTTCGTAACATTGTTTTCATAGATTCGTAATCGGAGCATAATTTGTAATTTTACGTAATGTGTATGCTATTTATATGTTTAAGAAACAAAGAATTTCTCTCTCACAAGTCAGAACTTAACTCACATATCCACCAAAACAGTGCCTCCGACCCAACCACACTATCTGTACTCTGGATGGAATATTTCAGAATCAGAACTAACATATTAATTCTATCGAATTCTCGATCAGCAGAATTTTCATTATTTCGTATTTTCGTTGTTTTGATTTCCGTTTTCCGAATATTCGTAATTTCGATTTTTTGTTCCTTTTAATTTTCGTTATCTTGAATCTTTGTTCGGTATATTCGTTGTTTCTGTTTTCGTTTTTCAGATTTTCATTCCTTTGTATTTTCGTTGTTTCTAATTTAATTATTTCCTATTTTCATTGTTTTCCATATTCGTTCTTTTCGATAGTTCGTTTTTCGTTAGAATTTTTTGTAAACCGTTCGTTCATTCGTATGCTTACGAATTAACGAATATAACGAATTTTAACGAAAAACTAATTCGTAACTAAACGAATTGCACATGTCTACCACAAAACCTAAAGGATATTAAAGTGTGTGCACAGCTCAAACCTTTCTTTTTTTCGTTTTGGATAGAGTAGAGGTAAATTAGAACCTCAGTCATGTTATTTTGTTTGCTGTCTATATTCCCAATGAAAAGATTCACCCTCCTGGTTTGTCAGGGTGACCATTGTCACCAAGACAGAAAGTGATAGAAAATACAATATTTTACAGTTGTCACCGGGACAGGATGTGAGAGAACGTCTTCTGAATTTAACACCTGTTCCAGATTAAGAAAGACATTTCTCTCTCTGTTAATGGATCTTACATTCTGCTAAGCCTCTTAAATAAGAAGTTAAGGGGAAAGCTCCCCAATGGAATGCATACAGCAAACTATAACTATATATATATATATATATATAAACTTTTTGGCTATAAAAACACTAAGCCCCTTAGATAAGAAGTTAAGGGAAGGCTCCCCAATAGAATTACAAAAAATTACAAAGAAATTAAATAAAATAAATTGCTGCATTCACAATTGTCTAGCATACTAGATACTTTTTAATATTGTTTTCTATAAAAATACTAGTCTACACTTAAATAATGTACAGTGCAGTGGACTTCACTGTCTACATTATGACTGTCGAACCTATCCTGCAATACAATGGCCTTCACCATAAGCAAGAAAAAGGTTAGGTTAACATTCCTATAAATGTGGGCCTAGCCTCTAATATGGTGACCTAGCCTCTAATATGGTGGCCTTCACCATAAGAATGAAAAGGGTAAATTCTTCATCCTTATGACAACAACTGGCCTAGCCTACAATACGATTGGCCTTCACCATAGGCAAGTAAAAGGTAAAATCAACATTCTTATAACTAGTGGCCTAGCCTACAATATGGTGGTCTTCACCATAAGAAAGAAAAGGCTAGTCTATATTGTTAAGACTATTGACTTATGCCGCGTACACACGATCGGAAATGCCGCCAGCCAAACTCCGATGAGAGCTTTTTGTCTGAAAATGCGACCGTGTGTATGCTCCATCTGTCTTTTGCTGGCGGAATTCCAGCCAGCAAAATATTGAGTGCAGGTTCTCTAAGTTCCTTTCCGAAAATGCGATTGTCTGTATGTAATTCGGACGAGCAAGACAAGCTTGATGTATGCAAGACAAGCTTGAGCGAAATTCCGTCGGAAAAACCATCCAAGATTTTTCAGACGGAAATTCCGCTCGTGTGTACGCGGCATTAGCCTACAATATGGTAGATTTCACCATAAGAAAGAAAAGGGTTATGCCCACACTCGTATGACTATTGGCCTTGTGTACAATACAATGGCCTTCACTATAAGCAAGAAAAGTGTCAAATCTACATTGTTATGTTTATCGGCCTAGCCTTCAATACAATGGATGTCACGATAAGCAAGAAGAGGATTAAGCCCACATTCTTATCATTACCTGACCTAGCCTACATTAGAATGACTTTCAACATAAGCAAAAAAAAAGTGTCAAGTCTCTATTCTCATGAATATTGGTGTAGCCTATAATATGGTTGCCTTCACCATATGCAAAAGAAGAACAAAGTCTATATTGCTAAGACTATTGGCTTATCCTACCATACAGTGACTTTCAACTTAAGCAGGTAAAGGGTTATATCCACATTCTTATGATTGGTTGCAATGTGGTGGCCTTCTTCACAAGCAAGAAAATAGTAAAGTCTACTTTCTTCTGACTATTAAGCTAACCTAAAATAGGGTTGCCTTTACCATAAGCAATAAAAGGGTAAAGTTTACATTCTTATGACTACTGACCTAGCCTATAATATGGTAGCATTCACTATAAGCTAGAAAAGGAGTCCACATTCTTATGACTGTTGGCCTAGCCTACAATATGGTGCCTTTCAACCAAAGCAAGAAAATGTCCACCTTTTTATGTATGGTGGTCTAGCCCACAAAATGGCAGCATTCACCATAAGCAAGAAAAGGGTAGAGTCTACATTTTTATGACTGTTGGCCTAGCCTAAAAATATGGTGCCTTTCACCATAAGCAAGACAATAATCAAATCTACATTGCTAAGACTATTGTCCTAGCCTGCTCTATAGTGACTTTTGATCTAAAAGGTTGATGTACTCACTTTTCCATAATGTATAAGGTGTTCAAAAGGTTCTCAAATGGCTCAGGCCTGTCTGCCACTAAAGCTAAGGCTGAAGATCCTTTTTTTAGCACGTGAAATGCTTAAGTCTGACTCACTGCTTCATTGAATAAGGTCTCCGCACTCCTCTGAGACTGTAGCCATGTCACAGGGAATAGAAAATACAGTAAATTATATATCAGCTGATGCACAATATTAAGCATTTCTAGCCTATTTCATGCTGCGTAGAAGCGATTTACTCTTCAATCCCTGCTAGCTTTCAAACCCATAATAAGAAGCTGTTTACTATATCTCCAACCTAATTGTCCAACAAAATGAAAAAGAAGGAAAATGATGTTTAAACTCAGCCCATCATTATGCGATCAGACAGCTTCTCCATTCCTTCTTATTGTTCAGAACTGTAGTCCGATCATTCCCATTGAAAAAGGAAAAGCAACATGGTTGGCCTTTGGTGGTGGTCATTGATGGATGCTACAATGCCAGTACTGGATATATATTCTGAAGGGTCCCTTAATATTGCGGAGAATGTTTTTTTTTTTTTTTATTATTATTTATTTAAAAAAAATGTCATAGGCATAAAATGGCAGCAAGTATCTCAATGATCAAATGCATTTTGCAAATGCAAAATAACAGATAGTCTGCGGCAGATAAAACGTCTGAGATACTGAAAAGCTGGGATGGAAGATAAAAATTCACTTTATCATATTTTAAATCATTTTGGTCACCCAGCGGGGGAGTTTTTCCAATAAATTTGAAGCTTTTACTTGAAAAATGGAGCTAGAATATATTGTAGCTCGGTGAAGCATTTAATTTAAAGGATACACTGTCATTTACTGTTTTGTGTTAGGTATTAAGCTGAAAGGTTTAAAAGTTTTTGTTATGCGCTGAGAAACCTCAATGCATAATGCAGTTTTGTTTTCCTGAGAGTTACTATGGTAGTTTTTTTAACTGTGCTGAATAAAAAAATCTGAAAATAAACAAATAACTTGTCACATTCCAACCATAACGTTCTTAATGCAGATGACAAAATCATCAGAGGGATTGAATCATTAGTTATACGTTGGGGTTGATCCAGTTATTTTAGGAGGGAAAAAGTGGAACTAAAGGTGAAAATTATAAAATTGTGAATGGGAAGAATTTGTATTGCAGAAAAGTTATGCATTGCATTGTGTTATGCATTGTGTCTTCTGTAATAAAATACACCTACCTACCTGTTCTCAAACCCATTGATTGGGTTCCATTCCAACATTCCAGCACACCGCTTGTATGCTGGGATGACTACACTCCTGCCCATCCAAGAGAGTGATTTCAACCCTTGCCAGCCAATCAAGACAGCCAAAGACGGTCACCTGAAAAAAGCCAGGCAGAAGATATCAGCTCTGGAGAGGGACCTCACGGATGTTGCACCGTTGGAATTAAAGGAGAAGGGTTAATACCACAGAGCAGATATCCTAGAGAGCTTTGATAATGTAGAAGAGAGAACACCTGTGGGTGGGGTGCAGCTTGGTCCGGCAGCAATAACACACACAATCCAAATGTGATGAAAGAACTTGTATTGGAAAATGCAAAGACGTTGGCAATAAACCAAACGGAAAGACAACGCAGCTGGGAACACTCCCAGATCCAACAGCATGTAGTGAACAGGTTGCAGTTGAACTGACAGCGCCTGTTGGGAGGGGTAGAGTGTGGCATAATGTGATCTGACCATCTTGTGCCAGACAGGAAGATGTCCAGAGAAGTTGTGAGCCTTATGCTTTCCCTCCTTGTCAGGAACCTTTCCCTGCCACTAGTTCTGTCCCTAACAGGCGAGGTACCAGTCCCTACTCTACCTACTTGCAAAATGCCCTCCAAGCCTGGGAACCAGGGCCTTAAAAGATGGCTGCTAAAGTCACATGGGACGGCAGCATCTAATTGGATAGCTTCCCCAGTGGCCCAGTAAACCATAGAGGAACCATGTTCCTCTTGACTTCTTCTCCAACTGCAAATGCCGCTGTGGAAGAGGGCCACCTGCAATAGAGAAAGTAGACTGTATCTGCCTACACACTGATGTGTGAAGTTGTTCAAGCTGAACTGGGAGCAGAGTGAGGAGATGAAGAATTGGAAGCTTAAGAAGAGTGATGGGGACCCCACAACCAGAAAAAAAAGTGATTTATGCCGATCAGTAATACTAATCTGGTGGATTACAGTGCGTATGTTACCACAACACACTAGGTGTGAATAGGACTTTGTTTCTTCCTAGAAAAAAATACTATGGGAGTTGATTTCCTAAAAGCAAATAGGCTGTTCACTTGGCAAGGGAAGTTGTACTTTGCAAGGGATTTTTCCCCAAGAGCTTTGTGAATACAGTGAAATTTCGCTTTGCAAAGAATATCCAATCATGTGCAAGGAAAAAAAAAAATCAGCATTCTGCTTGCAAATGACTTGATGATGCATTCAACAGAGCTTCACTGCATTCACTAAGCTCTGGGGATAATTCTATTTGCTTTTAGTAAATCAACCCCTATTCCTTTACTATTTTATGACATTCTAGAAAGGGTAAGGCATCCTATCTAAAATCGCTTCCTTTCACAGTGCCAGTCAAGGGTGCAGCCCTCCACAGACAGGGAAGTCTTTCAAAGGCTTCCAGAGCTCTGAGGAAAAGAGTATGACCCCCAAGAGTTGTATTGCGTTCAAGCTGGAGCAGATCAGTTTTAATGATGTTCTTTATCAGCATATGAGTATCCATTTGTCTTTGTGGATTCAATAAACCTATCAATGGTAATTCACAAGGTGGTTGAGCCCTCCAGTTTGTTTTTTGTAGACATGTGCACTGCCAAAAAATGTGTTAGTTTTCGTTTAATTCGTTTTTTTTGGGGGGGTCATTCGTCATAAACGCAATTCGTAAATTCGTACATTCATACATTCGCACATTCGTACATTCGTAAATTTTTAAATTCGTACATTCATACATTTGTAAATTCGTAAATTTGTAAATTCGGACACTCATACATTCGAAAATTCATATATTCATAAATTTGTATATTCGGAAATTTGTAGATTCGTAAATCCGTACATTTGTACATTCGTAAATTAGAAAATTCGGAAATTTGCAAATTCGAAATTTGCAAATCCAAAAAACTTGAAAATTCAAACATCTAAAATAGTAACTATTAAATTATAGGAAATTACAATACCTATAGTTTAATAGTTAGTAATAGTTAAGTTATTATTAGTTAATTATTATTTAAGATTTCCGAATTTACAAATTTACTAATCTGTGGGAGGTAGCCCCATTGAAAATAATGGGAGGCTTCATTAACTTCAAATTTCACATATTGGCAGAGAGACTCTTCCTCTTATTTTTCTTCCTTTTTTTAATTGCAGGTAAATAATGGATTCCAAGCAGAAGCAATGCACCACCTTTGAGATCTTAATGATGTGCAAATGTACGAATTTACGAATGTGCAAATGTACGAATTTACAAATTTACTAATTTACGAATGTACGAATGTATGAATTTATGAATGTACGGATGTTCGAATGTCCGAATTTCCGAATGTGCAAATGTCCGAATTTACTAATTTACCAATTTACCAGTTTACGAATGTATGAATGTATGAATTTACAAATGTACGAATTTCCGAATGTGCGAACTGTACGAATTTACAAATTTACTAATTTACAAATTTTCGAATATTTGGAAAAATTTGTTAAACAGATATTTCCGAATTAACGAATTTGTCAAAATTCCTTAAAAAACTAATTTGGAACAAAACAAATTGCACATGTCTATTTTTTTGTCAAAACCAATGCGTATTGACGTAGGCACTTAGGTACTTGACGTAGGTAGTTTCCTTTGGGAATTTGTGAAACAGGGTGACAACTCAAGAGAGTGATTGGAAGGCAGTAACAGAGATCTGTTAGCCTATAGGGCCCCATTCACATCTGTAAATGGGGCCGAAACTGATCACATGCGGAAAACCCCAACGGGGATTTCCAATTATTAGCTGCAGGAGGCAGCTCCAATGAATACAATAAGAGGCTGCTGGTTCACACCACTAATTGTGGCCACTCACATGTAATCACTTATGCCCGGTAGATTGTCTGCATCCAGGGCCAAAGGTAATTGCTCCATGAGTAATTACATGACAGCGTCTGTGGTTAGCTGAGGGAGCCAGCAGTCTCCCATTATTTTCAATGGGGCTACCTCCCACAGCTAATCACCTGGAACCCCTGCTGGGGTTCTTGCATCTAATCAGTGTCAGCCCCATTCACAAGTGTAAATGGGGTCTATCAAGAGGTCTCTGAACAATGACCTTTACGGCAGGATCACCAAGAAATATTTTAATGAGCTGCAAGTTAAAAAAAAATGAAAATTGCTTTTGAAATTACATTATTAAGCTTATGTGATATTTTAGTGAATGAGTTTACATATATAACATAGTTAAAACTTGTATATATTCAATTATTATTTTTCAGTTTGTTTACTGCAGTATGCGTTAACCACCCCACAGCCTGCTATGGTCGTAGCTGCAGCTAGGAAAATTATACGTTTGTAGATATTAGAGATTTGGGTTCCAGGCACTGATATAAAGACAATGATCCCCTTTTTTTTCCATTAAACAGCATGTAAAAAACAAGTTAGAAGACAATGTGTCCAGCGGGTGCCCCTGAGACTCTGCCGTATTGATGTGCAGAGAGCAGAATTCGGAGGTGAAATGTACAGTTTTTCTCATTTGCCTCAGCAGTAACTCTCATTTTCCACTGGGGCGATGTGCCTTTTCCTGGGGCACTGTGAGACTTGACTTATTTCACCTCACAACTGAATCATAACCTTTAGAAAAAAAAAAAAGAATTTCCTTCCTTCGTACTTTAGTAACATCTCATAGCAACAACAGCCACGATACTTGTTAAATGAAAGAAAGCAACCAGAGTGCAGAATACAAATATCAAAGTTTTGTCCAATTTATGTGAACTTTTTCCAGTTGTAATGCTCAGAAAATGTGTATATACCAAGGCTGTACAAAAAAGTAATGCAAAAGTGAGCATAACTTCAAATTTCATATATTGGCAGAGAGACTCTGCTTCTTCTTTTTCTTCCTTTTTTTATTGCAGGTAAATAATGGATTCCAAGCAGAAGCAATGCACCACCTTTGAGTTCTTGATGAAGGAGGGTGCAAGCGGTCTGACATCCACAGAAGGCTGCTGAATGTTTAGGAGTTGACACCATTGACAAGAGTCAACCCATGACAAGCCACAGTAGGCTACAGAATGTTTGTAGTCTTGACAAGACTACAAACATTCTGTAGCATTCTGTGGATGCCGGACAGCCTGCACCCCTCTTTTGTCAAGAACTAAATGATGGCACATTGCTTCTGCTTGCAATCCACCATGCAATGAAAAAATAGAAGAATGCCTCGTACACACAATCAGACTTTCTGGCAACAAAACCGTGGAATTTTGTTCAAAGGGTGTTGGCTTAAACTTGTATTGCAAACAATTACGAACGTAGTGACGTACTAGATGTACGACGTGGTTTATCAGCTCTTTAGGGCTCCTTCTGCTAATTTCGTGTTAATAGAGGTTTGGTGAGTGTTGATTCGTGCTTTTCTTTTTGCGCTTTTCAGATCGTTTCTGAATGGCGGTTCGTCAACCAGACATGTTGCGGAATCGGAGGAGATAACGCGTTATTTATTATTGGCCTTGGAGTTATTGCTTTGACATAATTTTTTTGGTTGAATAATGATTTGATTTGGTATTTTTTCTATATTTTTGGATGCATAGAATGCACTTTTTGGTTAAGTTCTATTGGCAGATAGCATGTCTAATTTTATTTGTTTTCTTTTTTTAATGCACAATAACAAAATTTTGTAGAATAATACTTGGCTATGTGTTTTACTTCAAATGACAGTTTGGGAGTCGGCAGTTACATTTAAAAAAATACAATGTAAAATTGACAAGGGACACCAACATAGTTGTATCTTTGTTCTTAAAAACTACGAGATAATGGTGTTGTGGTAACTTGCACAAATAAAAAATAAAAAAAACATAATAATATTATTCTTGATATCACTAGAAACTAAATCCTTTGAAAATTTGTGTGCAATAACTCCATCAGTATCACCAGCAAAGCAGCTTCATTATTATCCCATTAAAGAAGAAGAGAATTGTGCGCTGCTTTTGGAGATTTCATCATTTGCCGCGTCACAAATGTTAATTCTTCATTACAAATGCTAGTTTACAAGACCGACCGCTTCTGCTTCCGAGCATGCGTGTTTGTACTTTGGACTTTTGTCCGACAGACTTGTGTACACACGATCAGAAAGTCCGACAACAGACATTTGTTGGCGGAAAATTTGAGAACATGATAGCCAACATTTGTTGGCAGAAAGTCCGACAACAAATGTCCGATGGAGCATACACACGGTCGGATTGTCCGCCAACAAGCTCACATCCAACATTTCCCATCGGAAAATCCGATCGCGTGAATGCGGCATAACAGTTGGCACTTTACATTAGATTTCGAGGGACTGTCCCTGATTTGGAGCAATGTCCCTCTTTCCTCCTCATTTGTCCCTCATTTTGGTCTGATCTATATAGTTGTATATAAAATGCACTACGTATCTATCAAAAGGTGTTTCCAAGTGTTAAACCTTCCATCCAATTTCTAAATTTCTGCATTTGTAAGTTCCAAAAGCAAATATAAAGGAATAGTAATTGGGTTTAATCAATCATATTTTTGCATAATTCTCCTTGATCGGAAAGTCCGACAACACAAATTTGTTGGAGGAAAATTTGAGAGCACGCTAGCCAACATTTGTTGGCGGAAAGTCCTACAACAAAAGTCCGATGGAGCATACACATGGTCGGACTTACCGCCGACAACTTCACATCCAACATTTCCCGTCGGAAAATCTGATCATGTGTATGGGGCAGAAGAGTTACTATAGAGGAAGAGTTACTCTACCAGTATGTAAAAATTTTGCAGCAGTAGGAATATGCAGGAGTCAAAAGTAGTGTCTCATGGAGCAAAGCAAAGAAAAGTAGAAGTCCAGAAATAGCTTTCTGAGATGTCCTAGGGATCATAGGATGTCTGCAAATGAGACTGTCCAAATGTAGAACCTGCATAACCAAATTCAATTTTGCAAGAAAGAATCTCCCTATCGGGTAGGATGCAACATAACAATTAAACTAAATAGAATCAATATAGAAAACATAATGTTATAAATACGACCTGATAGACCTATGGATTAAATGCATAAAGCATAACAAAGTTAGGAGAAGAAGGCAACCAGAAAGAAAAGAGGAAATCTGATAGAAGAGGACAAATAGAAGGGAGAAGAAAAGAGGAGCGTCCATGGGGTGTGTGCCAGGGGAGCATTAAATCGAGAGAAGCATACTGTCAAACCGAGAAGGCTGAATATGTGTAATCCATGGCTACCAAACTCTAAGAAATGTATCATGGGTGTCTGAAAGGATGACCGTCAACTTCTCATTCACCATGACATCATTCATACGACTGTAAACATTTGAATGACCTATGTAAGTTAATAAAAATGTGATGCCTGCTTTTTCATTACTTTTAATACAACTCTTATATATACTGTATATGTACTGTACCTATATATATATATATAGTAGAGGTGGACCACCACATATGCCTGTAGGAATATTGGCCTGGGTGCGATCCATGAAAAAAGTATGTAGACTATGAAGCAGGCAGCAGATGCACTCAGTGGGCCTTACAGCAGGAGGAATTTTACCAACGTAGTTTAAACAATGGTCCAATGGGGCATAGCCCACCATTCTTAAGACTTGCATTAGCTGTGCTGTACCCGGCCAAAGTGTTGACATTGAACAAACTACATTGGAAAATTCCTCCTGTTGTACGCCAGTGCTAGCGTAAACCCTCATATAGTAAAGTATATCCATTCATCAGAATGGGAGGCTCTGTGCTACACATGTGGCTCCCTTACACTGGCTACTTATGCTCCATGCACACTGTACACCTATATGCGGCCGTGTGCATGAAGCTTACACATATATATATATATATATATATATATATATATATATATATATATATATATACTGTATACATAGGTATATATATACGTATATACACAGTGTACATTTTTTCCCCCACAAATTTAGCAGGTTTTTATGTATTTATCCCAGACTGCCAGGGTGTTAAATGTAAGTACAGATTCTGTGCTCTGTATAGTACATTGTGTATTGTGAAAAGCACAGAGCTATTTCCAGCAGATTCAAAGTCTTTAAACATATATATCAAGCTGCAGGGAATCTGACAAAACATATACAAACACGACATACTTGTGCTATGCTCTGACTTAAAATATCTCAAGGCTTACAGGGCTAAAATGCTCCCGGTTATTGTACATTTTGATAATACCGGTTTATCTGTGTCCGTCATTTTACAAGTAATAATGATATAATATTTCGCATACATTCGGCGGATAGATGTGATGAGCGATCCATATAGAAATCTATACAAGTCACATCACAGTTGGGAACTTTCATCACTTGTCCTTTAACAAATGATGAATTATATAGGATCTGACTCTGCTTTGTGCTCTGCCTTTCCATGACAGCATGGGCTAATTCACTGTCTGCAGAGACCTAAAAAATGGCCTTTATTTTTATCAGATGTGTAGTCTTTCTATTCTATCATTTTCCGAAAGCAGTATGTTTTTGGTTTTCTTATGCTCTCACCTTTATAACTTGCACTCTTTTTATGACTGTCATCGAGCCCTCCCTTGTTACATGTATGTGATTAAAACCAAGCCCCAGTGTAATTGCACTAATGTGTACTTGTCCACTGAGCTGTGACCTTTTTTCATTATTATTGTCATTGTTATTATTATTTTTATTACTACAATTTTAGCTCTTTGGCCTTACTTCTCTTAGATCTTAAGGTCTTGAAGGAACACTTCATGAAGTCATCCATTAGCCCCTTTGGTTTCATTCACCCTCACGATTTCCTCCATATATCAACAAATGGAAAAGCCATACTTTGTATGGAATTGCACAAGGGCCCTATGAGATGTATGGGCCCATTTATTCTATGTGTGACTCCCTCGGATGTTGAGACCACTTATTCTGTCACCTTCACCTGAACACTGGTAGTTTCAAGGGCAGGTGAGAGGCAGGAGGTATTCTTTGTGATGCCCAAACCATACTCTTATGCCCCGTAAACACGAGCGGGAATTCTGCCAGAAAAAGTCTGATGTGAGCTTTTGGTCGGAAATTCCGACCGTGTGTATGCTCCATCAGACTTTTGCTGGCAGAATTTCCGCCAGCAAAAGATTGAGAGCAGGTTCTCTATTTTTCAGACGGAAAAAGTTCTGATTGGAAATTCCGATCGTCTGTGGCAATTCCGACACGCAAAATTCCGACGCATGCTCGTAAACAATTTGACGCATGCTCGGAAGCATTGAACATTTTTTCGGCTCGTTGTAGTGTTGTACGTCACCGCGTTCTTGACATTCGAAAGTTCAGAGAACTTTTGTGTGGCTGTGTGTATGCAAGCCAAGCTTGAGCGGAATTCCGTCAGAAAAACCATCTAAGATTTTTCTGACAGAAATTCCGCTCGTGTGCACGGGGCATTAGTAATATCTATTGGGGTTTGTTGTCTGACCCTGGTTACATATTAATGTTTGCAACATTGTTAAGGCTACAATTATCTACCCATATATCTATCTATCTATCTATCTATCTATCTATCTATCTATCTATCTATCTATCTATCTATCTATCTATCTATCTATCTACCTAATTATCTACTGTATTTACATGCCCCTCCATTAAATGGCATCATATTTACTTGGAAAATGATGACTACCAATAGATTTTTAGAACATTTTTGGCCATACTATGCGGTCCATTGCAAACACTCCTGGCAGAATAAATAGTGGGCAAGTGTAGTTTCACCTTTAGCAGTACTAGGTTCCCCCCAGGAATTAATATATGACATTATATACTGTGGTTGTAGAATGTTGCTAGTAGACCCAAGGTAGGATAAAGTAGACGTATCATTCATCAATGGGAGAGAAAAGATGGAAGCCACTCTGGAGGAGTCAAAGCTGCTGCCTTGAAGCAAGCCATGGATGAAGCAAATGACAAGGCAGGCAGCAGACAGTAGTATTCAGTATTGTAGCAAGGGTCAGGATAGGCAACAGACAGGAAGTGCATCTATTAACCACTTGCCGACCGGCGCACGACGATGTATGTCGACAGAATGGCACGGACAGGCATAAGGGCTTACAGGTACGTCCCCTTTAAGATGCCGCCATGCCATCGGGCACGCGCCGCGAGCGGCACGCGCTCACGCCGGTCGGGACTCCCGTGAGGCCGGTCGCGGGTCCCGCGGACTCGATCGCCGCGGGGACACCCGCGATCGTCTCACGGGAAGGCTGAACGGGGAGATGCGGAAATAAACAGCATCTCCCCGTTCTGCCTAGCAACTAGTGATGCCGATCTCTGCTCCCTGTGATTGGAGCAGAGATCAGCATTCACTAGCTGACAGCCACGCCCCCCTATAGTAAGAAACACGCCTCTAGGCATACTTAACCCCTACACGGCCACCTAGTGGTTAACCCCTTCACTGCCAGTGTCATTTACACAGGAATCAATGCATTTAAATAGCATTGATTGCTGTATAAATGACAATGGTCCCAAAAATGTGTCAAAAATGTCCGATGTGTCCGCAATAATGTCGCAGTGACAATAAAAATCACTGATCGCCGCCATTACTAATAAAAAAAAAATATTAATAAAAAAGCTATAAAACTATCCCCTATCTTGTAAACGCTATAACTTCTGCGCAAACCAATCAATAATCGCTTATTGCGATTTTTTTACCAAAAATATGTAAAAGAATACGTATCGGCCTAAACTGAGGAAAAAAAATGTTTTTTTATATATTTTTGGGGGATTTTTATTATAGCAAAAAATAAAAAAGAATGTGTTTTTTTCAAAATTGTCGCTCTTTTTTGTTTATAGCGCAAAAAATAAAAACTGCAGGGGCGATCAAATACCACCAAAAGAAAGCTCTATTTGTGGGAAAAAAAGGGCGTCAATTTTGTTTGGGAGCCACGTTGCACAACCGCGCAATTGTCAGTTAAAGCGGCGCAGTGCCGAATCGCAAAAAGGGGCCTGGTCCTTTGGCTGCAAATTGGTCCGGGGCTGAAGTGGTTAAATACAGCAAAGTTCAGAGCAGGCAGCAGAAAGGAGAAGTATCTGTTAAACATAGCTAAGATCAGAGCAGGCAGCAGACAGTAAAGAAAGGTAAATAACAGGAACAACAGGCAAAGATACAGGTGCACTGTAGGAGAAATGCACTTTAAATAAAGCACTTAGGACCAAATTCTGTTGCAAAGATTGCTACTAATAATGCACATTTTGTTTCGAACAATAGACTTCTGAAAGTGCCACCATTGCAAACAATATTGTGTTCTGATAACTGCATGTGGGTTATACGAATAATGATAGCGTGCATTATATGAATTCTTTTTTTTCACATGCCTTTATTCATAAAATATAAATATATATATATATATATATATATATATATATATATATATATATATATATATATATATATATATATATATATATATATATATATAAAATATATATATAATGTATTTTATAAATATATATATATATATAAAATATATATATAATATAATATATGAATAAATAAATGTGACAATGCTTGGGGCTTTCAACCATTACATTCAATTCATATATATGATATATATATATATATATATATATATATATATATATATATATATATATATATATATATATATATATATATATATATTTATATTTAATTGACCATTGCTGTTACTGCTCAAGAGCACAGAGTTTTGGTTTGTCTCAACCTTTCTTAATATTTTTGTTATATTTATTTTATCTGCTAAAAAAAAATAAAGATAGATAAAATGATTATAAATACGTCTATAAGAAAACCTCATACA
Organism: Lithobates sylvaticus; assembly: GCA_028564925.1. Classification (NCBI taxonomy): domain Eukaryota; kingdom Metazoa; phylum Chordata; class Amphibia; order Anura; family Ranidae; genus Lithobates; species Lithobates sylvaticus. Next base: position 32,621,670 of record CM053028.1, read on the forward strand.
GTTAGTGCAATATATGTTCCACAATACAGTTTCTTCAATACTTATATGTTGTATGTGTGGGTAGCTGAGCATTCATCTTTATGTCCCTGCTGGCAGACAGTGGTGCCTCAGGGTAATCAGACCGTGGCCATAGGCTGGACTGCCTTCTCAAATCTTTAGAAAATGCAGACTAATGTCATATCTGTAATCAAAATCATTGCAGCATGTGGGAATAGCCATCTACATCTAAAAAGAAAAGCAACAAAATGCAAATCCTATCCAGGATATGCTGCATTTACGCTTAAGTCATTAACTCCAAATAGCTAACTGCAGCCAAATTAAAGAGAAACTTTTCACTGGCTTGGGGAAAATAGAAAGTTGGGAGCTACAATTACTGTAGCTGCTGACTTTAAGGAACACATACTTCCCAGCCCATGTGGTCCGGGGTGGTCTTCCATGCAGCCAGTTCTTCAAAGGGCTTCTGATCTTCCATATGCCATCTTGGATTTGGCCGCCAACTGCCATTTCCTGTTGACTCACAGCTGCCCCTTACTGTGCTTGTGAAAGATCATGGACCGCAGGGAGACTGGTCCTTGGATGTGTGGCGTTATCCCAGGAGGGGAAGGGGATTGAGGCAGAGCAAAGGGATGTCATCCTTGCCTAGACAAAGAATAGGGAACTAGGATCAAGGACCTACAAAAACGATACTCCCTGAAGAAAGATGCAGTTGAGTAAGAGAGAGGAAGGGGATCATGGTAAGTCAATTTTTTTAGGTGAAGGCCCACTTTAATTAAGCAGCTTCTTCTTACATGATTCTGCTCCAATATATGGTAATGGGGCTGCATTGTGCTTAGAGAGGAGGGCAGCGTTGGAACCAAGCTGGAGCATATTTTTTTGGGAGATCAGCGCCATTCAGAAGACATAGGGATAGGGGCACTGATCGGGATTTAATTATTGCCTTAGCCAGATGTACATCAAATTATATGGTTAGAGCCATTCAGCAGGCACTGTATCCCCCCGAGCCAGTTTAAATGAAAAATGTTCATGTATGACTTGAGTATTCCTTTGATGATAAAAAAAAATGATCTGTAAATACATACACATCAAACACAACCAGCATGGTGATATGTAGGTAAATCTACTGTAATTAATTTATTTGTTAGATATGTGTGGTTAACACATCGTTTGGAGGACATTTTTCACGGTGCTTAGCAAACAATCATTATCTTATCACCTCAAGACATAATTTAGCCATCAAAGTTGTTAGCTTAAGCTGTGTTACGTTGTTTACAAAGTAATTATGGTTCCGCCATTAGTCAGACAGATAAACGTTAGTTAATATGTTTCCATCCGAAGTTTATGACAAGAGGAGATTGATATAAAAATTCAGGCGTTGGAGCTGATAGAAGAAAGATTGTCTCCAGTCATTAATTGTTGCTGGTCTTTGGATGGTTTAATTCTGCCTGAAGCGTTCAGCTCATGTGAAAATGAAGGGGCTGTTTACTTGTGTCCATCCGAGTGATACTAATTCTACTGCAGAGAGGAGCTAAGGAGTGGGCCTCATTTAATATGAAATAAACTGGGAGAGAGAGAGAGAGAGAGAATAGGAGGGTGAGAGAGAGAGGGAAAAAGAGTGGGAAGAAGGGAGGGGGAGATGGAGCGAGAGAGGGAAAAGGGGAGAGAGAAGGGGAAGAGAGGGAGAATGGGGGAGATAGAGAAGAAGAAGGAATACATAGATGTAGGGAGAGATGGAGAGAGGGGAATAGGAAGAGAAAAAGAGACAAACAGAGGAAGAGGGAGAGAGAGAGAGAGAGAGAGAGATAAAGGAGATAGGGAGAGAAGAAGGGAGGGAGAGATGGAGAGAGGAAAATAGGGAGAGAGAGGGAGGGGGAGAGGTAGAGAGAAAAATAGGAAGGAGAGAGAGAGGAAGAGAGGGAAGGGGGAGGGGTAGAGAGAGGGGAAAATGGAGAGAGAAAGAGGAAGGGAGGGAGGGATAGAGAGAGAGTGAAGAAGGGAAGGAGAGAGGGGAAGAGGGAGAGAAAGAGAGCGAGTGAAGAAGGAAGGGAGGGAGGGAGAGAGGAAAAGAGAGAGGGGGGGGGAGAGGAAGAAGAAGGGGGGGAGTGGAGAGAGGGGAAAAGGGAGAGAGAAAGAGGAAGGGAGAGAGGGATAAAGAGAGAGAGAAAGAGAGAGAGAGAAGGGAGGGAGAGATGAAGAGGGGGGAAGATGGAGAGAAAGAGAGGGAGTGAAGAAGTGAGGGAGAGATGGAGAGAGGGGGAGAGGGAGAGGAAGAGAGAAACAGAGAAAATGGGAGACAGAAAGAGAGCAAGTGAGAGGAAGAGGAGGAAGTTTATGGAGAAAGAGGAAGATAAAAAATAATAGGAAGAAGGAGAGAATGGGGGGGGGGGGAGAAAAAGCAGAGGGAAAGAGAAGGAGAGAAGAAGAGGGAGAGGTGGAAAGAGAGGAAGAGGGAGAGAGAGAAAGACAAATAGAAATAGAGGAAGAGGGACAGACAAGAACAGAGAGAGCAAGAGAGAGGAAGAAGAGGGAGTAGATGGAGAGAGAGGAAGAGAGACAGAAAGAATAAGAAGGGAAGAGAGTGAGAAAGAATGGAAGATGGAGAGAGAGAGAGGGGGGAGAAAGGAGGAGAGAGGGGGGGAGAGGAAGAGAGGGACAGAGAGAGTGAGAGAGAGAGAAATAAAAAGAGGAATAGGGAAATGGAGAGGGAGAGGAGAGACGAGAGAGGAAGAGAAAGGAGAAAGAGAGAAGAGGGAGAGTAAGAAAGAAGGTGTAAAAGGTTGGGGAAAAGCAAAAAGGAAAGAGAGAGAGGGGGGAGAACATGGGGAGATATGAGGGATCTTCTACCAATTAGGATACTTTCCTTAATAAGTGTAATGTTACTTGTTAATCTAATGTATATTTCTTAAAGCAGTTGTATACCCGCACATCAAAAAAAAAAAAAAAAAACCTGCAAGCCAAAGGCATAATGAGCTAGTATGCAAGGCATACTAGCTCATTATAAAATACTTACCTTAGTTCGAAGTCCCCGTATCTCAGCCTGGTCCATGCCGAAGGAGCTGACATCTTGCCCTCAACGTTTCTTCCGGGGTTTGCCGGAAGTGAGTGGCCTGTGAGTGGCCGGAGCCACGATGACGTGCACACAGGAGTCTTCTTCCCTGCTAGGTCCGGCGGTGTCTGCCCGTTGCCCGTTCAGCCGGGCATTCAGAGCGCATGCACAGCTGACGTCAGCGACTGCATGCAAAGGGACATGTTTAGGAGATATTCATTTTACCTACAGGTAAGCCTTATTATAGGCTTACCTGTGGGTAAAAATGACAAATTGGGGTATACAACCACTTTAATGATGGATAGACCTGTTATAGTGTGAACCCTGTTGGGGTAACTGCTTTTACATTACATTAAATTACATCATTGCTCTTTATCGAATCTACCATGACACTTACAACTATTATTGTATTGGAATGTTTGTTATTACCTTATTGTTTGTTTATGAATACTTTCAATAAAAATTTGTTGTCGAAAAAAAAAGAAAAGGGGGAGATGAGGTGGGGGGGGGGGGGATTAGAGAAAGAGGGTATGGGGGGGAGGCTGGCCATAGATGGCCCTACATTTTCTTGCTCAGCCATGAGCTAGTAATAAATGTTTATGTCCACAAGGTTTATCTATTGTGAAATCTCATTCTTGCTTCCATTGGCTATGATTTGAGTGTCGCATGCAGCTTTGCAAACATTTAGGAGACTTTTAGCAAATTGTTCAGTGAGCTCCTACAGAGAACTTTATTTAAGAACTTCCCAAAGCTGCGTTAAGCATTTCTCAGACTGAAGATAAATGTTTGTACAACACAGATTCATGGAAGCTGAGGCTGCAGATTTGCCCCGAAGCACATGTGGGAGCTTCCTGGTATCTGGACTCAATGATTATGTAAAGCTCAGGTTAAGGTAAATTAAGCAGACTTTATGACTTCAGGATAGTTGGAGTTTTAGCACTTCACTGACTGCTTTCACTTATTGCCTGCGGCTGCTCCTTAACACTGGTAGAATAGGATGTATGTCAGACAAAAGTTTACTAAAGCCAAAGCTAACAAAAAAAAAAAGAACAATAATTGTCTTAGGAGTGTGGCGGGTGATTGAGATCACCAACAACAGCTCAGCACTAAATTATCAGCTTTATCTGTATTGATTTTTTTTAAATTGTTTTTAAAGCCAAAACTTTTTTTTCTTAGCTTTGGATATAAAAGGAAATGGTTAGAACCCATGAGACTTTCTTTCCTTTGTCCAATTGGGGACATTTTCCTTCAATTCCCGTGCCAATGACACAGCAGGTGGGGGGACATTTTCTGTTAGGCCTCATTTACATGTGGTGGGGTGTACTATACCGTACACCCAAGCAGGGCCATGTTTACCCACACAGGGATGCACAGGTGTATGTGCATCCACATGCAGGCCATCCCATTGATGTTGCAATGTCAGGGCTGCATAGACACAGCTGCTGCCCCCGATATGACATCCATGTGGGTGTGGGTGCATGCCCCCGAACCTCTACTGTCTGAATTTGGGGACCTGCATCCAGGACTGGTGCACTGATTTTTGATACCCTAGGCGAAACCTCATTATGCTGCCCCCCCTTGTCCCCACCCCTGACTCCACCCCCTTTCCCCTGCTCATGTAAACCCCACCTTTTTAATGAAGCGCCCATGCAGCCTCACCAGCATCCATCAAATGCAGCCTCACCAGCGCACATCAAATGCAGCCTCACCAGTGCCCATCAAATGCAGCCTCACCAGCGCCATCAATGCAGCCTCACCAGCGCCCATCAATGCAGCCTACCAGCGCCCATCAATGCAGCCTCACCAGCACCCATCAAATGCAGCCTCACCAGCGCCCATCAAATGCAGCCTCACCAGCGCGCATCAAATGCAGCCTCACCAGCGCCCATCAAATGCAGCCTCACCAGCGCCCATCAAATGCAGCCTCACCAGCGCCCATCAAATGCAGCCTCACCAGCGCCCATCAAATGCAGCCTCACCAGCGCCCATCAAATGCAGCCTCACCAGCACCCATCAATGCAGCCTACCAGTGCCCATCAATGAATGTTTGCTTGCTTCCATTCATTCGGGAGTCGGCACACAGACACAGTCCTCAGCCGCTGCGCCTCTGACACCATGTGCGAACAGAGCGGTGGCTGCCTGCAGATGCTGAGACTTAGTTGTTTGCTGCAGAGAAAAGAGAGTAGAAACACCAGTGGCTGGGTGCCCTAGGCAGCAGGGCACCTTAGGCGGCTGCCTAGTTTACCTAGTGGTAGCACCGGCCCTGCCTGCATCTACATGGGACTGCTGGCACAGGGAGGCACAAAACACCTGTGCACTATGCAAACATGGCCCTGAACAGGCACATACTATAGTATGCCAAGTGTGAATGAGGCTGTTGATAGTAGGCACTGGAGCAAGTATCCCCGATGGAAAATTTCACAATTTGTTTCAGTGACAGCTGTAAAATGTTGGTTTTCCCATCACATTTTCTTCTGGTGACTTTAACCACTTGCCGACCAGCCTCCGCAGTTTTACTGCGGCAGAATGCACGGCTGGGCGAAACGACGTGCCCGCCGGGCTCCCGCGATCGCTCAGGACAGAGCGAGAACCGGGATCTGTGTGTGTAAACACACAGATCCCGGTTCTTTCAGGGGAGAGGAGACAGATCGTATGTTCATACTATGTATGAACACGATCTCTCTCTCCTCCTAGACAGTCCCATCCCCCCACAGTTATAAACACACATAGGGAACACAGTTAACCCCTTGATCGCCCCCTAGTGTTAACCCTTCCCTGCCAGTGACATTTACACAGTAATCAGAGTATTTTTATAGCACTGATCGCTGTATAAGTGCCAATGGTCCCAAAAATGTGTCAAAAGTGTCCGATGTGTCTGCCAAAATGTTTCAGTCCCGATAAAAATCGCAGATCGCTATTACTAGTAAAAAAAAAAAATAATAATAAAATGCTTTAAAACTATCCCCTATTTTGTAGACGCTATAACTTTTGCACAAACAAATCAATATACGCTTATTGCTATATTTTTTACCAAAAATATGTAGAAGAATACATATTGGCCTAAACTGAGAAAAAAATTGCTTTTTTTAAAAAGAAAAATGTGTATATTTATTACAGCAAAAAGTACAAAATACTGATTTTTTTTCAAAATTTCCACTTTTTTTGGTTTATAGCACAAAAAATAAAAACCGCAGAGATGTTTAAAATACAACCAAAAGAAAGCTCTATTTGTGAGGAAAAAAAGGATGTCAATTTTGTTTGGGTGCAACGTCGCACCCCCGCGCAATTGTCAGTTAAGGCAACGCAGTGCCAAATCGCAAAAAATGGCCCTGTCATTCAGCAGCCAAATCTTCCAGGCTGAAGTGGTTAAACAGACCGAACTGTCCAACAAAATCGGCAGTTAGACTGCCAAATTTATTTATTTTTTCTTTTGGTAGGTCAATTTGGTCTGTTAAAGGAAGTTGAACTTACTGGATGGATCACAAGATCAAATAAAAAATAACAAAAAGGGCAAAAAAGCACTTATAAGTTGGTAAGCTGCAGCATAGTACAGTTTTGCTTTTGGTGTTAGTCCTGCTTAAAATAAGAAAATGTAAGCTGCCATTTTACCAAAAAAAAAAGTCAGCCCGGTGTTGACTTCTGGTGAATTTCAGCAAGTGACTTTTGGAGACACCCAGAAGATGTCGGAACTTACTTTGTATGACAAAATGTAAGTGCTGCACATTGTCACTTCAACATCTGTAGTGAGAGAAATAAATAAATTAGCAGCAGCTGTTGTATCCCTTCTCACAGCTGGTCTCCTTGGCAAATATTATTAACTGAATTTGAATGAAAGACATTTCCTAGGACAACTGTACAAAGAACGAAGACAGACAACCATTGTTTCCTCTTCTTTGGTTCTTTCGGAGAGGATGTCAAATCGCAATGATACAAGCTTCATTAGAAAAAATTAACACGCAACACAGTATAGCATTAGTTATGGGTTTATTCATTTATTTTAATGCCACAGATGTTGCTTTTATTCCAGCGCTGATAAATATGAACTCTGAAGCCTGATTTATAGACTTAACAAGCCGTCAATTTGTTTCACTCTTACGCTCACAAGTATCTATGTCAACGAAGGCGTTAACAGCCAAGGGTGCGCTTGTATTAAGGCAGCTGTTCCACACCATGGTTGGGTTAAGGGGAGTGTGATGTTGAGCAGGAATGATCTAAAATGGTCATTTTTGTATCTTTTTATTTTTTTAATTGAGATCAAATTTGATGGTGCTAGCTATGGTTTTCATAGGAGAAAACAATTTGTAGAGCTCCAGCTGAAGTGAAAAATAGGCATCCCTGTGCTGAGGTTTCCAGTTCTTTAGCATCTGGAGATCCTCAGTAGGGTTTCATGGCATGCTGGAACTCGTTTTGAAGCACCTGGAGAGTCATAGGATTTACAGCCCTGTAGCAGCAGGAAAATCATAGCAAACTGGGAAATATACAGAGATTCTTAGTTCATTAAAAGACTAGAGAGGAAAACTGTGCTTGAATTTTTTGATTCACAGCAGCTGGAGAGCTGAAGGAGCCTGGCAATGCATGCTGGGGTTTCTAAATCTGTACTCATTGAAGAGATACAGGAGTTCAACAGGGCTTCCTGAAAACTCTTGTTCTTGAAGATTTAGGTGGAGATCCTTGGAAGGACGGTAAGGCATGCTATGACTTTTAGTTCTCTAACAGCTGAAGAGCCACAGGAGGCTGGCAAGGTATGTTGGCCCTTCTAGTTCCGTGATAACTGTAGAGCCACACATGTCTGTAAGTTGTTGCTAAACTTTCAAGACATGCTGGGATTGGAATATTTTCACAGTAGAAGGACCACCTACCTTACGCAAAGAACGCAAAGGAGGGGGGTTTCGGGAATTTAAATGAGGCGCAAATATGCAACTTCATCGCTGAGTCTGGTACATAAAAAGAGGTTGGGATTTTGAATGAGGAAAGTATATTTTGGCTAATGAGATGAATCAATGTAAAGAGTAAAAACATGGATATTTATTGTCTGCCATAACATTGAAGGCACATAACAATCAATAAATGAACATGTAAGGACACTTCAATGACATGTTGGAAGCCACGTGTAGAAAAAGTTTAGATATAACAAACCATTAAAATATAAAAACATTACCAGAAGGAAATATCCTCCATGGTGGAAAACACTGGTAAAAAGTAAAGAACTAGGTCGGTGGAACCATCTAAATGATTTAAGGCATCTATGTAAGCCCAACACGTTTCAAGGAAAAGCTCCAATCTTCGGGGGGGGGATGCGTCATGAATCTACAAGGAGACATGGACATGTCAAAGTGGTCCAGTCATGAACCAGAAAGAATAAATATTGGTAAGTAAAAGGAAAGGTAAAAATACCCATCACTTTAAACTGACATGTTTAATCGAGAAATGTGGAGTGCAGCATGCACAGAGTGTGTCCAAGTGAGGATGTTTAACCACTTGACCACTGGCCACTTAAACCCCCTTCCTAACCAGACCAATTTTCAGCTTTCGGTGCTCTCACACTTTGAATGACAATTACTCAGTCATACAACACTGTACCCAAATGAATTTTTTGTCCTTTTTTTCCCACACAAATAGAGCTTTCTTTTGGTGGTATTTAATAACTGCTGGGTTTTTTATTTTTTTGCGCTATAAATCAAAAAAGACTGAAAATTTGGTAAAAAAATAATGACGGAGCGATCGCGTCACAGATGTTCCCGAGTGCGCGCCCCAGGGGGCGTGTGGGAGCAAGATTCTGGGAGGACGTCCACCCAGAATAAGCCGACCGCACTGTAGCCGTCTTTCGGCTATGACCCGGTCGGCATGTGGTTAAATGATCCCCGCGTGTCAAAATGGCCCCACCCAGCGTCGTGCTGTTGCCATCTTGGCTGACATTTGGGAGGTGTGTCTGAGGTTTGGCATCTGCCGTCCCAACCCGGACGTCTCCCTTTCACGTCATGCCAGCGTGGCGCTGGGCGGGGCCTTTTGGACATGCTGGGAGCATTTAAACATCCTCACTTGCTGGCAGCAAGTCTTCCTGTAAACACTCTGTGCACGCTGCACTCCACATTTCTTTCCTGCTTTATGCTAGTACTATTAGGTAATTATTATCTTATGCCAATCACCCCATTTCCCATTCTTTTTGGATCTTGTTTGGCCATTATTCCTTGGGGATATTTGCTGCTGCACATGCCATTGTTACTATTCACTGGGTTTGGGCCCCTTTCACTTGTTTTTTTCACACTTTCATTGCATATCCATTAATTCACAGAATGGAGCCAATTATCTTCCTTTGGTATTGGACACTTTTGGGGAACACACATATGCTCCCTGCTCCCGTTGCCACAGCTTCCAGAGCAGACATCCTCCATGGACCATGCTCTCTGGTAGTACATGCTCTATACCTAACAGACATGTCAGTTTAAAGTGAAGGGTATTTTTTACCTTTCCTTTTACTTACCAATATTTATTCTTTCTGGTTCATGACTGGACCACTTTGACATGTCCATGTCTCCTTGTAGATTCATGACGCATCCGCCCCTGAAGATTGGAGTTGTTCCACGAAACGCGTTGGACTTACATTGATGTATCAACTCATTTAGATGGTTCCATCGACCTAGTTCTTTACTTTTTACAAGTGTTTTCCACCATGGAGGATATTTGCTTCTGGTTATGTTAATATATTTATATGGTTTGTTATATGTAATCTTTTTCTACATGGTTTACAACATGTCATTGAAGTGGCGTTACATGTTCATGTATTGATTGTTATGTGCTTTCAATGTGCAGACAATAAAAATCTATGTTTTTTTACTCTTTACATTGATCCATCTGATTAGTCACAATATACTTTCCTCATTCAAAGTCCCAACCTATTTTTATGTACCTATAGAGAACAATCAACATACCATGCATGTACGTCAACTGTAAGCTTAATGGAATAAAATAGGTGACACAAGCTCGGTCTGTCAGGCACTCTGGAATGTGCCATTGTGAAGTGACAGCACATTTACTATAGGGTTCAATAATCAACATTTTCACAGCTATTCAAGCATTGAAAGGAACTCATGTGGAATGCAGCATGAGCGCACGGCATGCATCAATGTGTATGTGCCAGAATTTCATATGAAAAAAATGACAAAATACCCATTTAATAAATGTGGACATTTAGACAACATCACCTCACCAAATTTGTATTATTTGCTCATTTCAAGATGGTGTTTTTTGTTCTAATACTTTCTTAATAAATGTATTAGATGTTAAAGAGGATGGGAAGGCTAAACAAGAAGCCCTAGTATCTGTACTGCATGGATAGCCAGATGACACCGCCATTTTTTTTCCCCAATTTCAGCTTTGCTCCTTCCTGTGGCTACTGCCTGTTCACTGAACAATCGGTCAGCATTCGTTTAGTGCGCTTGTGGTAGGGTTGAAGAGTCAGGGGATGAGGGAGATTAGGGTAGTGGTGGACAATAGATAAAGAGACCTTCATGTTAGCAAGGAAACACAGCACATGGATACATAACATGCACTTAGAGTTGTATAATATGAGGTAAGGGTCACATTGGTATAATAATTAAATGACATTTCCGTATTGTGTTGTGCCAATATTTTCCTAATTGTGATACATTTGCTTACCATTATAAGTGCAATAATGCATATGGAATAGTTCGTACCCTGAACAAATTAAAAACTAGACATGTGCAATTCATTTCGTAAACGAATCAAAATTCGGACGAATTTTGCATCTTTCGGACATTCGGATGTCCGAATGAAAAAATAACGAATTTCAACTAATACGAAAGAAATTATTGTGACTATAACGAATGAATTTGACAGGATTCGGTTAATTCGTTAAATATCTAATGAAACAAAAGGTCAACGCAATGTAAATCTTACAGTCCAATCAGCAGATTAATTTTGTGCTGGAGGTTGGATTCCTGGCAAAGTGCATTCCTGAGAAGTGAGTGAGAAGGGTGTTGTATTGTATTTGAGCCGAGGAGAAGAGATATTGTCATTATGTGTGTTAAAAGATTCAATAAACAAACGACTTTCCAAACTACGAATCATTATCACAAATCAATATACAGTACATACATAAATATCGAATTTCAACTAATATGAAAGAATTTATAGCGGATATAAAGAAATCATTTGACATGATTCAAGATTCAGTATAATGAATATCGACACTCTAGAGAAATAACAAATTATCCGAAAACGAATTAACGTAACATAAGGAATATAACAGAAGAAATTATATATTTTACGAATGACAACGAACCAAAACGAAACAAAATTTTCCAAGTCTATTAAAAACATTCACAACCCTCTGAGGGCAGCATATAACACAACTCCTACCTACCTTCTTAACTACCCTCACGTCTTCCATTTCTGCATCAGTACACTCATTGCCAAGCATATCACTAGTGCTAATAATGTCCAAGAAACTGATGGCATAATTGGCATTTCTTCTGATGCCATAGTGGTATAGGGAATAAGTGGGAATTTAAAATATAATATATATATATATATATATATATATATATATATATATATATATATATATATATATATATATACACACACACTATATTGTCAAAACTATTGGGACAACTGCCTTCACTATAGTTCTTCCCAAAGGTATTCTATCTGGTTGAGGTCAGGACTTAAGGACAGGTGCAGGCCAGTCAAGTTCCTCCACCCCAGACGTGCTCATTCATGTCTTTATGGACCTTGCTTTGTGCACTGGTGCGCAGTCATGTTTGTAAAGGAAGAGGTCATGTCAAAACTGTTCCCACAAAGTTGGGAGCATGAAATTGTCCAAACTGTCTTGGAATGCTGACACCTTAAAATTTCCCTTCACTGGAACTAAGGGGCCAAGCCTAACCCCTGGAAAACAACCCCACACCATAATCCCTCTCCACCAAATGATTTGGACCAGTGCACAAAGCAAGGTCCATAAAGACATGGAGGAGTGAGTTTGGGGTGGAGGAACTTGACTGGCTTGCAAGGAGTCCTGACCTCAACACCTTTCGGATGAATTAGAGCGGAGACTGCGAGCCAGGCCTTCCCGTCCAACATCAGTGCCTGACCTCACAAATGCGCTTCTGGAAGAATGGTCAAACATTCCCATAGACACTCTCCTAAACCTTGTGGACAACCTTCCCAGAAGACTTGAAGCTGTTATAGCTGCAAAGGGTGGGCCAACTCAATATTGAACCCTACGGAGTAATGCCGCGTACACACGGTTTGACATACCGACCACAAAATCCGTCTGATTTTTTCAGACGGATTTTGGCCGAAACTTGTCTTGCATACACACGGTCGCACAAAGTTGTCAGAAAATCCGATCGCTCTGAATGAGGTGATGTACAACGCGTACAACGGGACTACATAGAGGCCAGTAGCCAATAGATTTCCTCTTCAAATTTTTTCTGAGCATGCGTGCGTCGAAATTCTCTACACACGATTGGAAAAAGTCTGATCGGATTTTAATCCGATCTGACTTTTTCTGTTGGAATCTCTGACCGCGTGTAAGCCCCCGTACACACGGTCGGAAATTCCGACCACAAAATCCGTCCGATTTTTTCCGACGGATTTTGGCCTAAACTGGTGCTGCATACACATGGTCGGACAAAGTTGTTGGAAAATCTGATCGTTCCGAACGTGGGGCATCGGACTGGGATGTCATTAAAGTTCATGTGTGTGTAAAGGTAGATGAATGAATGAATGAATGAATAATTTGTATAGCGCTACAATGCGAACTGAATCGCCTCAAGGCGCTGTCCCAATACTTCTGTACTAGTGTATATATAAATCTTTTTTGATCTTGATCTTTTTTTTTGCCTTCATCTCCTATGTTTCTAAGTTATATATGGCCCTCTGCTCCCCCCTCCCAAAAAAAACCCCTTGAAATCACCATTTGATAAAGCCAAATCATGCAATATTTGGCAGAAAATCTCATCTTAGCTTTTATTTTGGACTTCTGTGTTTATTGTCTAAAAGTATTCCATATTCATATAAGAGATTCTGAAAGCAGATTACCTGATACAGAAAAATGCTTCTGTCCCGGAAATTAAATCCAATCACAAGCAAGCAGAATCTACAAGAGCTACTTGGAGGAGAAAAAAAAATTCTTCTTTTTTTTTTTATCTCTCAAACAAGTGTTGTTTGCTTTTACAATATTGTTTGCCAGCAACAATTTTTTAATTACCTTTGTGCACATCTCTTGTGAGGTGATAATTGCTCTTTGTGTTCAGCTCTTAATTAAAGAATGCTATGCACTGTGCACACTGTCAGAGGCATGACAGTGGCGATAGTAATGGAAGGGCTGAGTGACAGTTCATGGAAGGAGCCACAAGCACCATACGTGAAATCTGACATTGCAGGCAATTTGTACCGCTGACACCTATCTTACACATCAATATGGGCCCCTTTTAATACGGATGAAAAAAAGAGTGTCAGCGAGGGTGTTATTTATTGGCTAGATATGGAGAGGAGACACTTTTCCAATAATATGTTACATTACAGGCTGAATTATTGCGTTTTCTACTTTCTTGACGATCATGAAGGCTTTCATTTGCCCTTTTGCAATTTCCAGCAGGATTAAAGCGTGAGCCGCACAGCTAAGGGACTCAAAACTCAAGACGTGGCAGTGGAAAGCAGTTAATTAACCTTGACTAAAGTTAATTTTGCAATGAAAATATTAAAATTAGGTGGTGGAAACAGCTGCCTGTTCAGACAGATCTGATTTCGGGAAACTTTTTTTTTTTTTAGCTATTAATCTTGACTGCTGGCTACATCGATTTTGTTCCCCCCATTGACCCCCGGTAAATACATGAAGTGCGTGACATAGATTTGAAATGGCCACAGTATCTCTTTATTTAAACAATTGAACATTTAACAATTTAATAAATAACCAAAGCAAATAAATAACTTGACAATTGTTGGATTCGAATGCCCCGTATACACGATAGGATTTTCCGACAACAAATGTTGGATGTGAGCTTGTTATCGGAAAGTCCAACCGTGTGTATGCTCCATAGAACATTTTTTGTCGGAATTTCTGCCAACAAATGTTTGAGAGCAGGTTCAAAACTTGTTGTGGGAAATTCCGAGCGTGTGTAGATAAGTCCGACGCACAAAAGTGAACTTGAACGAAAGAACTTAATTTTTCTCGGCTCGTCGTACATGTGTTGTACGTCACCGCGTTCTTGACATCTGGAATTTCTGACAACATTTGTGTGACCGTGTATGCAAGACAAGTTTGAGCCAACATCCTTCGGAAAAGATTCCATGGTTTTGTTGTCGGAAAATCCTATCATGTGTATGGGCATAAGAGGGTATTTTTTGTGTCCACTAGCCTAAGGATTGACTATGATCGAACTCTGTCCCCAGTCACATCCCATTAGCTTATGAACCGCTCCAATATGATAATTTTCTGCATTCCTAAAGGACCAAAGCACCATATCACCAGATGGGCCCTACAATTTGAAACCATCCCACCATTCCAAAGACCCCCTACCCGCCAAGCTGCTGTGACAGATCTTTCTATAATCTGATCCAGTTGGCATACAAGAAATGAGGGAAGGTGGGTGAGACAACTTTCAGTATGGTATGACTCCCAATGATATTAGACACAAGATGGTCTCCTGATCAGTCTATAGACCAGTCTTCTCAACTAGCGTTCCGTGGAATCCTAGGGTTCCTCCAGAGATTGCTAGGGTACCTTGAGCAAAAGTCTGCCTCTCAGATACGTTCTCACTGGAAACAATTACCTTTTTAGCTATTTGTAAGAGAGAATTCTCCCAATGACCACAAGTGTAAGAAGCATACCTCCCAATGGCCATCACACAAATGTAATGTGAACTTTAGATATAGTAGCTATTAGCAGGGGTTAGCTGAGACCAGAACGTTTTTTCAAGGGTTCCTCCATGCTAAAAGTTTGTGAAAGGCTGCTTATAGACAGTTAGTCTATTGTAAGTAAATACAAGCAGAAAATACCCAAAGCTCAACTGCACAATTTGGTGCTCAGGCTGAGGGCATCCCCACTCCTCTATACGAACATTCAAAGCAGAAATTCAGCTGGAAACTCAATAACTATTTAGTATTATCCTTTATTTGACTATGTCATATACACAGGATCACTGCTGACATGTTTTGGCCATTACAGCCTTACTCATTTCATTTGTTGGTATTAGGCATCCCATTAAAAGATTGGGGTGCCTTAGCACTAGACATGTGCACACTGAAATATTTTGTTTCGGAATTTAGTTTTCGTCCGAAAAATTAATTTATTTAGTTACTCCCGAAATTAGTTTTTATTTATTTTGTTTCGTTAAAAAATGCATTCGTCCGAAAATCCAAAATAATTAAGGTCGAATCTGTCATTGAAGGCTTATGATGTCTGTCGTTCTAAGAAGATTCGACGGAGCAGCTAAACTGTACGACGCCGCAATCATACATTTACGCTCAAATGTTCTGCCTACAAGCTATAGTAGATTTCTAATGTTGTATGACACTAGTAATAGTTATATTTATTTATTATTATTAGTAGTCAACTGCTTCGTCGAATCTTCATGTCAAATCTTTTCTCTCTATGTCGAATAATCTTGGACTAATAGAGTTAGGTTAGGCACATTCGACCTTTTTTGCTATTGTCTCTATAATGTTGAATCTTTTCTCTCTATGTCGAATCTTTTCTCTCTATGTAGAATAATCTTGAACTAATAGAGCTAAGGTTAGGCACATTCGACCACAGGTTCGATGGACACAGATCCCTATTGTCAGCGTCATGTCGAATCTCCTATCTATATCGAACTGTTGTCACAGCTAAAACGAAAATAAAGCATTTGTTTATGTCGGAACTTTCGGTTTTCGGATTCTGCACGTTCGTTATCGTTTGTTAAAACGATAACAAAAATACCAGAAATTTATGTGAAAACTAATGCACATGTCTACTTAGCACAAGTCATGTTAACATTCCGCAAAATGTGGATCAACATGTGTGCAGTAATGTACTTCAACTGTGAACCGAGCCTTAAAGGGTTGCTCAATAATGCCCCCCCATCCCACCCCCACCTATACCTTATAAGCCAGCGGCCCAATTTTCTCCAGCAGCTATACAATAAACTTCCATAATGTGAACGCTCTTGTATTACATGTGTCATTTTGATCATATACTTCTTGACCCATCTGTTCTTTGCTTGGCCTAATGAAAAAAAATCCAACCTCACAGGAGTGTTTGGTAGAGCTGAATTCTATAATGAAAAAATAGCTGAGTTTTGCTAAAGGCAAATCTTCAATGATCGGATATTACAGTGGGTAACCAAGGCTCCACACAAGCCCGGAAGAGGGAACAAGAAGAGAAAAGAAAAGAGATATAAAATAACATTTTCCTCCTACTGCGGACTGATGTAGTTTTATATTTAATTTTGGCAAAATGATAACTGTAATCCAGACATATGCCAGGCTCTATTTTATAATAAAATGTCTTGCTGTTTCATAAAACCTAGTCCCCTATGTATCAAAGAGCTATGTTTTATTATTTCACCCACTCCTTTTAGCATTTCGGAGATATTGCCAGCTTATGAAAAGATTTTTGTGAATGAGTAATGCTTTTAAGGTTAATAAATGCAATTTTCGGTCCAAAAGTCAATGATGTTGGCCAAAAACAGTAAAAGTTTTATACGCTGCTAAAAAAAAAAATGGTCAAGTATCTGCAATGATAATCTTTATCCATGTGTAATAAAACAAAGACTTTTGTAAGAAAATATAAGCTTCAGTGGATGTTTTGTTTCTTCCAATGTTAGCCAGTGTCAATAGACTTTGATGCAGCGTGCATTTGACATCAGTTTGAGACTCTTCTGAGCTTATTCAGAATTCATTACAGATGCATTTGACCTTCAGTTTACCTGCTTCATGCTGCTTTTACATTCTCATTGACCTGTAAAGAGAAATAAGCAGTTTTAAGACAAATAAAGGCCCTTCGATATTGGCCCTTATACACATGATGTCCAGGGCTTGTAGGGTGAGCTCATCAAACCCAGAGTGCATCCCACTATAGGCCCGGAACAGCAGAAAATCAACTGAAAATGTTGTTTGGTTCAGAACTTGCATTTGAAATAAATGAAAGTTCTGCCCATTTATTGTCATATTCCATTAAAGGAGTAATAGGGCAAAAGCTCTTTTGGCCCTACTTCTCCTATGGGTCACAGGAGTGTACTTCATTTTTCACTCTTGTGATCCATAGTCAGCCGACAGCAGGCTAGAGCCTGCTGTCAGCTGACATCTCCCAGTTGGTGCAGACTCTGGAGGATATCCCCTCTAATGTCAGGATCCACCCAGATGCCTGGACCGGCAGCTGGCTCAGCCTCTCAGTGAGCTGCTGAAAGCCTGAGTCAGCTTCCCCTGCCCCCTTCAAATCCCAGTGCTCCAGTGAGCACTGGAAGGGCAGAGCAAAGAGTCAGTGACTGACAGTCACTGGCTCTCTTCTCACTGAAGACCTAGAACCGAGTGATCATCGGTCTTTGATCGCTCGCTTCTTATGCCGCGTACACGCGGTCGGACTTTTCGGCAGAAAAAGTCAGATGGAATCTTTTCATCGGATATTCCGATTGTGTGTGCGCCTCATCACACTTTTTTTTTCGAAAATTCTGACGGACCTAGAAATAGAACATGTTTTAAATATTTCTGACGGAATCAATTCCTATTGGGAAAACTGCTCATCTGTATGCTGTATGCTGCTGTATGCTGTCCGACGGACCAAAAACGACGCATGCTCTGAAGCAAGTACGAGACGGCAGCTATCGGAAAAACATTCAGAGTTTATTCCGATGGAAAAAACGGTCGTGTGTACGCGGCATAAGTCTTAAAGGTGGGGGGAGACAGATGCCCCATCGGATCAAAGCTTCATCCACCTAGATAAGTTTGGATATTAGTTTTTTTTAAATCCCAAACTTCTCTTTCAAAGTTATAGCAAATCATAAATCCACAGGGTCTCTGTGAAAAGACCCACAATATTAATAGCAAGCTTCTGCCTAGCAGAATTAGAAAATGGCACTGGATGGAGCAGTGGAGTGTATGAAAGCAGATTATTTATGACTCCAACAAGTAAAATAAGGCTAAAGGGCAGTTCGAATTTGGGTATCCATGACTGGCCACCAGTATATTCACATAGTGTTTGCTTTGTTCTTACAATTCCTTGGTGACTCTCATGTACAAGTTGTATACAGATGGCACTTTATCAAGTTCTCTTATACTGGTAAGCAATGAGATCCATGGAAAATATAGCCATTATCTAAGTGTGGTTCATGTGTAATCCTATAGTCAGGTCACGGAACAACTCTCAATTTGTTTTAAGACTTTCATCATATGCTTTGTAGAATGTCATTTAATTGTACTTGTACTGGGCAACTCAGATGCAGTAACTATATTAGTAAATGTGTTGACTTCAACAACTGTGTAGTAGGAGCTGTAGGTTAGGGTAAACTTGACAAAAAAAAAAAAGCAAAGACATTTTTCATACCTAGTTTTTATTGTATTCGCGCTGATCATTTGTCAATAGCAGGGTAATGAAAAGACTATGCTCTGCCCATAGTGGGTGGGTCCCAAAAGAATGTTCTCCATGTTTCTGTTGCCCAAACACATGCTTCTTTTATTGGAGTAGAATACTGTCATTTTTGATTATATAAGGGTTCTGGATACAAAAGCAGTGTCCTTTACCTGGTCTGCAAAGCACCCTGGTGTAGACTGCACCAAGACCATAATCTGAAGCATCTGTAGTAACAATAGTAGGTAGAGAAGGATGAAATAATGCTAATACTGGACTGCTCACAATGAGCTGTTTAACTGTTTCAAGCCTGTGCTGTGCAATCACTGACCAGACCATGCATGCATTTCCATGTAGTAATGCTCTTAATGGCCCACACCACACTTGGGAATACATTTGGTGTGCCATGATCTAAGAAAACACGTAAGGTCTGAAGTCAGAGGGAGCAGGTGCCTATATTCCAGCTTTCATATGCTCAGGATCAGGCAATATCTCTCCTGTGATATAATGTGACCCAGAAATGACAGTTAAGGTTGTCTAAAGCAGCATTTAGAAAGATTCAGTTTTGTTCCTGCAGATTCATTGCTCTTTAGAACAATTTTAAGGTACTTGTCCTGAAGGCCCAGAGTTGGGCTATACTCGATTAGGCCATCTAGATGGTATTGTATACCAGGTACATTACTGAGGATTGGAAACATCATTCTTTGAAAACAACTGGATGCCAAAATAATCCGTAAGGTTCATTCTGAAATGGAAAAGGCCCTCATGGGTGATGAATGCAGCGTGGTCCCTTCATTCTTTATACAGCAAAACCTAACAATATGTGCTTTGAAGTCCCAGGGTAGAAAGGAATTTAGCTCCTCTGAGTTCTGAAAATACTTCCGCAATATGTGGCAAAGGTTTGACTGTCAATAACAACAGCTTTATTTGGTTCACGAAGGTCAACACACAGTTTAATACCTCCTGTTTTCTTCATTGTCACCACAATAGGAGATGTCTATTCAGATGCATCACTTCTTTCAATCATGTCTTGTTCAGGTAGTTTCTTAAATTCTCGGGAAACAGCTCCTGTTACCATTTCTGACACACGGCTTTCACATCTGATTGCACTTTCATTTTGTGCACAAAGTTCTTTGTACAGCCCAGTAAGATGGTGGAATATCGGACACTGGTAGCATAGGGGCAACTGAAGCTGTTGTGATAAAATCATCAAATAACGGCATATTTAGTGTAGATAAAGGATCCCTGGCCAGTAGAGTTATACTTACTTGAGAGATGCATGCTCCCTGTCCTGAACTCCCTCCTGCCTCTGATGTTAGTGCAAGAAATATAAAAGTATTGTCAGTTTGGAGATTAAAAGTACCATATCTGTCTTTGCAGATGACACCAAGCTATGCAGTGGAATAACGTCCTTACAGGAGGTCTCCAATTTACAAGCCGCCCTCAATGCTCTGTCTAATTGGGCAACTAAGTGGCAAATGAGGATTAATGTTGATAAATATAAAATTATGCACTTAGGGGCTAAGAATATGCATCATACATACTAGGGGGAATACAACTGGGGGAGTCAATGGTGGAGAAGGATCTGGGTAGATCATAAGCTCAACTAGAAAAGATACAATTTCTGGGGAAATTGTGTGACGTGTTCTTGCCTCCACCTACTGGAGTGGGCGGAGTAACTGGGTGGAGTGGCTTGAGTAACTAAACTTTTATTTATTTTTTTCAAAAATGATTATTTATTATTTTTAATGATTTTTTTTAAATGTTTTTTTTTTTAATTTTTATTTAATTATTTCAAAAAAAAATAATATTTTTCAAAAAAATTTTTTTTTTTCAAAAAATTTTTTTTTCCAAAAAGATATTTTTTTTCAAATTTCCTAATTTTCATTTTTTTTCTAAAATGATTGATTTTTCTTTTTTATAAAAAAAAAATTTTTTTTAATTATTTTTTTTAATTATTATTATTATTTTTTTTTTTTTAAAGAAAAAATTTTTTTTGAAAATAATATTTTTCAAAAAAATATTTTTTTTCAAAGAATATTATTTTTTTATCAAATTTCCTAATTTTTTTTTTCTAAAATTATTATTTTTTTATTTTTTTATAAATTTTTTTTTTTTCAAAAATGTTTTTTTTTTTAATGATTTTTTTAATTATTATTATTTTTTTTAAATTATATATTTTTTCTAAAATAATTTTTTTTTCAAAAAAGAATTTTTTTTTTTTTTTAAATTTCCTAATTTTCATTTTTTTTTCTAAAATTATTTTTTTTTAATTTTTTTATTATTTTTTTTTTTTTTCTTTTCAAATTTCATAATTCCCCTCAGAGCTGTGTAGGACTACCTATAATCCCCCTCAGAGCTGTGTTGGACTACCTATAATTCCCCCTCAGAGCTGTGTGGGACTACCTATAATTCCCCTCAGAGATGTGTGGGACTACCTATAATTCCCCTCAGAGATGTGTGGGACTACCTATAATTCCCCTCAGAGCTGTGTTGGAGGAGCTATAATTCCCCTCAGAGATGTGTGGGACTACCTATAATTCCCCTCAGAGATGTGTGGGACTACCTATAATTCCCCTCAGATGTGTGGGACTACCTATAATTCCCCTCAGAGCTGTGTGGGACTACCTATAATCCGCCTCAGAGCTGTGTGGGACTACCTATAATCCCCCTCAGAGATGTGTGGGACTACCTATAATTCCCCTTAGAGCTGTGTGGGACTACCTATTATCCCCCTCAGCTGTGTGGGACTACCTATAATCCCCCTCAGCTGTGTGGGACTACCTATAACCCCCCTCAGCTGTGTGGGACTACCTATAACCCCCCTCAGCTGTGTGGGACTACCTATAATTCCACTCAGAGCTGTGTGGGACTACCTATAATTCCCCTCAGAGCTGTGTTGGAGGAGCTATAATTCCCCTCAGAGCTGTGTGGGACTACCTATAATTCCCCTCAGAGCTGTGTGGGACTACCTATAATCCCCCTCAGAGATGTGTGGGACTACCTATAATTCCCCTCAGAGCTGTGTGGGACTACCTATAATTCCCCTCAGAGCTGTGTGGGACTACCTATAATCCCCCTCAGCTGTGTGGGACTACCTATAATTCCCCTCAGAGCTGTGTGGGACTACCTATAATTCCCCTCAGAGCTGTGTGGGACTACCTATAATCCCCCTCAGAGCTGTGTGGGACTACCTATAATCCCCCTCAGCTGTGTGGGACTACCTATAATTCACCTCAGAGCTGTGTGGGACTACCTATAATTCCCCTCAGAGCTGTGTGGGACTACCTATAATTCCCCTCAGAGCTGTGTGGGACTACCTATAATTGCCCTCAGGGCTGTGTGGGAGGAGCTATAATTCCCCTCAGAGCTTTTGTCACCTCCCACTCTAGTTTTGAACATTTCTCCATTCATTCCTATGGGACAAATTTCGCCGCAAAAATGACGATATTTCGTGAACCATTCCGAAAAATGTTCCACAAAGTAATAGCACACCATTCGGGAACAATCCGCACGTTTTGGTATATATTCGGTATATGTAGCGTAAAAACTGTGGGAGGAGTTAGGGTGGTAAATTTGGCTATAAGAATAATAATAATATATATGTGAGATAACAATAAGTGATCTTGCTATGCAAGAACACTTAATAACTAGAAAAAATACAATTTCTGGGGAAATTGTGTGACGTGTTCTTGCCTCCACCTACTGGAGTGGGCGGAGAAACTGGGTGGAGTGGCTTGAGTAACTAAACATTTATTTATTTTTTTCAAAAATAATTTTTTTTTTTTAATGATTTTTTTTAAATGATTTTTTAGATTTTTATTCAATTTTTTCTAAAAATAAATTTTTCAAAATTATTTTTTTCAAAAAAATTTTCACTTTTTTTTTCAAATTTCGTAATTTTCATTTTTTTTCTAAAATGATTGATTTTTTTTATAAAATTATTTTTTTTTCAAAAATAATTTTTTTTTTCAAAAAAATTTTTTTTCAAAAATAATTTTTTTTTCAAAAATAATTTTTTTTTCAAAAATTTTTTTTTTAATTATTATTATTTTTTTTAAATGATTTTTTTTCTAAAAATGTTTTTTTTTTCAAATTTCCTAATTTTCATTTTTTTTTCTAAAATTATTTTATTTTTATTTTTTTTATTATTATTATTTTTTTTAATTATTTTTTTTTTCAAAAATTATTTTTTTTTTTCAAAAATTTTTTTTTTTTTTCAAAAATTTTTTTTTTTTTCAAAATTTTTTTTTTTTTTCAAAAATAATTTTTTTTTCAAAAATAATTTTTTTATTATTATTATTATTTTTTTTTTTAAATGATTTTTTTTCTAAAAATGTTTTTTTTTTTCAAATTTCCTAATTTTCATTTTTTTTCTAAAATTATTTTATTTTTATTTTTTTTATTATTATTATTTTTTTTTAATAATTTTTTTTTTCACATTTTATAATTCCCCTCAGAGCTGTGTGGGACTAACTATAATCGCCCTCAGAGCTGTGTGGGACTACCTATAATCGCCCTCAGAGCTGTGTGGGACTACCTATAATCCACCTCAGATGTGTGGGACTACCTATAATCCCCCTCAGAGCTGTGTGGGACTACCTACAATCCCCCTCAGAGCTGTGTGGGACTACCTATAATCCCAGTCAGAGCTGTGTGGGACTACCTATAATCCCCCTCAGAGCTGTGTGGGACTACCTATAATTCCCCTCAGAGCTGTGTGGGACTACCTATAATTCCCCTCAGAGCTGTGTGGGACTACCTATAATTCCCTCAGAGCTGTGTGGGACTACCTATAATTCCCCTCAGAGCTGTGTGGGACTACCTATAATTCCCCTCAGCTGTGTGGGACTACCTATAATTCCCCTCAGAGCTGTGTGGGACTACCTATAATTCCCCTCAGAGCTGTGTGGGACTATCTATAATTCCCCTCAGCTGTGTGGGACTACCTATAATTCCCCTCAGAGCTGTGTGGGACTACCTATAATTCCCCTCAGAGCTGTGTGGGACTACCTATAATTCCCCTCAGCTGTGTGGGACTACCTATAATTCCCCTCAGCTGTGTGGGACTACCTATAATTCCCCTCTGAGCTTTTGTCACCTCCCACTCTAGTTTTGATCATTTCTCCATTCATTCCTATGGGACAAATTTCGCCGCAAAAATGACGATATTTCGTAAACCATTCGGCGAAACGACGAAGACTACCTATAATTGCCCTCAGAGCTATGTGGGAGGAGCTATAATTCCCCTCAGAGCTTTTGTCACCTCCCACTAGTTTTGAACATTTCTCCATTCATTCCTATGGGACAAATTTCGTCGCAAAAATGACGATATTTCGTGAACCATTCGGAAAAACGTTCCACAAAGTAATAGCACACCATTCGGGAACAATCCGCACGTTTTGGTATATATTCGGTATATGTAGCATAAAAACTGTGGGAGGAGTTAGCGTGCAAAATTTGGCTATAATAAGAATAATAATAATAATAATAATAATATATATGTGAGATAACAATAAGTGATCTTGCTATGCAAGAACACTTAATAACATGCAATGCCAAGCTGCAGTTTCCAAAGCAAGCAAAGTCCTTTCTTGTATTAGGAGAGGTATGGACTCCAGAGAGAGAGAGAGATCATTTTTCCCCCCTGTACAAATCATTAGTAAGACCTCATCTGGAATATGCAGTTCAGTTTTGGGCACCAGTTCTCAAAAAGGATATCGGGGAACTGGAGAAAGTGCAGAGAAGGGCAACCAAACTGATAAGAGGCATGGAGGAGCTCAGCTATGAGGAAAGATTAGAGGAACTGAATTTATTCCCTCTTGAGAAGAGGAGATTAAGGGGGGATATGATCAACATGTACAAATATATAAGGGGACAATATAGGGAACTTGGTGTTGAGTTATTCACTTTACGGTCAACACAGAGGACAAGGGGGCACTCTTTAGGTCTAGAGGAAAAAAGATTTCATCTCTAAATACGGAAAGGTTTCTTCACAGTAAGAGCTGTGAAAATGTGGAATTGACTCCTTCCAGAGGTGTTTCTTGCCAGCTCAGTAGATTGCTTTAAAAAAAGCCTGGATTCTTTCCTAAATGTACATAATATAACTGGGTATTAACATATATAGGTAAAGTTGATCCAGAGAAAATTTGATTGCCTCTCGGGGGATCAGGAAGGAATTTTTTCCCCCTGCTGTGTCATGGATCATGCTTTGCTGGGGTTTTTCGCCTTCCTCTGGATCAACTGTGGGTGATGGATTGTGTATATGGGATTGTTTTATTATTATTATTTTTTTTTTTTTTTTGGTTGAACTAGATGAACTTGTGTCTTTTTTTAACCTACCTAACTATGTAACTATATAACTGTGACAGGACTTGCTAGACTTGGACTTGCAACCAGTGGTTGGTTTTGGGAAGATTCCTAGCACCCAGTGGCAGGATTAGTCCTGAACCTGAGGGATGCTTGGATTCTGTTAAAACCCTGAGACAGTCCTGTTGGGATATGTGGGTTTGAACACCACTGGGCTCGTTTAATAAAGCTGAACTCCAGCAGACACAATTAAAGCAGTTCTTGTAAACCAATCCCAAATCCACTTACTATGTGATGCACAAGCCTCTATAAGAAAAATAAAAAATATTATTTTTTACCTTACCTGATCCAAATCCTCCTTCATTTGTGTATCACATGTTTCCCCTCCCAGTCACTGCAGCTCACAATGCGAAGGTTTCAGCAACAGAGGCAGTGTGGTCAATCCAGGAAGCAGTGGGCAGTAATAGGTGTGGCCAGGTGCTGATTGACAAGAGACAGGCATACGAATCAGCAGTGAGAATGCTTATAGCCACACCCCATCCACATGCCACGCTATTGTGTACATTAGGTAGATTAGTTAGACCTCACTGGCAGGATCAACAGACATTTTACGGATATTGCAGAGGAACTAAGAGAAAACCCAAAAGGCAGATGCAATTTTAGAGGCAATATTCCTACTTTACACATCCTTTAAAGCCCAACTCCAGGAATATGAAAATAAAATCCATGATATGAAATGCCCATGATGTATAGGGGTGCTGGAATATTTAATAAATACTTACCTACTTTCGTGCTCCAGCAGGGACCAGCCGCAGTCACACTTCATCCTCTTCCACATACCGAGACTTGGTCCACAAACTGAAACTTCAGGCAGAGGAGGAGAGTGCTGGAGCCAGCCAGGGCAGGGAATCGGGTAAGTAAAACAGCCTGCACTGTACCGAGATATAATGAGCATTCCCACCGAAAGGGTGGATTTTTCATACTCTTGGATTTGGGCTTTTTATTGTGTTTTTTGTTTTTGTTTTTTTGCTATGCGAGCATTGCAAGTTCCCTAATTTGACTTTGCCTCACCTTGAGTCACTGTACTGGGGGGATGGAGAAGCAGCACAAGGAGCCATTTAAGAACAAGGAGTATGCTTTTAGGAGGTGAGAGCAGAGTGACAGAGTTAGGAAGATGCTGATAGGTGGAGAGAGAGCAGAGTGACAGAGAGACATGCTCATATGTGTGCTGCTTCTCTAGTCACGGAGTGGGTGGTGTGGAGCTTGGGTGTGTTCATACTAAGACCTGAACCAATGTGTTTGAGCCTGCCAGAAACCTGTCACCTGTACAAGCCAATCATCTACGACCATGGCATTCCCTGCCTCTCGGCTGCACTTATACAAAGGGCCAGAGATGATTGGCCCATACAGGTAACAGCTTCCTGGCGGGTTCAGATACATGGATCTAATGCCCCGTACACACGGTCGGAAATTCCGACGGAAAATGTCCGATCGGACCATGTTGTCGGAAAATCCGACCATGTGTGGGCTCCATCGGACTTTTTCCGAAATTCCGACGTAAAAAATTTGAGATCCTGCGCTCAAATTTTCCGACAACAAAGTCCGATCAGACTTTTTCCGATCGTGTGTAGAGAATTCCGACGGACAAAGTGCCACGCATGCTCAGATCAAATTACGAGACCAAAGCTATTGGCTACTAGCCTCTTTGTAGTTCCGTCGTCCGCAAGGAACTTCACCACGTTCAGAATGATCAGATTTTCGGACAACTTTGTCCGACCCTGTGTATGCAACACCAGTGTCGGACAAAATCCGTCGGAAAAAATCTGACAGATTTTGTGGTCGGAATTTCCGACCGTGTGTACGGGGCATTAGTCTGAAACATGCCCAAACGCATCACTAGTGAGGGGGAGAAAGTGAAAATAAAACTGTGGAAAAGTTCAGGTTCCATCCCGTGTCAGGCAAAGTTGTGCCGTATGGCAGAGCGGTGTAAAAATCAGGCCCGGGTGGACAAAAATACAAATAATTTGGGCAGGCAGAACAGCTCTCATATAAGGAGCTCAGGCGTGTTCGCAACTCCACGTGCCAGCGCCTGCCAGATAGCTGCCAGATAACGCTAATCACAGGAAGTGAGACATTTCTTGATCCGGGAAATGTCTCACTACCTGTGATTAGCGCTGCAGAGTGTCAGCTCCCTGGGGGGCGTGGGCACGGGCACTTGGAGTTGCGGACACACCTGAGCTCATCCTTACTCTCATATATATATATTTAAGGATCAGTGCAGCAACCCATAAGAGCCAATGAGCTATCATATTTAAGCGCTCTAACTGTTTACAAGAAATCTTTTTGTTGCTTTATTATAATACTAAATATCCAATGTCTTCTGGGTGCCTCAATCTTTTTTTCTTTTTTGTCACATCCATGCTCTGTAATTCTATTCTATTGATAGGAATGCCCCCTGTCACATACACACAGGAGTAAATTTAAAATATGCAAGGTTTCTAATAGAGAGTTATATAATTCTTTACCTTAGCTATATTGGTAGATATCCGTCCCTTTTAAACCAGTACAACATAATAAGGATCAGAACGCAGGCATGCTCCAGGAGGTACAGCGGGAGATAGATAACATGCCTGCAGCGGGAATAGCTTGTTCGAGGAGGAAGGACTCACTATGCTGTACTGACAAAAATAAAACTGATCTGTCAGCAGAGATAGGTTCCCCGAGCGTTCTAATCCATTGCACTCACACTTTTTCCATGCAGTTCCTATAATGCAGGGGTTTCAAATGTCTGACTGCTGCTGCTGGATTAGTTCCCTTTACAGTATACTCTAAGGGGCTTATTTCATAGAGAACTTCATACATAGGGTGGTACCCTAGAGCACTCAGCCAATATTGATCTATTTCTTAATTCACAACTGGTGAAAAGAGACATGTAATTGTTGCTTTCAGTTATGCAATGTAAACATCATAAATCTTTGCACAGCTTTTTCCTGACTTCTTCCAGGTCCGGCAGCATAATTGCCATGGGATCGGCAATTATGGCAACGTATAGACAAAATGATCCTACTAGAGTGCTTGGATTGCATGCGTGGGACACAAGAGTTGCAAGTCCTGCACATGTGAACCCATTACTTCCTAGACAAAAAATCCAAAAGCAAAGGACTGCAGGATAAAGAAAATTAATTTCTCAATAACAGGAAAACAAAAAGATGGGGCATTATGTCAAAGTAACATTAGTCAAAACATATTTCACCAGCATGCCATGGATCTTTACAATAACATCCAATCATGTCCTGAGTGGCCATGAAATATTATAAGTTACTACTCTGATGTGATCTCCTTAATAAATTCTTGGATGTTATTTTGTTTGGACTTATGTTGATAGCAGTTCCAGGTTTGGCTTGTGTTGACCACCTATTTCCAGTTTGACTCATTTTGACTGCTAGTTCCCCATTTGACTTGTGTTGACAAACAATTCCCAGTTTGGCTTGATTTGACTACTGGTTCCCAGTTTGGGGTGTTTTAACTACCGGCTCCCGGTTTGACCTGTGTTAGCTGCCATTTCCCCATTTAACTTGTGTTAACCACCCATTCCCAATTTGGCTTGTTTTGACTACCGGTTACTGGTTTGACTCCTGTTGATCATCGATTCCCAGTTTGGCTTGTGTTGACTGCCAGTATCCCTTTTTGACTCATGTTGACTGCTAGTTCCCCATTTGTCTTGGGCTGACCACCGATTCCCAGTTTGGCTTGATTTGACTACCGGTTCCCAGTTTGGCGTGTTTTAACTACCGGTTCCCAGTTTAACTCGTGTTGACTGCCATTTCCTTGTTTGACTTTTGTTGACCCCCCATTCCCTTGTTATGACTACCAGTTCCCAGTTTGACTAGTGTTTTAACTAACTAGTTCCTGGTTTAATTTGTGTTGACTGCCATTTCTCAGTTTGGCTTGTTTTGACTACTGGTTCCCAGTTTGGGGTGTTTTAACTGCCGGCTCCCGGTTTAATTGTAGTAACTGCCATTTCCCCATTTGACTTGTGTTGATCACCCATTCCCAGTTTGGCTTGTTTTGACTACCTGTTCCTGGATTGACTCCTGTTGACCATTGTTTCCCAGTTTGGCTTGTGTTGACTACCGGTTCCCGGTTTGACTCATGTTGACTGCTAGTTCCCCATTTGACTTGGGTTGACCACTTATTCCCAGTTTGGCTTGATTTAACTACTGGTTCCCAGTTTGGCTCCCATGTTTTAACTACCGGTTACTGGTTTAACTCGTGTTGACTGCCATTTCCCCGTTTGACTTGTGTTGACCCCCGCCCCATTCCCTTGTTATGACTACCAGTTCCCAGTTTGACTCGTGTTGACCACCAGTTCCCTGGATGGTAGGTGCTACAGCACTCACTTCAAGCCATCTCCGGGAACGTGTGTGATGGGAATATTCTGCTTGATTTTAAGTAATTTTATGGAATCCTAAAATCAGGGCGATTATTCGCTTTAGGCAAAAGGTTTACCTTATTGGACAAAAACATTATTTAGTTATTTATTCTATGTTTTGTGAATTCTAAATAGATTGTCAGCATTTGTTTTGATTTATCTGAAACCACCAATTACAGCCCAGCAACAGATTTCACATAATTAGTCCGTCTAATGTCACACTGTAGCATTTTAACCATGAAATATCACACATAACACCTTCCTTATTAGATAAAAAGCCTCTCTATCCACATTATTTTCAGGTCAATTCAAATGTCATTTGTCACTGCAATTGTAGGTTTCATGTTCTACACTGGCAACATTAAATTTCCAATTGAACTTTACTCTCTAATATTCAACAGAGACAATTAACATGTTTTTTCTTCCTCTCTCATTAGAAGCGGTTCTAAACATGTTGGGGGGGGGGGGGGGCGGGTTAGACTTTATGAACGTTTTTAATATAAATTTCACCTCTTATACATTTCTTACAATCTGTGCAACTATCTAATCAGTGGCTACATTTATTTGCTAATTAAGCCAAGTAGGCAAAACTTTGTTACTCCTAATATGAAGCTATTGT
The DNA here is from genome assembly GCA_028564925.1 of Lithobates sylvaticus. Taxonomy (NCBI): domain Eukaryota; kingdom Metazoa; phylum Chordata; class Amphibia; order Anura; family Ranidae; genus Lithobates; species Lithobates sylvaticus. The sequence continues at coordinate 32,651,644 of CM053028.1, forward strand.
TTTGACTGCCTGCTGCATTGCATCAGCTCAGTATAGATAGTGATAGAGTTTGCAATTATGCTCAAAGCTAACTACAAAAATATGTTTCCCAACGTACTTTTGATTTTGTTTTTGTTTTCACTACTAGGGCCACATCCAAAAATTGAAAGCCCAATTGAACTTTAATGGAAAGGTGAAATAACTCCAAATATCCTGGCCAACTCTGGTGGACCTTTTCATTTTTTTTTGTGAAAGGGTGAACTTACCCTTTAAGGACTCATGCATACATCCTAAATTGCCCATTGTGTGGCAAGTAGTCAAGTATACTGCAGACACCTCCAGGCTGGACCATAGGTGTTTCATTAAGCGAAGGCCTGTCAGCTTGTACTCAATGATAGACTAGAAAGAGCCAGGACTGTAAGCATGTATCCACACAACCAGCTGTTACCTGCAATTAGTGATAGATGTTTGGCCCTGGATGCACTGTTTCTGTATCTAGAGTCAGACCTCTGTCCATAATCGCTGGTTGTGCAGATACATGCTCATAGCCATGGGCAGCCCCACTGATCCACAGTATCCACAGTATACAGTATCTCACAAAAGTGAGTACACCCCTCACATTTTTGTAAATATTTATTATATCTTTTTATGTGACAACACTGAAGAAATTACACTTTGCTACAATGTAAAGTAGTGAGTTTACAGCTTGTATAACAGTGTAAATTTACTGTCCCCTCAAAATAACTCAACACACAGCCACTAAATGTCTAAACCGCTGGCAACAAAAATGAGTACACCCCTCAGTGAAAATGTCCAAATTGGGCCCAAAGTGTCAATATTTTGTGTGGCCACCATTATTTTCCAGCACTGCCTTAACCCTCTTGGGCATGGAGTTCACCAGAGCTTCACAGGTTTCCAGTGGAGTCCTCTTCCACTGCTCCATGACAATATCACGGAGCTGGTGGAGTCCTCTTCCACTGCTCCATGACAATATCACGGAGCTGGTGGATGTTAGAGACCTTGCGCTCCTGCACCTTCATGTGAGGATGCTCCACAGATGCTCAATAGGATTTAGGTCTGGAGACATGCTTGGCCAGTCCTAATCTGTATACATACCACATGAGCACTCAATGTAACAAGAGAGGAAGGAATAAGAGAAGAAGGGAAAAAAAAAAATAAGATAATAGAAAAGTTTAAAATATCTACACCTCAATGAAGCAGGATGTTGGAGGTGGTGGATCCAGGCATCCTAGACCCTCTTAAACCTTGAGGCTGCATCTTTAAAAATGCTGACAATCTTTTAATGAATCATTATTTATGTCAATTTTCTTTTCATCTCCGTCAGGTCTACCAACAGGCTTTTCAGGGCCATTGCTATTGTGATTTTGGCCTCCAGAAACATAAAAAAATATCAAGGTCTGAGTGTGTCTGGGAACCCCTTTGATGGGTTTGTTAAGTAAAGTGACCTTGGGGTCCCTAATAGTTCAATGTCTTTTCCTGGAGCGGCCGTTCCATTAGGGGCACAGGGGCACCGTCCCCTTATTTGTTTGTGGGGATGCATGCGGGGCACTGGGCTCTATGCCCCCGTACACACAGTCGGAAACTCCGACCACAAAATGACAAAAAAACGGTCGGACAAAGTTGTCCGAAAATCTGATCATTCTGAACGCGGTGACGTTCATTGCGTACGACGGAACTACGTAGAGGCTAGTAGCCAATAGCTTTGGTCTCGTAATTTGATCTGAGCATACGTGGCACTTTGTCCGTCGGAATTCTCTACACACGATCGGAAAAAGTCTGATCGGACTTTGTTGTCGGAAAATTTAAGAGCAGGATCTCAAATTTTTTCCGTCGGAAATTCCGATGGAAAAAGTCCGATGGAGCCCACACACGGCCGGATTTTCCGACAACATGGTCCGATCGGACATTTTCCATCAGATTTTCCGACCATGTGTACGGGGCATATGAGTTTTTTGCTTTTTTTCAAGCCACGTGATTAGAGCCTGAAGCTCTAATTGGCTTGGAAAAGGCTGGTCTCGGGCGCAGTAACCCACTCACTTGTGGCACTAGCAAATCAATATTCGTTATTGTCTTCCGGATTTTCCTCCAAGCCAATCAGGACAGGAGGCTGATTGGGTTGGCCAAAAGGGGAAGCCGAGGAAGTCGTGACGCCGTGACCATGGACGGGTGAGTGTGGACCTGGGGGGGGTTTGTTTGCTGCCCCACCCAAAAAGTTTAGCACCAGCCACCACTGGTCTTTTCAACGTTTTTTTAGGTCTATGAAGCCAGTAACGTGCTGTAATGTGTTAATCTGAACTACCCCATTCCACAGTAAATGAAACAACAGAGTGCACCGCTACCGCAGTACAGACACCTGTTTTTGAGTGCAGCATGTGTGAATCAGGCCATAAGGCCACACATGCTATAATAGAAAAAAAAAAAATCTGACTCCTAGTGGTGTTTGGATTCAACCTCAAATCGAAATACTATGAATTTCTTCTTTCTTTCTTGTAGGTATTGCTTTTCATTTTTTTTTTGTTTTAGAAAAACAATCAGGACTTTCTTTGAAGTAATCTACTGCAATGTTAGCTCTTCTCAGTGCTAAGTATTGAAGGCTGTTTCAAATGGTGTAGGAGCTTTGTGTAACTTTTTCACTTTAGGTTTAGCAGACCTTTAATCTTGTACTTGCCTGTTTGAAGCCATAGACAAAGCCCATTGCCGATGGGCTCACTGGAACAAGATTGATCTTCACACTGTGACCTTTTGTTTTTGTCTAGTAGTTTATTTTAGCAAAATGTGCCGTGCTATTATTCCCCTCCGTCATCCCTTCATCCCTCTCTATCTGCAGGGTAGACACACAAACTTGTAATATTATTCACTCTTGGGGAGACATCTTCCATCTCCAAGTGTAGACTCACTAATGGTTTGTCTATCTGTAGAGTCATATCAGCTCCTACCTTTCTGACAGTTCCATGCAATGAATCTTTTATGCTGCTATTCCGACTTCATGCTCCACTTACTAATTCATGTCATTTTTTTCCTGTCTCTTGCTCTACACTCTGAATCGCTGGTGTTACTGTCTTAAAATAAATAAATGTGATGGGAATTGTTTTATTATGCTAAAAAAGAGTTGAGCAAAACACCTGGCAAATTTTCTACATTTAATGATTTTTGTGATGAAAACATCAGTTTATAGATGCTTAGTTGAAAACCTTGAAATAGATTTTACTTTGAAGTTAATATTTTACTGAAATGTGTATACATTTTTAAAACTTGGGTAACAATGTTCTATCATCTGAACAAATCAGGTCTGATTTAAAGAAGCATTGCCATTCACAAATTGGGTGACAGACAAGTTTTCAGAAGCAACACCAATAGAATGAGTGGTCAGTGAGCAGGTCTCGAGAAACCTAAATTCAGCCAAAAATATTTTTTCAGTTTAGAATAGAATGTGGAAGGGTTACTCAATTGGGTATTATTATTATTATTATTATTACTATACAGAATTTATATAGCGCCAACAGTTTACGCAGCGCTTTACAATATATATATATAGCCACATCTCCTGTATTTTCTCAGTAGAGCTTAAAGTCCTTGCTGGAGACTCTTGGGGCTTCCCTTACTACAGGGACTGGTACAGGAGTGGCTGCACAGTCCTTTGCAGCTTGCCACTCTTTTTGTCTGTTTTGTGCCTTCTCAACGGCTGCCAGTTTCCTTTCCATGGTGGCATCCTCTCCGAGAATGGCCATATCTTCCTCGTACCATATGACTCAAGGGCTCCTTCTGCCTGGGCTGGGAGGCTCTGGTCTGTCTTCCTTGGAAAATTCCTGACCCACATCTGTGGCCGACTGCTCCCACTGGCTGGCTTCCTCCAGGAAATGGACCAGCTGGTCCTTATTCAGTCCCCTGTGGTTGAGACCCAACACTCTGGCTCTTTCTTGAAGACTGCTTGCTGTCCAATTGTGAAACTCTGGGGCATCAGTGTTAATGGAGTGCAGACTTTCGTCAGGCATCTCGAGAACTCCCATCCTGCTTCTGTCAACCATATGAAGTATTAGAGTCTTTCAAGACGATAATACTAGTGGCCAGTGAGATGTGAAAGTCCAACTTCAGTATAAATATTTTTTTTTTTTAGTTTTGAATAGATTTGGGTTACCAAATTGGGTATGTTTGACCTTTTACAAGAAAAGCCAGTGTGACGTTTTATCAGCCAGTGCTTACCTAATGCTCCATGTGCTATGGATACATTTCTGAGGCACCATCACAAGAACAATGGCCATTGGTGGTACACAGCAATGTCTGTAGTGGGCAGGTCTAGGTATTGTTTAGTGAGACTTCTATTCCTATTCCTTAAAAGCTAAAACACTGTGCATATTAAAACAATTGACATGTTTTGTTTACCCAGAATGATTGTCTTCACCTATTTTTCAACCTTTGTTGCATCCAGTGCCGATCCTGACCTCCCTGGGGCCCTAAGAAAAATTCTGCTAAGGGGCCCTCTACTTGACCCGTGATGCCGTGAGCTATGTAAACCATTTGCCATTGCCACACAGTCACACCTGACACTTCAGTGCTCCCAAAACAATCCTCCCTCCTTTAAACAAAACAGTCAAAGAATAAGTACAACAATATAGAACAGAATGAGGTCCTCAGAGAGCCCCCCTTACATCAGGGTCCTCAGAGAGCCTCCCCTTACATCAGGGTCCTCAGAGAGCCTCCCCTTACATCAGAGTCCCCGGAGGGCCCTCCCCTTACACCAGAGTCCCCAGAGGGCCCTCCCCTTACATCAGAGTCCCCAGAGGGCCCTCCTCCCCTTACATCAGAGTCCCCAGAGGGCCCTCCCCTTACATCAGAGTCCCCAGAGGGCCCTCCCCTTACATCAGAGGGCCCCGTCCTTACATCAGAGTCCCCAAACAGCTGACTCCCCTGTACCTGGCTGGTGGAGGTGGGAGGCGGCGATCGGCAGCTTTATGGTGTCCACAGGCAGGGGGTTCTCCCTGGGGCTAGTAGTTATATCTCCGAATGTATACAGCGGAGAGGGGAGGGGCCTCTGACCCGGGCATCAGCAACAGTGTTCAAGCAGAGTGAAAGTGAAACTGATACCTTCCCGGGTCAGAGGCCCCTCCCTTCTCCTCTCCACTGTATACACTGAGAGTACTACAAACCCCAGGGAGGCGCCATAGAGCTGCCGGTCGCCGCCTTCCACCTCCTCCCACCTCTCCTCACTGCACTCTAAACGGCCAGCCAGAGGTGCAGGGGGGATGCTGGGTCTTGGGGGGGGCCCCCACAGCGGCGGGGCCCTAAGCAGCTTGCATAGTGTGCCTATAGGGCCGATCGGCTCTGGTTGCATCACTGTGCTGTTGATCCTCTGGTCTACATAAACTCAGTTCAGTGATGACTTGCACATCATTGCTTGGGACCTCCTTTCTGATAGTGAAAATGGTGGCCCATGCTTGTCCCATATGTTTTGGTGTGGCCACTTGTATTCTCAACCAGGGCCACGTGTGACAGAGTGACAACACAGGAGCACAGTTGTGAAAAAGTTGTCACCCTATAACAGGAAGTGTCTAAACAAGAACCTTCATGACAGGAAACTAGCCATTGTTTTAATGAAAATAGCAGGGTTAAAAAGACTGAAAACTATTTTTGAAATCACATTGACTTGTTAAAGCATATACGAGATTTTAGTGACTGGAGTTACCGCTACTTGAAGCATATGGTGTGTGATTGTATATTTATTTACAAAATAGAGATCTTTGGGTTTCTGGTGTATGAGGGCAAAGTTGCATAGAAAGAGCAATCAGGTAAGAATAATTAAAGCTGGAGAATTCCTAGTTCACCAATTTTTGATTCTCCTTAATATTTTCATGCCGACCCATCTGATCTACAGAGATCATGGAATGTTGTGCCTGATTTTTTTTATATGACCCAGCATTTTTTCATGAAGGCCATTTACCTCCTATTGCTTCTGGAATGGGCTGTCCTACTACTCAATGAATTTCTAATTAAATTACTATTGCAAATAGTAAACTGGGGAAGGGAACCAGATTGGTGTGGATGTTGGGCATTTGTGGCCTGGTTTCATCTTTTCCAGCAGAGGCAGAATTGTCTGTCATCAAAGTATTCGTTTTTGGTGGATTGGGTCCTGTTCTGCCAATAACATTCTTTATAAAATAAGCAAGATATTTTCACTAGGATTGTAGAATACAGATTTGTGATAATGTTTGGGACTCTAGTTCATCACACACATCTTATGTTTCTTTCACAAATTTGCAGATGCAAACCTAATGAGAAGGAGCTGCCTCTCAGAACAAAACATAAATTTAAATGGAGTAAAAGGAGAATGTCATCTTTATGAGGCTTTTATTTGTTTAACAACCTGTAGTTACTTGTCTGCATATCCATATAATAACAGGAGATGGAATTAAAGTAATTACCTGATCATAGTTTTCCCATTATATTCTATAAAATGGTTTCTATAAAACTGATCAGAAAGTGTGAGTGATATCTTAACTGAGGTTTCTCAGCATCTCTCTTTTTAAATAGCCTTGTTTGCGATCAGGTTTATTTGATGCTAGACATCAACATACGAATTTAATGAGTTTGAACAGACCCATAAGCCATGGTGAAAGGGGCTCTTAACTATTAAAAACATGGCAAAAAATCAAGAGGTTAAAAAGTAGACGCTAACTTAAAATAGACAATAAATTATAACCATAAATCATGCTACAAGGGTAAATCCATATAAAAGTGATTGAAGCATGATAATTGAATAATTAAATAATTAAAAGTCCATATGTGACAAAATCCCAACACTGTGATTTCTTCCACATCAAAATCTTGTTTCTTCAGCTTTTGTGCCCAAAAGTGTGAATGTAAACTCACCAGCAATGTCTGACCCCTTTTTTACAGGTAGGTCAAAATGTTTGCCCACTTATGCCCCATACACACGGTCGGAATTTCCGACGGAAAATGTCCTATCGGACCATGTTGTCGGAAAATCCGACCATGTGTGGGCTCCATCGGACTTTTTCCGTCTGAATTTCCGACGGAAAAAATTTGAGATCCTGCTCTCAAATTTTCCGAAAACAAAGTCCGATAGGACTTTTTCCGATCGTGTGTAGCGAATTCCGACGGACAAAGTGCCACGCATGCTCAGATCACATTACAAGACCAAAGCTATTGGCTACTATCCTCTACGTAGTCCCGTCGTACGCAACGAACGTCACCACGTTCAGAAGGATTGGATTTTCCGACAACTTTGTCCGACCGTGTGTATGCAACACCAGTGTCGGACAAAATCCGACTGAAAAAATCCGACGGATTTTGTGGTCAGAATTTCCGACCGTGTGTACGGGGCATTAGGCTGTTATTCTCCTAATCTTTATCTCCAGTATGTTCCTCCAATTGATTGCCCATCAAAGGTAAAGTATTGCCCATCAAAATAGTGTAGTATTTTGTTAAAAGTTTAGCATTAAAAATAAAGAAATAGTTGCACTCACATGGCAGGGTGCCTGGATACCGACACCAGTGTGGACAGCATGGTTGTGTCTTCCTGAAGACACCATCTTGGTAAGACACACGTTGAAGCATGGGTTTGTCACTTCCAGGTCCTGTGTGACATTACTTCCGGGCTACGATCCGAAACAAGGCTTGGAGCACATGCTGGCTTTGGGCAGCCTTGGAGAAGCCATTACCTATTCCCACACATGCTGTACACGCTGGTGCCGGTATCTAAGTAAGGCTAAGTTCACACCATTGTGTCCACATTTTTGTGTATTTTCTGCACATTTTTATGCACATTGATATGCTTTTAACACATATTTTTGGGAGTTTCCGTTCGTTTTCTTATTTTTGTTTGACCAATGAAAGTAAAATAAAGTAGAGGTTGCTACAATCATTTTTTGTGTGGTGCCATTGAAGTCAATGGATCAACAAATGCACATTGATGTGTCAAATAATACACATGTACTATTTTTCCCAATCGCAGCAGAACAACACACAGGTGTGAACAGGCTACATAGAAAAGAATAGCACTCATCTTGTCTTTCAATGGGCAACATGTGTTAAAATTATACTTGGGTAAACAGGCTTGCATGTGGCTGGCTTACCTCTCTGACAATAGACTTATGCCTGGTACACACGATTGGACTTTCTGACATCAAAACCGTGGATTTTTGTTTGAAGGTTGTTGGCTCCAACTTGCCTTGCATATACACGGTCACACAAATGTTGGCCAACAATTACGAACATGGGAACATGGTGACGTACAAGACATACGACAAGCCGATAAAAAGGAAGTTCAATAGTCATGTGATATCTCCATTACCAATGCTAGTTTTACATGACCGAGCGCTTCCGGCTCGTACTTGATTCCGAGCATGCGTGAACTTTTGTGTGACGGACTTGTGTACACACGATCGGAAAGTCCGACAACGAAGTTTTGTTGGCTGAAAATTTGAGACCCTGCTAGCCAAAATTTGTTGGCGGAAAGTCCGCCAACAAATGTTCGATGGAGCATACACACACGGTCAGACTTTCAGCCAACAAGCTCACATCCAACATTTCCCGTCGGAAAATCTGACCGTGTGTACGTGGCATTCCATATTCAATTTTACTCCCTTGCTTACCCCCTAACAAAATGTAAGTTCTTGTAATCAGGACCATCTTTTTACTAAACTGCATGTGGACCTGTTTATTATACAGTAATACAAAACATATTAACGTAGCAGGGGGGCTGTAAACTCCCCTTGTTCCCGGTGTGCCAACTAGGTTTAATACGGTCGGATATTCCAATGGAAAAAGTCAGATCGGATTATGTTGCCCGAAAATCCGATCGTGTGTGGGCCCTAGCAGGCTTTTTCCATCGGAATTTCCGACGGAAAAAATTTGAGAGCAGGATCTAAAATTTTCTGACAACAAAATCTGATCTGACTTTTTTCGATCGTGTGCAGAGAATTCCAACGCACAAAGTGCCATGTATGCTCAGAAGAAATTTGGAGACGAAAGCTATTGGCTACTGGCCTCTACGTAGTTCCGTCGTACGTAATGTACGTCACCTCGTTCGGAACGATCAGATTTTCCAACAACTTTGTCCGACTGTGTGTGCAACACATGTTTCGGGCAAAATCCGCGGGAAAAAATCAGACGGATTTTGTGGTCGGAATGTCCGACCATGTGTACGGTGCATAAGGCATTTCATTTTAAGCAGTTCCTCAAACAAAAAAGAAAAATTATGTACAAAAATGTATAACAGTGCCATTCCTTACTTATTAGAAAAACAGAAAATGGTGATTCTGTGATAGTGGTACCCTTTAATCTAACTCCTTAAATAAATAAAAAAACAATAACAAGACTGATAAAATACTGCCAGGGCAGATTCTGTTTACCCACATACATGGAACAAATAAGACAATTTGTATGAAGATTAAGGCAGTTTGTCTGAAGATATTGTGGAATTGTCATGGGGTATTAAAACTGACTATGGTGAAATATAATCAGAACATTAGCTCATTAAATGGGATTTTATTTGAAAGCAATGTACGGAAAAACAAGCAAGCTTTATGGGTGCATATTGCCTGCTCACAGCAATTTAAGACTTGCTGCTCTCTCCTTGACCAAGCTGGAAGAATTCTCTTTGCTTATGTCTTGAAGAAAATATAGGTTAGCTTATCTCAGCCCGAGGTAAACAAAACAAAATGAATGCTATGGAAGGGACATATAATAAATAATTGGTAGTTCTCTGGCAAATTGCTTTTAGTGTTTTGTATCTGTGTGTGTAAATTTTTGCAGCGGGAACAGTGCTATAAGGAGTCTGACCCACGATTCTTTGCACCAGATGCGGCCAAGTTAACCATTGAGGGGGCTTTTGCTGGATGCATAGGATGCTGGAGTGTAGAAGGTTAGAAATAGAGATTATGAATGCCTCCGGGAGGGCCATAGCCAATAGTAAGGCTTTCTAGTTTCACCTTTGTCAAGCACCTACCTTTCTGTGCAAGTACAGCCTTGAGTTAAATGTAGTGGCGTTAAAAGTGTTGATATTTAAAGCAGACGTTCAATGATCATATAGCAATCCAACAGCTTGTTACATTATCCACTCATTTATATAAAATAATGGACCAATGTTCTTAAACAGCTCTATCCAGTATAGGTTGCTGGTTTAGTTCAGCATTAAATCAGCCATTCCTAAACAGTTTTAAAGGTGCCAAACACAGATTACTATAAAAGTATCAAAAATGTATTATAAATGATTAAAATTTCATATATAAAAAAAAAAAAAAAACATCATATTGATATCCATAAAACAGATAAAGGTGCAGTAAGTTTCAGCTCGACATGTTTTGCCAAACCTATGGCTTCTTCAGGAGAATTTTTACGAATATTGCATACATCATCACTATTAATTGAAAGACAATACATTAATTGAAAGAAATTATTTGTACAAACAATCAATATGAAAATGTATGTAATATAAATATATTGTCATGTATTGTCTTTCAATTAGTAGTGATGATGTATGCAGTATTCATAAACATACTCCTGAAGAAGCTATAGGTTTGGCAATCTTTATCTGTTGTATGGATATCAATATGATGTTTGTTTGTTTTTTTATATATGAGATTTTAATTGTTTATAATAAAATTTAGATCATTTTATATTAATCTGTGTTTGGCACCTTTACAATCCCATTCCCTTTTACATACTTTTTCAAATGATTATTCAGGGATGTGTGCCTGTGACTCTCAGACACCAAGCCATTCTTTTTGTTGTGTTCTAACATTTTTAATCAGTGTTCCTCCAGAGTTTGCTAAGGGTTCCTTGACCTGTGGCTGATTGACCTCCCATCTGATGGTGCTTAGGTGCTTACATAGTCCAGCACCACCTGGCAGACACCAATGATCTTGGTGTAAAGGTGTGTGTGACCACCACTGTAAGGGGGGGGGGGGCATTCTTTACACTGACCCTTGAGGAATTCATTCTACAATGCTAGGGGTTCCAGAGACCTGAAAATTATTTTAAGATTTCCCCTAGGCTAAACAGGTTGATAAATGTTGCTTTAGAAAACACAGAGTAGTACCTAGTCTGGTGATCATGTTATGTAAGATATCAGTAGTCCCTTCTGTAGGCCAAGGTTGATATGCAGATCTTTCTTTGAAGTCTTGTGAATCTCCAAAGGCAGACAGACCCCAGGAAACAATAAGAAAAAAAAAAGCCTTTTGGTTATTTAACGATAACATAGAGGGGTTGCTTTACTAAAACTAGAGAGTGCAAAATCTGGTGCAGTTGTGCATGGTAGCCAATCAGCTTCTTCAACTTCAGCTTGTTCAGTTAAGCTTTGACAAAAAACCTGGAAGCTGGTTTCTATGCAGAGCTGCACCAGATTTTGCACTCTCCAGTTTTAGTTAATCAACCCCACTGTATATTATGTAATATGATTTACAGATTACATGAAGATTACTCTGACATGTAGTTAATTTGGTATTATTTATGGGATAGTAACGCAAAGTCCTCTTGTGGAGGTAGCATGTCAAACTGGCTTTTATAGTGCAGTGGGGACCCTATTGCTTTGAGGTCAGTTATCCAAATGTTATGAACAGTATATTAACCACTTCCGGACCGCCCACCATTGTTATACATCAGTACTTTAAAGAGGAGAATCGTTGTTATGGCATCAGCTAGCTGCCATAACCCCGGTATCCTCTTCTTCAATGAGTGGTCCGGTTTCAGATCAAAGTGGTCTCTGCGGTGGATTTGCCGCAAGATCACTTTTATCGGTGGCGGGAGAGGGCACTGGAGCCTTTGGCAGTGGCGGAGACAGAGGGGATCGGATCTTCACCCTTGCTGGGCTTGGAGACGAGTGAGGGGAATCTGAGATTTGTAAACAACAAATCTCAGAAAGAGGCTCTGTCCTTAAGTGGTTATAAGTATTAATGGCTGGATTTGGTAACAACGAGCAAGACTCTAAAAGAATATTTCTGCTTTAATAGGGCATGGATATATCAAAAGACAGGGGGACCCATTATATTACTCCCTGTGCCAGTTAGACTAGGTGTACCTCTTTGCATCTGCATTTCCCTGTGTTCTTGTGAGCCTTTTTGATGTGTGCTAATATACACTGATATGCATTTTAGTATGTTTTAATTAATTTATATGCATTCTGCATTGTTTATATTTGCCCAGTGAAAGTCTAATATGGTAGAGGTTGCTAGGGGGTGGGGCTTGTAGTTGTGCAAATATGCTTGTTACATGCATTTTTCATGGGCCATCATTAAATTCTATGGGCCAGAAACACATGTTGATGCACCAAAAACACACCTGTACTGTTTATCTCGGAGCAGGACAATGCAACACATTCCCATAGACACACTCCTAAACCTTGTGGACGGCCTTCCCAGAAGAGTTAAAGCTGTTATAGCTGCAAAGGGTGGACCAACTCAATATTGAACCCTATTGACTAAGACTGGCATTCCACAAAAGTTCATGTGCGTGTAAAGGCAGGCGTCCCAGTACTTTTCGGAATATAGAGTGTATTGCATTGCTTACCAGTCCTTATATATTTTGGCTGCATTAATTGTCTTTTTTTTTCATTTTTTTTTTTTCTATTTATTTCCACCTGGTAATAGCATTCCAGTTAGTAGTGACCAAAGTCGAATGGGAACACTGCTTTTATACCTAATGAAATAAGCCCCTCTACTTCGACAGAGCCAGTGAAACTTGCATAGAATCCCTAATAGCATGTAAACGTGCAGCAAATCTATCTTCTCTTGTTAAATTATGGTTAACATCAACGTGAAATAGATGGCGTACATAAGTCACAGCATATGTGTGTGGATATTACTGTACTAATCTGCAGTGTATAAACAAATGCTCATTAATTTCCTTTCTATACCGCTAAATGAAAAAATTGTGTCATTCGCTCCTATATTGATTGCGGGTGAAGTGGAAACCAAGCTGCAATGGCATAAATCTTCTTAGACTAAGCGCCATCACTTTTAGGTACCATTTTCAACACCATTAAAAATAATTGTGCTCTGTGCCTTCAGTGAGCTGTGTGACCACTTCATTAAGCAGTGAGATAGGATGACATATGGTATTTGCAGCTTATGTTTAAAGGTGCATTTTTTTGTGTTTCATTTTTTTTTTAATGCTGGTTAATCTATAATGAAGATAGTAAATTGGAAACCTATTATAATAAGAGAAATTAAGTACACTTTTTTTGCTTTAATTTAAAGGATATCTTATTCACCCTGAGTAGGTTCCAGTAAGTTAAAACACCCTTAAAACTCATATATCTCTTGGGAACTTCAATGGCTAAGAAGTCAATGGATTATTCATGTTGTCAGATACCCCTCTTAACCTAAATATCCATTTTGATACGTTACTGTTTGGGATTCTTTGTTAGAAATGTAGACATAAAATGGGGGGATGGATAAAATCGAGAAGAGGTAAAAACCCTATTTGTTTTTTGTTTTTTTTTGCTGTCTGTGTCCTATTGGGGAGATTTGTGTTCACTTCCTTTCCCAGGAACATTGCATCAGGAAGTGGAAGGAAACCATTACAAAGTGAGGAGGAACTCCCCTTCTAGACAACTGTCACTGGAACAAGTCTTCCCATAGAAAGATTTACTATTACTCTTGTTCTGGTTACAGATTTTGGATTTCCCATCATGTTGTGTCTCAATGACAAGGGTTACCAGGACCAATAAATAGGTTGAGTCTTCCCAGGTAAATCCAAAATCAATAAATAGCCAGTATTCCTCACACCCTTTGTATTAAAACAAGGGCCTATTTAATACAACATATTTATAAAGTGATGATTATTTATTTGATTTTACTGATAAAAATCTTAGAACTATCATCTTAATCAGAACTGTCGGCATGGAGCTTGTATGCCCTGTCACGGTCAGGGGTCAGGCTCAGAGACCCGTAGCTATAGCAGTAGAGAGGCTCCCACCAACCAGATAGATAAGTACAGCAGCAAGTGACCCTTGTAGATGACACGGGCTCACCCGAGGTGCAAAGGCTAATTACTAACCGGTGTTCACCAGAGCTTCTGATGGTGGAGATGAGTTTTGCTGCATGTTAGAACCAGGTAGTAGTTCTCAGGATTGCCCCACCAGGTGGTCCAGTAGCAGATATAGCAGGTCCAGTAGCAGATAAAGCAGAAGCGTAGCCATTAAACAAGCCAAAGGTTAGTAACAAGTGCTTACAGGTTGGGATTAAGAAGAAGCATAGTCGAAGAACAAGCCAAAAGTCGGTAACAAGTAGTAGCAGAGATACGGGTGGCAGCAGGAGGTCAAGAGCGTGATTTTGGCTAAAGAGAATAAATTAATTTGACAAACAGGAAGTGCGAAGTCAGGGCTTATAGGAAGTTCATGGGAGGAGCAAGGAGTTCAAGGTTAACCAGAAACAGGCACAAGGCAGGACTGTCCAATGTAACAGACAGGGTGCTATCCAGCATCTCATGAAGAGACATGTGTCTGGGTTTGAGACACTGATAGCAAAGATAATTTATTTTCTTTTTATCTAAATTTGAAACTATAGTTCCACAGCTTAACCTTCCATTATCAGAGTCAGATGATTTCATGTGTTTCTGTCTCTTCAGGTTCTTCAACAGGCATAGGAAAGTGGTTTTCTATTGGGTGTGTACTACACCTTCTCAGCTCTATTCTATCCCCTGGCTGTGGCTTTATGTACTTGGAGGAAGCTTCTGCAGATTTTTTTTTATATTCTCCATTTATTGTTAGGAGAAATCAAAGAAGTCTGAGGTGTATCAGTTATAGTTAGTCAAATTCAACTGGATTTTTTCTGTAATGTTGAAGATGTTTTGTTGCTTATCCGAGCCACTTCTTCTATTCTAATAGGTATTAGAAAATTATCCACCCTGCTCTTGGGCAGTGACATCTAGGTAGATGTCCGTGGTGACTAGGCCAAGGTGTTGATATAAATTCTAGGGTATATTCCCAACACATTAGAACTGCAGAAGTGGCTTGAACAAGCTACAAAATGTCTTCAACATTACAGAACAAGTCCAGTTGAATGTGACTAACTACTACTAGATTTTCCTTGACTTGGAAAAATAAGAACCTTCAAGGACACATGTCGGAGGTGTATATGTGCCCCATGCTAGGGACTTTGTTTCTAAAAATGTTGATATTGTCTTAAAGATTAGCCTAGCTAAAGTGCATTATACAGCAAAATTAATTGACCACCAGCTCTTCTATATATCAGTGGCACTAATACCTGGTTGTGGAGCCCAGTTTCTGTCCATTTGTCTTTAAGATAGAGTCTTCTTGTGGGAAGTGGGGAGCCGATCTTACTCTTTCTGACATATTCTCACTGATTTAAACAAATGAGCCAGATCCCCTACTAAGAGCAAAATTAAGAAGCTCATAGCAACCAGTCATAGTTTACTGACATAAGACCGGTATTATGGATTTTCATTGGATTTCTTGGCTACTGCAGCACATTACTAGCTCGTTATTTCTTTCTTAAGCGTTGACACATTTGCTCTTTATATAAGATATCTTTTAATTTACTTATTTTAGACATTTTCTAGAGTAATTTCGATCTATATCAGATCAACTGATTTTCTACATTGCAGTTATGACTAACCACAATTCTGTTGTTGAGTTAACTGGACATCTAACTGTTTACTGACCTTTTTAAAAACTTGTGGTAGAACTTTCCTTCTTGTCTCTAATGGTATACGTGTCTGCTGCCTGTATTACATGATTACATTCATGAACACGGTGATGAATTGAACAATGATGCTGTTCAGCATGTGCAAGTGTAGGAGTAATAATATGAGAAAATTTATCTTATTATCAAAGCATCAAACACACCAGGGAGGCTGTTTCAATGAGATGGTTACCAGTGAAGTAACAATCGCAATATTTCGAAGATACTTGATGCAGATAGCAAACTATCATTGCCTAAATGGCATTTATCTGGCTATATTTGCAAGCTATTATCTGCTATAAAGAATGCATTATTCTGTCAATGTGGGATAAAATTGGATTAAAAGGTGTCTGGCTTAAAAAGAAGTGGAGAATAAAATGGTAAGAAAGAACGCATTCTGCTAGATCGGACAGTGAACAAGAAAAGAATGGGATGAAAGGAGTAGAAATGAAAAATGGATCAAAACATTTACGATGCTAATGTGCCCATAAAAACAGTTTCTTATCTTAAAGAGATTGTCCAGAAATGAACCCTTTCTGCAGATTCACAGTGTTACGTTGCAGTTACACAAGTTTTACCGCACATTATCACAATTCATATTGACGCGCTACTGTGTTGCAGTGCTGTTCATTTTGAATGGGATCCTGAGGCACCTATGCATCTCTGCACACTGCAGGGGCATTTTAGCACACCACAAAGCACAGATGTGGACTGCCTATACGTTGTGGCGCCCTTTGTTGATAAAAATGGGTTACACACCATCGAATGCTTAATTGTAGCGATCCTATGACTTAAGGAAAAGTAGGGCCATAGCTCTACTAAATTCTGAACTCATGTGTGCCCCGTTGTCGGCTGACATCACTAAGGCAGTCCAGACTCTGAAGGGATCCCAATTTTAAAGCCTTGTTTTTAAAAAAAAAATATATAACAAACATGTTATACTTACCTGCTCTGTGTAATGGTTTTGCATAGAGCAGACTGGATTCTCCTCTTCTCGGGTCCCACACCAGCGCGCCTGGCTCCTCCCTCCTGCCGGGTGCCCCCAGCTTGCTTTTGGGGCTCCCAAGCAGGTGCGCTCTTGAGCCGTGGCTCTGTTTGTCCATTCACACACAGAGCTGTGGCTCTACCCGGCCCCCTCCGTTTCCTGATTGGCTTACTGGCTGTGATTGACAGCAGCAGAAGCCAATGGCTCCCACTGCTGACAAAAGTCAATCAGGAGTGTGAGTCCTCAGAGAGGCAAGGCTCTCATGGATGTTGCTGAATCAAGAGGGGGCTCAGATTAGTATTAGGGGGGCTGGGGGGGCAGCTGGACACAAGGTTTTTTACCGTCATGCATAAAATGCATGAAAGTAAAAAAACCTTGTACCTTTACAACCACTTCAATGTTGGGATCCACCTAGATGCCTGACTGGCACCTGGCACCTGGCTCAGCCTCTCAGCGTGCCACTGGGGGACTAAGTCAGCCACTCCCATCCCCTTCACAGCCTGGCACTCCAATGGGTGCTGGAGGGGCAGAGCAGAGATTGACATTTACCGCTCACTGCTCATTGAAGGCAGAGAACTGAGATATCAATGGTCTTTGACCACTCAGTTCTCGGTCTTAGGGCCGACAGGGGGACCGAGGCTGCATCCACCTAGGTGAGTATAAATGTCTATTTTTTTAATTTTCATACTTCTCTTTTAAGCCTATAAAGGTGAAACCCATTAGAGAGGAACAGTCTCCAGACAGGGATTTGTGTCATGTGCTGGTATTATATAAGGCTTAGATAAGGCTTACAAAAGCTTTTTAGAAGGAATTATGTCATTGACATGTGGCCTTTTGTTTTCTGTATCACATGACAGGGCAGTGTAAAATAATATCTTGTACTTACATGTGTTTGGCACATGTAGGACAGATGCTGATGAATAGGGATGATTCAACAGTTCGTAGCAAACCTAAGTTCATATCGAACTTAGGCTTTTCAGGCAGTCAGATAAACACCCAAACTTTTTGCGGTCTGTCCCCCTGTTCAGCCAGAGCCGAGCATCTTATATTGTATATGTATGGTATTCCTGCCACTTCTATATATGACATCTTCCCACTTTCACTGGTTTGTCAACGTTTTGTAAGAAAGCAGTAGGTGCTTGCACCCGCCACATCCCTGGGAACCGCTTAGATTGCCTTACATGGCCATTTTTGAGCAGTTATGTCTCCACTATCTTCATCCCTTCCAGCTGATGATTGCTCCTGGCTAAATGGTCCAGACTTCTGTGTGCTTTACTTTCAATGTTTTTTTTTTATTTTTAGTAAAATTTGCAGATATGACAAGTAGCTTACACCAATGGTATCTTACAAATCTTTCAAGAGAAGCATTGAAAATGTCTGAAAGGGGAATTATGATTGTCAAACAGAACACATACTAGGAAATAAAATAACAATAGTTTCCTTTGGACCTATTATAAATGTATAGGAACCCACTCATGGGGTGTCGGGCTAGGGGCGCGCAAAGACCAATCGACCAGTAGTGAGGCAAAGAATAGAAAACACAAGCCAGTTGGAGTTTCGCCCCAACCATCTAAACCCCTAGATCTGCTGACTAATATGATAAGTAATACTGCAGAGTAGATAAAGGTATAATCAACCCCTACAATCCAAGTGGGAATTGAATCATGTGATACCTACTAGACATGTGCGATTAGTTTCGTACGAATCAAAAATTCGTACAAATTTCCGTACATTCGGGAGAATCCGAAATACGAATTGCTATGCTTCCGAATTTTGTACGAAATTTTGTTTACAAATTTTGGATCCAAATTCCGGAAACGTGAGTGGTGTTTTGTTGACCAATCAGAGGTTTTCATCTGCTGCTGAGTAAGGGTTGGGAAAATTACCTTTTTTTTAATATGGGAATGGGAGACTGGTACTGGTAGTCGATGGGAGATTCAGAATCGGACAAAATAAGAATGTTCGTTAATTGCGATTATTCGTTATGAAGAAGTTAAAAAAAAACAGGAAGTCAGCACAGCACAGGGATGGTGGGAGCCCCTCATAATGATAAATTCATTATAATGAACATTCGCAATTGTTACGAAAAGTTAACAAACCTAAAAGTTAAAAACCCAGGAAGTCAGCACAGCACAGGGATGGTGGGAGCCCCTCATAATGATAAATTCATCATAATGAACATTCATAATTGTTACAAAAAGTTAACAAACCTAACAAAAAAAAATACAATTATTATTGTCCGCTGGACTCGAGTCCGCCGGACAATCCCCTCGTGTATGGGCTTTCGATGGACTTTTTTTCCCAAAAGTTTAAGTTTTGTTTTAAAATTATCCGCTGGACTTGGCAGTCCGGCGGACAATACTAGTAACCAAAAAAATAAATATTTTTCTATTCCCGTCGTACGTGCTGTACGTCATCGCGTGAACCGCCGGACTGTTAGCGTAATCGTGTGTGGTCAAGTCTGTGTTACTTTGGGGGATATAAATGTATTGACAGCGCACATGTCTAACTTAGCTGTGTTACTTTGGGGGATATACTAACGTGATGCCTGTAAGAAAAACACATGCATAAATAAATACATGGGAGGAATAATCGCCCTCAAGATCATTGCCATGGAAAGTTATTTGGAAACCAATCACTGACTCTTAGTAGCCAGAGAATCTGCCTCCAAGGGAAGGAAAAAAGGGGAGGTAGGGCCTGTGGGGCAGAGTTGTGGCTTATTCCCCTGAAATACAAAAATGTAACTAGAATAAACCTGTTTTCAACAAAGAACTGGAGTATCCATAGATTAAAGTAAACTTAACAAGAAGGAAAGGGAAGGAGGAATGGAGAATCGAGACAGGAGTGAAGCAGACCAGTCAGGAAGATCTCAGATCCCGGGAGGCGAGATAGAAATAGGTAAAATGATACGGGTTACAGGGACTGTTAAATGTACTCGGACCAGGGTTCCCAGACCAATTCACATTTCTGGGTAGTGTCCTGGAGAATACTCACTAGGCTTCTTTGTCCTATAACTTTTCTCTTTGCTTGTATTTGACACTGAAACTCTTATGTCCAAAATAACTAACTTTTCAATCTAAAAACCAATGTTTCACTTAGTAGTTAAGAGAATGGACATAAACTACTATAGAGCAATCTAAGACATTTAGATGATCCTACTGGTGTTCATCCAAGAGTGAAAGATACACTTGGGTTCAGTTTACCAGTTACAACATTTTCAACAACTTTATTGCAATACAGTATAAGTGAAAAAAAACAAAGACACAAAAAGGTGAGCTGGGCTTTATCCTTTTTAGTAATTGTATTGTTTCAGATGGACGCACTCAGTCTTGTAGTCACATTGAGTAGTGTTGCTGCCGATGTAGAAAGGAGAGAAAGGGTTGCTTCCAAATTTCATCCATTTTTTTCTGGCTTACTAATCTAATGACACATTCTGCAAATCTAAGCTTGTGTGGATCTGTTAATGAAGCAAAAACGTCCAAAGTAATATCAGACAGATGAATTGTATTCACTGCACTATACGGTATTAGATTGTATCTTCCGCTTTTGAATTTTAAATGTCACCAGGATTTATACAGTATACTTACATTATTAAAATAGCAGTTCAGCAGCTTGTTTTGACCTTGGATGGGTAACAATGTGATGTGAAATCAAGGTTAAATTTAATATTCATAGAAAATATTGGTTTGTTGTGCAGAGCTGGTTTTCTGTACCATCTGTGGGGACTCCCTGGCACTCTAAACAGGAAGGCTATACCTGCGGAATTCTAGGCAAAACTTAATTCGGGAGACGGATTGGGGAAGGATTGCAATCTCTGTTTGCTTCCTGTGCCCCTAACAGTTATATAGACTCAAGGTGACAACCGTCGGCAAAGTGCCACATCCCTATAGTTAAATGTATACACACAGAGAAATTCCTCTATTTTTTGGGGACTTTTAAGGCACTTGAATCACAAAAATGATATATATAGTAAAGTGTGTAGAAACAGAATTTTTTTGGTACATCAAAATATAAAAATAAGAGACATGGCTAACTAGGCTACTATTACACCAACTGTGAAATATATGAAAATATGATGAATATTCCTCCACCCGATGCGTTTCAGAGAGTTCATCTCACCTTCATCAGGATTATGAGGAGTATCATACACTGGCCTTAATACAGGTACTGAAACTGGAACATGGAGTCCTCAATATGGATGATATAGCAGGATATATATACCCTGCTTAGAATCTGGACCTGAGGACTGGACATTTATCCTCTGTGCTCCAAAAATGGCGATTTACCACAAACATAATCACCTATTAAAATTTCTATTTAGAATATAGCCCTGCTATATCATCCATATTGGGGACTACATGTTCCAGACCTGTATTAAGGCCAGGGGTTGGCTCTCTAAGGCCTCAGGGCTACCTGCTGCCTCCATATAGGTGGCGTTCTCTCCTCTTTTATGCCTCTGAAGCATAATGATATTGCATACTATAATATGATGGGCAAGAGTACAGATTCTTTCAAACTTTGTTTTTAACTGAAACATGGCATGTCTACATATATCACTTGAATGACTATATGATACTCCTCATACCCCTAAAAAAGGAGATGTGAACTCTCCGAAATGTGTCGGTTGAAGAAAGATTCATCATGTTTTCATATATTTCACAGTTGGTGTAATAGTAGCCTAGTTAGCCATGTTGATGTACCAATAAATTCAGTTTTTACGCACTTCACTTCTCATATATGATTTTTGAAATTCAAGTGTCCCCAAAAAATAGGGGAATTTTTCTGTCTGTGCCTGTAACAGTGATCACTGGGAGAGTAAATTAGCTCCCAGTCACACCGGTGCGACTTATCATGCAATTTTATAGTTTCAAATCGCATGACATGTCGCACCTTTTTGTCCATCGGAGTCGCACCAATTTGAAAGTAGTTCTTGCACTACTTTTTGCAAGTTAAGACTTGCATAGACTTCTGCACATGAAGTCAAAGATATCTTACAAGTAGCACCTGAAGTAGTACTACTTTAAAATCGTGCTATTTCAAGTGAAGAAGCAGGATTTCAATGTTGAGATCTGCGTGACTGGGGGCTTAGAGATGGTCTCTCTAATGGGAAGACATACAGCAATGAAAACAGCCTCGATTAGTAACATTTCTGATTTTTCCACCAGCAGGGGACTGCCTCTAGGTTGTCTTTTGTGCTTTGCTCTTAGTGTTCTGCTTCTGCATGTGGTACTATAACCCTGCGATTTTCACTGTGTGCTTCAATGCATGCAGAGAAATGGATTTTATGGTATTTAAAAAATCCTGTTTTTACAATTACCTTTAAATCTACCAAAAACGTTGTAGTGCAGTGATAAATCTGAATACATTGTTTAGGGGGGCCTTTACCATATACAGTTCTGGTAAATCTAGAAGATTAAAAAAATATATAGATGAGTTGCGCTCATTGAACTTTAAATAACATAAAAGTCCAAACGTGATCAAATCAGTCCAAATATGAATATGAATTGTATAAATAATTAATAAGGACATCAAATTATAGTGCTTTGTGAAGCAAATCCAAAGAAATCCTCCACCATGTGATGTCACCAACATTGAAGCCAGGATGTACTCTTACCACAACAGGTGGACCCTCTACTACCAAATGCGCATTGGGCTATACCAGCTGTTAGGTCTCCAAGGAAGATACAGTGCAGATGATGTATGTCTCACCAGCCGTTCATCCTGCACTTGGTTTAAATCATCTGGATAACTCAGCAGTACCCAAAAATAAACAAGGGGCTCCAATAGTGTAAAAATCCTTAGTGTTTATTGAACAACAATGCACTCAGACACATAGTCACAAAATGTTCATGTTAGATAAGATCTACAGCAATCGGTTCATAATAAAAACTTGCGGTGACTGTTCAGTGTATCCTCACCCGACCGGTTTCATCATGATTGGAGAAAACAAATATTAGAAAAAAAAGAAACCAAGTATTTTAATTAAGAAAAAAGGAGAAAAAATTTATTTTACAATAAACAAAAGAGAAACCAAGTATTTTATATAAAAAAAAAGGAGAACAGAAATATTTTATTAAAATTTCTTTTTTTTTAAAATACATGTTTTTATAATGCACAGCGGCTTGCGAGCGAAATGGCAGTCAGTTTGGGTATACATCCACTTTTACAGACCTCCTGATAGATTGCCAAATCATTTTTTTTGACAGTGAACCTCGCTTTTCGGATTTTTAACCCAAACCATGTAACATATTTTTCTCTCCAAAAATTTTTTTTTTTTTTCTCAGGGCCTCCAGCTTATGTACAATTCTGAGCACTTTCTTGAAAACGCCAGTCTCCACATTTATGACTACACAAGTGTTCTCTCAGGCTGAATAAAAACACCAATTATGACTCCTCCTGAGATTATTTTTCCTCGTCAGAGATCTCCTTCTTCAAGTATTTTTTTTTTTTACCATGCCTTCTACTTCTGAGATTTCCTTAGTGTCTAGAACTGACGATTCACATATTCCCCACATCTTTAAAAGCCTCATAAGCAAATAAAAAGGAAGATGTTATGGAATTGTGTCATGCCGGAATCTGGAGTGAAATCGTAGTCCTTTGATGTATGAAAGTACATGCCTTATGTGTAAAGAAAAAAAAAAAAAAACCTTGACTGCAGGGTGCAAAGAACCTGAGAATACAACGTGCATTCAGTACTGTGCTAAATACATCAGTTAACTGGCAGCTTATGATTATTTGGTGAATGAACAATGCAGCAAAATAACCAAAGATTCACACCGGTAAAGTCAAAATGTAACTGCACCTTTAAAGCTTAACACTAGGCAAACACTTGAATATATATTTGTGATACACACAGTGTATATCTATATATATATATATATATATATATATATATAGTCATGATTCCTGCCAGCAGTTTTGCCTCTCACTTTAGCTGGTCTTAGGCAGGGCCGTCCTA
Organism: Lithobates sylvaticus; assembly: GCA_028564925.1. NCBI lineage: Eukaryota > Metazoa > Chordata > Amphibia > Anura > Ranidae > Lithobates > Lithobates sylvaticus. The sequence continues at coordinate 32,675,246 of CM053028.1, forward strand.
AGAGCGTCATGGGCCCCTGGGCACAGCCTGGTCAAATTTACACACCTACTCTCACATTAAATACTTTAGGGGGGAGCCATGAAGGCACAATACTGGGATCAGGAGGGCACAGTACAGGTTCTGAGACGCTGTCCGGGACACGGCCATCCCAGGACAGCTTAGTAAAAAGCGGGACTGTCCCGTCAAATCCAGGACAGTTGGCAAGTATGATGTAAGGCAAGATTATCATGGGGTCCCCATATACTTGTGCCCATGCATTAAGACAGCCCTGGTTGTAGGTTCACAGCACCCCTGCCAGACAGAATAATCAATATAGCTTGGTTACCAGCAAACATCCAGTCTGATGTTTGGACATTAAAGTGGAGTTCTACCCAAAAGTGGAACTTCCACTCATTTCTCTCCTCCCCCCCTCAGGTGCCACATTTGGCACCTTTCGGAGGGGGGGGGGGGGAGCGGATACCTGTCTTTGACAGGTATCCTGTCCCCACTTCCGGGAGTCCTGGCCTTGGCGAATTATGTCCCTGCTCGGCTCCCTCCTCCTTCCTCCGCCGCCGGGCCAGCAGGAAAGCGCAGCGCTGCCTTGCGCATGTGCAGTAGGGACTCAGCGCAAAGCCGTAATGCTACATTGCAAGGTTCCCTTACCAGCAATAGCGGTGGCAGCACCCGACAGCTGATGGAAACATCAGCTGCGGTGCCAACATCACTGGACTCCCGGACAACTAAGTGTCCTGTTATTAAAAGTCAGCAGTTGCAGTATGTGTAGCTGCTGGCTTTTAATTTTACAGGGGTGGGCGGACCTCCTCTTTAAAGAAGCATTGCTACACTGTTTTCACTGCATTATAAAAGCATACCTCTCCTGTCAACAAGCTTCCTGTGTTAGACTGACAGTAGCCTTAATTGGCTCACAGTGTAGACCTTTCCCTTCATGGTCTAAAAACACATGAAATTATTTTTTATGAATACTTACCTAATAATATCTACCTGGAGCTTGCATTTACATTATTCTTCAATTTCTTGCTGTCAATAACAGACTTTTGCAAAAAAAAATGAAAGGTGAGGCTGCAACTTTTGTCTAGCTGACCCTGGAAAAAGGCAAGAAGTGGATGGAAGAGGCTGCTATAGATTAACAGTTTTGAGATGTAAAAATGAGTGCAAATGATACCCATGGCAACTGTTTCTGATACACAAAGGGGTTAATTTGCTAAAACTGGAGAGTGCAAAATCTGGTGCAGCTGTGCATGGTAGCCAATCAGCTTCTAACTTCAGCTTGTTCAATTAAACTTTGACAATAAAACCTGGAAGCTGATTGGTTCCTATGCAGAGCTGCACCACATTTTTCACTCTCCAGCTTTAGCAAATCAACCCCAATGTTTTGGCAAACCAACTGTGGTCCATATAGAGTTTATATTAGAAGTCAAAGAGGCTGCTGAGTCAATACTTGAAAGGGGTGGGGGCAGGTTGAGCTGGGCTGCCAAGAGAATGGTTCGACTATTTTAGTGCTTCTCATGTGAACTTTTAGGATGAATTGCCCCACAGTGCCAACAGCTACAGAGGTCATTGAGGGCATATTTTAAATCTCTCTTTCAATAGTTATTTATTGTTTTTGTGATAAATCAGAGGCATTCAATGTATACATTGTACGTCGAGTTGCAAGTTGGTAAGAACATATTAAAACATAGTAAATTGTCGTGAGTGGAAATCAAACAGAATCTTCCTTATATAAGACTTATGTTTCATAAAAAGAGATATGGTCACTATGAAATCGTGGTTCCTCCTCCCCTAAGAACCCCTAATGGGACCTCTTTTGTTACTTGGGGGAGAGCTAAATCTGGTGCTTCCCTGTACCATATATATTGAATCTTTATCACATATTTTAAATCTCATTTGCTGCTTGTTAAAAATATGTAAATACTTGAATGTCCAAAACCTGGCCACCTAGTTTACTTTAAAGCAGACCTTCACATCAAAATACCCCTTTGTATTTCTCCTCCTATTTAAAGGGCGCCTTTTTGTATTAATTTATTATTATTTTTGATTCTCAGTCCACACCCCAACCCCCCCCCCCCCCGCCTCCAATCTAGCTTAGGCAAGAATGGTATCACCCTGCTCCTGCGGCCTTCTGGGATATCCACATAAGATATCACAGGAGACATTTAATTTAAGTGCTGGGCATGGAAAGACTTTACAGTGTGTCATCAGGAAGCCACTTGCAAGGAACCAGAGGAGACAGCTGGCTCCCAATGATGAAGAAATGAAGATGGTGGGAAGGGGCCTTGTGTGTAGTGATGGATCACAAAAGGCCAGTGGTGGATTTTCTGAGCAACCCATTACAGGTCAGAGGGGATGAGAGAAAAATTAAGCAGGAGGATGAAGTTCCTCCTTAAGCTCAAAATTAAGCAGGAGGATGAAGTTCCTCCTTAAGCTCAAAATTAAGCAGGAGGATGAAGTTCCTTCTTAAGCTCAAGTTATCTTCAGGGAAAACCCTATGTCAAAATAATCAGTAGATCACTCTTCAGAGATCAAAACTTGTATACGTGAGCCTGTAGTAGGTTGTTCACTGACTGACATTGATAGGGAGCCTTCGGAGGTGGAGGTGGGCCAGAACATGAACTTATACATTACTCTGCCTAAATTTCTGGATTTCAAAGAGTTTTTCATGCAGTTTTAACTAAAGTAACCTTCTTATTCTTTTTTTTTTTTCATGTCATTTGGCGGGTTTTTCTTTACAATTTTTCTTTAATAATGCTGTTGGTTGCAAGTACAAATGTCTCTGGATATATATATATTTCAGGAAATAAGAATATGTCATTATATACATATCTTTATTGTTAAAATATATCTTTGGTTGCCAGCTAGTGAAAGTCAAGGTCATTCAGTTCCCACTTGACCTCTCCCTTTGAAAAGCAATTCACTTTTCACACATTCTGCAGAGTAAAGAGCTGATAAGGAGTCCCGGGCAGCAACATTTTCAGCACCTTATTCTGTCTCGACTTGCTGAGGGTTTTTTTTTCCTCTTCTTATTTCTTACAGAATCAGGAAAATGACAGCTTTCCTAAAAGGGGCATCTATCCTTTAATAATGGCGAGGACAGATTGCGCTGAATGTCTTCACTAACCATCGACAGAGATAAATGAGCGGATTTCTGTCAAATAGAGAAAGACGAACGGATTATATTTTTTAATACAGAGTGCGATTATCTTGCTGTGCTGTTCAAGTGACTAAACGGCTACGCATTTTAAGTATTTACGTATATGAAAAAAGATGTTTATCTGACTGTGGCTTCGAGACGTAAATGAAAATACAGCAATTTTTTAAGATAAAGATTCTTCACTGCTTAACCCAAAGAGAAAGGAAGATGCAAATGTCAGTTAAAAATAGATGAGACAGCAGCGTTGTGATTAAAGACAATTCAATAAGAGCTGCATTGCAAGTGGCGACCAATTGGAAAGCCTTTCTTTTTTAAACCTGTACTGCAAAAATGGGATGTGTTTACTAGAGGCAGCTTGTAATGACATTTAAAGAACTCTCGTGATTATTGGAAATATAAACACAGGTCCATACATGCATGAGTAAATGCCTTTCTTTGAGTCTCCAATGAAATTAAAATGGATTGTTTATGAAGAAAATCTTTTCTTCAGTTATTGCATTCCTGCTTATCAGCCCCCCCCTGCCAGAAGCCCAATTTGTGGGTGTTACCATTGTTGAAATCAGTCAGAGATCACTTGTTCTTGAGTCCTGTTTAGTAAGCACAACTCTCTCTCTCACGTTATTCACGCTGAAGATTACAGAAAGCTGACCACAGCACACTGAACAACAGAGCAGGATTTTGAAGCACAGCTCCAGCCCCCCCTCACCAAAAATGTAAAAGTCAGCAGCTAAAAATGCTGTAGCTGCTGACCTTTACTATTAGGGCACTTACCTGTCCAGGGGTTACGTGGTGTCCTCATCCAAGCCGATTCTTGAATCGACTCTCAGGTGCTGGTGCCATCTTGGGTAAGCCCTTTTTCAATGGGCCAGCTGCAGCGAGGGCCGAACTTCAAGCCGAGTTTGCCACAGCAAACTTAGCAGGAAGTGGGAGCAGGTACCTGTCAAAACCAGGTACCCACTCCTCCCCATAAGGTGCCAAATGTGGCACCAGAAAGGGGGAGGAGGCAGATAAGTGGAGCTTTCCCTTTTGGGTGGAGCTCCGCTTTAACAGAGTGGGGGAGGGATTTACTAAAACTGGAGCATGCAAAACCTGCATAAAAACCAAACACCTTTCAAGTTTTATTGTCAAATCTTAATTGAACAAGCTGAGATTAGAAGATACCATGCACAACTGCACCAGATTTTGCACTCTCCAGTTTTAGTAAATCAACCCCCATGTGTATCAGAAACAGTTGCCACCTTGCACCAGATTCTAAGGCCGGGTTCACACTATTGCGAATTGGATGCGGAGATCCCGCATCCAATTCGCAATAGCAGGAGCTTGTGACTGGCTCTATATGGAGCCGGTTCACATATCTCCGATGCAGCTCTGGTGCGAATTTGCACAGGGGCCCTGTGCGTCTTTTGTCCGTTTCAGGTCCGAATTCAGCCGAAAATTTGGGGTAAAATCGGACCTGAAAAGGTGAACCAGGATGCAAAGGACCCCTGGGGATATGTAGATTTTGACTCCACCATGCCGCTATCTCCCAGTACTGATCTTCTCCACCTGTATTCCAGCATCTTGCCCGCATACTTATACTTATACTTACTCCATTTTTATCTCACAACTTTATTTTTAATAAGTCACTGACTCAAAACAGGTATGCTGGCAGTAAACTTAGAGGTCTTGGTTTATGGGGTTGGTATGGGCCATTAGAAATGATTGAGGATCAGTGTGATGACCAAAAATGTGGCATTTTCAGAAGGCAAGGAAGTTCATTGTAAGACAGGTTCCCTCTAATATTGATATTTATTGCTAATCATTATCTTTATGTGTTTAATGTTCACTGTAAAAAATGTCTTATGTCTCCTATTATAATATATTTGTTGGATTTTATCTAGGTTACCCTCTGCTTAGAGATGTGTCATTACTCTTTGATGACTTTTTAATTTTAGTAATAGGACTTGTTTGCAGTAGACCCCCCTTAGGGCAGTCATGTTATAGTAGCTGTCAAATGGCCGATGGGATGCAGCACAACTTTATTATTAAGCCTTCATCTCCGTCAATAAAGCAGGCTTTTCTTAAACAGAATAGTACAGTAAGTAAATAGTAATTAAACCACGGAAAGTCCTTATTATTCAGGCCGCATCCACTGTTCAGCCATGGATGGTGAATGAAAAACATATTTGTGCCTGAGTTTAGTTTATTAACTTAATGAGAGGAAAGATAAGGCTTTTATGTACATTCATTAAATAAAACGGAATAGATTTACTGAGTTGTATATTGTGGATCCCAAAAGTTTGGCAATTATGTTGAATATAAACAATCTGAAAAACTGTATTCATTGACGACTGCTTGTTTTAGGTGACAATCTCACTCAAGTATACAGCTTATTTTAGGATAGGAAATGTATTGTAGCCTTGACATATGCAAGAACAAACAATTTATTCCCTCTTCGATGTTATAGCTACCAATTTTTTTAGTTCATCAATAGCACATTTTGTGGATGTGTATTTTGTAGTGCTTATGTATTATATATTTTTGTTAAAATTTTGCCCTAAAGCAGCCTTTCCTAACTGTTTTTTAAGAAGAAGGAACCCTGGAAATAATGCTCAGGTCTCAGAGAACCCCTGCAAATAATGTCTATATCTACATCTTACGACACAATAATGTGGTGGTCAGTGACAAGAATGCTCATTGTATTGCAGGGTCAGAAGATGGAATGTTTCCCTTATGAGTACCTAAAAGTTCACTGGTGTCTTTGATTAAATAAAGATAAGCAGAAATTGGTCATTCCTCAAAAAAAAAAACAAGAAACCTCTGGAAGATCTCTAGGGTTCCATGGAATCCTGGTTGAGAAAGGCTTAGTTCATATTTTGGACCATGTTTCATGTTACAACCATATTTAGGATGTGACATGAAACATGGTTGTGATTCCCAAGCCCGTCCTTAAAGTGCCTTAAAGTGCCTGCTTTCCCTGAATTGTGGGGTGTTTCTCCCTGCAGCTTCCTGCATTTTTTAATTGAACATGGATGTGCGTGGCTCTGCCCAGACAGTCGCATCATCCATTCACACAGGTCTGTGAATGAAATGGCTACCGGTACCATCTGCCACCACAGCTGAAGGATTTCTAGATCACAATGGAGCATGAGTGTGGAAGCAGTGGTCACTCTCCAGAAGTCAAGCAGAAGATCTAGCTGAAGCTAGCTTAATTTCCCTACTCTGCAAATATCATGCTCCTTGCTGCTTGGAGAGCTCTATCTCTCCAATTGGCACCATTTTATTGATTTTTTTACCAAAGCCCATTCTTTGCACAATATAAACCATATTGAGGCATATATGTGTCCTGAATGTGTTTATTGGTGCCATATATGTGAAGTTAAAATAATTATTTTATAGTAATAACTGATATTGTTTTATATTAGAAAATACTCACAGTAGACCATTGACAAATCTCAACAATTGCTATGAATTATTAAGTATGTCTTAAGTCAAGGGCAGATTTAGAATTTGCATTATTTGTCAACTATGAATAGAGTCAGAGGTGACAAAAAGGGAACGTTGACAAATAAGTATTGGATTAGTACGGTACCTGTGAGTGAATAGATGCTGATTAAAGCAGCGGGCTGATCCTGCGTCTGAATGCAAATTGTAGAATGGTATGATTATGTTTAGCTACAGATCATACAATTGGGCTGTTCGGGGATGACTCCTTTGCAGAATTGCTATTCATTTATTCTGTTCTACCTGGGGCCTACAGACTAAGAAGAACTAGTGCATTTAGCTCACACACACGTAATGCCTGGAGTACTTGGCTTCCAAATGTTGTTTACCAAATGCAACATAATCTATTTTGGGACTCGTCCACTGTAAAATACTGCAGCAACATCTTTGAATGGGAAAACATACAAAACATGTTGTTTACTTACTTACTGTAGCTTTGTTAAGCTTTAGGATATGGCAGTTGAAAGGTTTTACATTTAGTTTAATGTAAGATATCAAGATATCAAGTTTCCATGTATGTCTTTCCCAAATTGGTAGAGAGAACATTCAAGATCATGTCTGGATCGAAAGTGGCACCGCTTGGCCAGTCATGGACATCCGGTAGCACGCCTTTGTAAACTATAGTATCTCTCACAATTAACTATTTATTAGGTTCATGAAAATTTTTAGACACTATGTATCTTACAATTCTTTGGTTGTAGAGATTACTGAGGACAGACTTTTAAACTACAGCTCACCACGTTTCTGGTGCAAAAAACATAATCATATTATAGGGAAAGTCATTCGGGTTGATTTACTAAAACAGAAGAGTGCAAAATCTGGTGCAGCTCTGCATTGAAACCAATAAGCTTCCATTTTTTCGGCAAAACTTAATTAAACAAGCTGAAGTTAGAAGCTGACAGGCTGCCATGTGCAGCTGCACCAGATCACACACTCTCCAGTTTTAGAAAGTCAAACCCCATTGTGTTCCTGAAAATTATAGATTGTTTGTGTTTTAATATGGAAGAGCAGATCATTTTGTTGGGTGAGTACAGCACTCTTGCACTCAGCAAAAGTCATCCTCACCTTGACAAGCAATAAGGAAGTGGGAGCTAGTACCTTATCAAAAAGATACTTGTTACCCCCCAAAAAAACCTCCAGAATGTTTCAAATATCGCAAAGGGAGGGAATAGATCCCAGAATATGCAATTGTTTATAGGAGAGTGAAGGTCTGCTTTAAGCAAATTATGGCCAGAATTCTTCAAGACTTGGGGCATGCTTGTCACATTTATCCAAGTAATTCTTTCTAACTTGACCCCATAAAATATAAATAAAGGCAAAACTTGTATTTTAATTGCTTAGGGACATAGAGTGAAGTCATTCTGAGTCACTGGGATATGCTGCTGTCTTCAGGAGACTGGACACTGACAAATAAAGTTGTTTGATAGCCTACTCTAACCCCTCCAACTCTCTGTATACTTCAATTTTCTCTGCAGCAATGTCTGAATTCATAGAGTTACATTTCAGACATGTTATCTGGCTCAAGGTGCATTGCCTTCTCCTCCAGAGTCCACCTCTGATTTCTCAGCTTCTGCACAGTCATCTTAGAATGTTGAGGAATGTACCCTATCCTGGTAGATGACGTGGTAGAGGAGGCTCAGTCTACTTGCATTACTCCTAAACGTAAGGATACCATTTTAGTTTTATTGACAATGTCCAAACATGTGTGGACCTGGGACAACATGCATCAACTGTCTAAAGCCTGGATTCTTTTAAGAGTGGCCAGACAATGAAACCTGCTTTGTATTGTGATTGGCCTACTCCAGACAATGTGTTTTCTCTTCTCAAATGCTTTGTCCAGTAATGTGCTGTTGAGAAGAAGTTCCTTAAAAAGTAGACCATCCTTATATTGGACCCTGAATTGACAAGACTATGGCTGTTCTTGTGGAGGACATCACAATTTTTAAAGATGCATGTGGATTAAAGACTTTTAAATACAGAGTGGCCAGAAAATGTAAACTTTCCCAGTGCACTCACTTTTGAAACCTGCTTTGGATTGTAGTTGGCCTACTCCAGACTAATTGTTTAATCTTCTCAAATGCTTTGTCCAGTAAGATGTTTTTAAGAAGGAGTTCCTTAAAAAGATGACCATTCTTATATTGGGCCCTGAATCCATTGACTGTTCTTGTGGAGGACATCCCGATGTTTAAAGATCCTGTGTATTAAAGACTTTCAAATGCCTTATTCTCCCTTGTTGGTCCAACCCTACAACCTGCAATTTGGTTAATGTCCACTCACCAGACCTTGGGCATCTGGTCCAAAGATATATCTAGGATCCTGGTTCTATGATCACTGATTCATCGTCCCTCCAACAACTGGAGCTCCTGCCTGTAGCCTTACAGTACTGTGTAGTTGGGCTGGTGGATATTAAAGGCCCTAAGTTCCAGAATTGGACTTTTGTTGGCTATATGCATGCTGTTTTAGTTACATAATCCTATCCCTTGGTATAAGGAAGCCTGTATATGTGTTAATCCATTGATACACATAGATTAATGTATAGGTTTCTATAAAATTGCCAGAGTAGAGTTGTTTAAATGGCATTGTATGTTGAAAAGAGATGGTGTCAATTATGTAACTAGCACAGGGTGGTTCCACATATTTTACACCTTCCATACTGTTCCTGGACAATCAGCATCTGCCTTTACGCTTACCATGGTAATTGGATTAAGGTGTCTGTGCTACCTGTGTGGATGTAAATGCTGGGGTCTTGACAATAATTAGAACTGAAGAAGTGGCTTGGATATGCTGTGAAAACATCTTCAACATACAGAACAAGTACAGTTGAATGTGACTCACTACTACTAGCTATACCATGGCCTGGATTAAAAAGAGCCTTCGCAGACACTCAGAATCATTATTGTGAGTGGTAGTCTCTCATATAGTGTCACAATAAATTTATAAATGTTAATGTAAAATATTGTCAGCTGTGTGAATGCGCCAAGTATTCATCCACCCTCAATTAATTGCTGTGTGAATGCCCCAAGCAGGTCAGGTCAGCCGAAGTGTGCTCGGGCCTTTTTCGGACGTTTCCGAGGCTCTCCGGCGCTCCCCCGCCTCTGGCCGCATGCGGTATTGCATCCCATTGAAGTCAATGCGGAACAAATTATTTTCATTTCCATTGACTTCAATGGGAAAACTCGCTTTGATAAGGGAGTACTTTGGATTACGAGCATACTCCTGGAACGGACTATGCTCGTAATCCGAGGTTCCACTGTATAGCTGATAGATAGGCTGTTAATAACATTATGGGTCTTTGTTTTTGCTTGAACACACATATGTACTGTTCTTAATTCTGGATGATTACAATAATATGATTATACATATATACTGCAGAGTATATGTTTATATATATAGCAGTGATATATTATTTATGTTCAGCATGTCTCACTTGCTGCTGGTTTATTAGGTTTTTAGGCAGTGATTATAATAAGACATTCTGGTCAATAAAATGTCTCAGAAGCTGCCGTCCCTTGCCGTGTTATGCCAATTAAACAAGGCTTTGCTGTACTTCCTTCTTAGTGTTCATTGTACACACATTTAAGCCCTTCCATAGTTAGTCCTCTGTGTATTTCCTATCGGTTCCCATAGCAACTAAAATAAAAAATTTAGCCCACCGGAGATCATCACATATTTTTTATTTTTTTTTCCCGGCCAGTCTATTCCACTTTGAAGACAGTCGAGAGCGAAATGCTTCATGTTCTGTTTTGATTTAAAGGATGACAGCATTGCAATAAATTTTAATCCTTTATCGCGTGTTATAAATTGCTGATGTAAGAAAAGTAACAGTGCAGTTGTTGAAGTTTTTTCATTAAGTTGTCTCTGGCAACATAATAAGCAGAGATTAGGTGCACATATGAAGTGGGCCCTTTAGCAGTTCATTTATTTCATTTTCTGTATTCTAATTAGAGAGGTTTTAAAAGCTTATCAGAATATCCTTTTTTGTACATTAGGCTAATGCAAAAAAAAACTTTCTACCAGAACAAATACTTACTTAAAGTAAAGCCTGGTTTAAATTGTTACCCATATACTATATTTGAGATTTAATATCTCTCAGATATGATTTGGGTTAAATGAGAGTTCTTTGACCATGAGTGAAAGCTTTAACACAATAATAAAAATGTATTGGAATATAGTAAAGTAGGCCTAGACTAATACACATCAATCTAATTGTACAGGAAAAAGGGTAAAAATCATGGATTACATGAAGGAATACAGAGTATATTCCTTAAAACGTTAATCTACAAACAGTAGGACATAAAAGACTTAAAGTGAAAGTAAACCCCCCTATCGTTTTCAGCCAAGGAAGCTGCCATCTTTGCCTCTGTTTAATCTTCAACTGCCACGGTGCTGCACATGTGATCCGTTATGACACCAGCCATTGGATGGCTTGACTGTTTGGTTGAGAGCACAGCCAATGTGCAGTTAGCATTCCCGGCTTGCTTTTTTTTTTAAACTGTTAAATCGATGGGTTTACTTCCGCTTTAAGACCAACATATTTCGATACAAGTACAAGGGAGATTTCCCATATTTACCATTCCCATAGATGTTCCATTTATGTGACTGCTCTGCCAGAGAGTGTGTGTTTGCCTCCCATCTAGTCTGTGTATATCATTACAGGCTGATGCCTCATTGGTTGGCATGGCGTGGCTCTGATTGGTGGGCTTCCCTAATCCTGGGTAAGGACTGGCTACATCTCCAATCCCTATACTTTGCATAAGTCAGCCCCCTTTAATGCAAATCCTTGTGACTATTCTAAGCAGCAGATAACCTTGACCTTTTCCGGGGAAGTTAAAGCCGAGTTCCGGCACAATTTTTTTATATTTTTTTAAATTGATCCTAGCATTATAAATAATTAACCCCCCTGGCGGTATTCCTGAGTCTGGCTCGGGGTGGAATTTCAGTACCATTAGCGGTAACTCCGAGCCAGACTCGGGATCGCATCGCAGTATCCAGGGAGAGTTACCTACCTTGTCCCCTGGATCCTGCGATGTCTCCCCGCTGTGCATGCAAGCTGTCTCCTCGCTCGATTCACACAGTGCCGAGTTCCGCCGAGCTCTGTTCCCTGCGACGTTGCGATGCACGGGAGTGGTGATCAGCGCCAAATTAAAAAAAAAGTAAATACACAAAACACATACAGTATACTGTAATCTTAAATACACATCCCCTTTGTCCCTAGTGGTCTGTCCAGTGCCCTGCATGCAGTTTTATATTATAAATACTGTTTTTTTCTGCCTGGAAACTGGAGATTGTCCATAGCAACCAAAAAGTGTCCCTTTATGTCAAAAGTGACCAGCTAGAAAACAGCGATAATAAATTAGAATCACTTGCAGAATTGAGCGATAGCGATTTGTGGGGAAATTCATCATCAAACACTAAATCTAATGACAGCGACAATTTTGCAACTGAGCAAATTTCAGTGTTTTTGATTTGATTACATTATTGAATAGTTTTTATTATTATTTGTTATAATTATTTATAGTTATTTATTATATTATTTAATCATACCCGGATGTCTACTAGACTCTGGTTTGAACAGATTTAAGTGAGTTATTCTTAAGAATTGCAGGCCTACAATATAAAACGCCAAATTTCCATGCAAAATAATTGTACCGCTTTCAGCAGCTAAAATCAGAAATAATCATACCGCTAGGAGGTTAAATAAAAAAAATAAAAAACGAGTATTCACTGTTCATTTTGGATGTTGCAAAAAGAAAAATGTCATACTTGCTATTTTCTCCCTCCTGTTGTGGCCGTTGACATCGTGATTGTGGGCATGTGAAGCCCAATCGATACCTTTTCCTGGGTAAGGACTGGCTACATCTCCAATCCCTATACAGGGCAGTTTTTAAAATGGTTACATTGAGAACTACCATTCTTCCATTGTAAAAGCATGAAAGCACCCATAAGTTTATTGTAAAAGAAGGATTTTATACACAAAGATATAAAATATCAGTTCACAAACCTATCATTTTAAATTATTGATTAAAAAGCAGTACAGTTTCTATTGGAGCCAGGTGGGTAGTTGTTTATTACAGTTATTTATTTAGCACGTTTGAAAACCGCCCATTTCCATGATTGTTTATACTGTGTACACATTAAACTCTTGCACACAAAAAAAGAAGGGTTTACTAGAGGCCCTTTCCTTGGAAAGAATTATTATTTATTAAAGGTATTTATATAGCGCCATGTTTTCATGGTTGCTAATACAGAAATTAAACAGTTGAGCCCAAAAAAAAAAATTTGAACATTATATCTATTTAATAATAATATAACCATTAGTACATTCAAAGCCATTAATACATCAAACCTTATACCATATATAATTCATGTATCCGGCTCAGAAAGGATCTTTTCCTTTTGATGTAACCTATTCATCAGTCAGTTTGATACAAATGATTACAGTTTCGAAAACACTTTATTTTCCAAAAATGGCTACATTCAGAACTACTTTTTTCCATTGTAATGCACCAGTGCACAAGTGCAAAATATATGTATGTATGTTTCTACATATTTTTCTACATATTTTTGGTAAAAAAAAAATTGCAATAAGCGTAAATTGATTGGCTTGTACAAAAGTTATACAGTTTTTTTTTTTATTTGGATCCTTTTTAAATCATAATGATAACAGAAATCTACCAAATGGCCCTGATAAAAAGTTTACATACCTTGGAATGTTTGGCCTTGGTACAGACACAGAGGGTGGCACACACAGGTTAAAGTGGCAATTAAAGGTTAATTTCCCACATTTATGGCCCTTTAAATTACAATTAGTGTCTGTATATAAATAGTCAATGAGCCGGCCAGCTCCCACATGTATGCACCAAGCAGGCCAGACACTGAGCAACGAGGAGGCAGAAAAGAACAGCCAAAAGACCCGCGCAACAAGGCAATGAAACCCCACAAAGATGGAAAAGGATACAAAAAGACATCCTAAGCCTTGAACACGCCAGTCAGCACTGCTCAATCACCTAACAAGAAGTGGAAAATTGTATTATTCTTTTTTATTAGTAATGGCAGTGATCAGCGATTTTTATCGGGACTACGACATTGCGGCGGACAGATTGGACACTTTTGACACTTTTTTGGGACCAGTAACATTTTATACAGTGATCAGAGCTAAAAATAGCCACTGATTACTGTGTAAATGTCACTGTCAGGGAAGGGGTTAACACTAGGGGGCGATCAAGGGGTTAAATGTGTGTCCTAGGGAGTGTTTCTAACTGTGGGGGGATGGGACTGCCTGGGGGGAGGAGACTGATCGCTGTTCCTAAGCAGTAGGAACAACAGATCAGTCTCCTCACCCCTGACAGAACAGAAATCAGTCTGTTTACATTGATAGACTTCTGTTCTGTCTCTCTCAGGAGCGATCGGGGGGTGCCTGGCACACCAGTTTGGTGTGTATTGCTAGAGAGTTTTTTTTGGGAGGGTGCATGTGATCAGCACAGGGCCAATCAGCACTGTCCAGACAGGATGTCAGGGGTCATGCGGCCTCATAGGACAGTCAGAGGAGAATGAAAACTCTTCCTACAAGCTTTAACCACACACTGATAGCAGTCACAAGACTGCTATATACTGCTGATGAGAAAAGGTATTTAGCAGTTTATATTTACTAAAATAATTGCATGTTCTGTGTACTGTAGGGGACCAGATATAGTAAATGCAGGCTCCTGGGTTTAGTACCACTTTAAGTAAAGGACAGAATGGAAAAATAAGTCTTACTATGATGTTTGATTGGTGCTTTGTGAGAACTGTGCAATCAGCTATAGTAGGTCTGTGAAAAATGACCCATTCTAACTTGTACAATTGTGGGGCAGTTCATTGGCCTAGCAGCAGTTTTATTAAATGAGAAACATTGACGTGTACCAAGTCCCCACCTACGCGTTTCGTCATTGGACGTCGTCTGAGGCGTATTTGCACTTTATATTTGTTTTAAATTAGATGCACATTTCTTACTCATCAGAGTTTTATAGTGGTTCAAGATTTTTTTCACTTGCTTGCCCTATATACTCACCTTGTTTGAGAGTAATTTAATTACATTCATTATTAGCAGCGCCAATATCCTCGTTTCTCATTACATATTCCTTGGGACATCACTTAGTGGAGTCTTTTTTGGGGAGGCTGCAGCTATATTTATACCTAAGCGCAGATCTTTAGTTCTATCTATGTGTAGCAGCAGTTTTGTTTATTCTAGGGAGACTTTACATGTGCCCATTTTTAATTCACAGTTTCCTGATTAAAAAAATATTGAGTCCCAAACCTAGAATTGACTAATCTCATAACACCAGCTCTGGTAATTGAGTTCATTCACACCTGAGTCCTAGCCTGGCTATGCGAGCTAAAGAGAGACGGTAATTACCGTTCTACACTAATCCTATAAATATAAGTCATCCTATACTAATGCCACAAGCCTATGTTTAACTCGAGGTGCATATGGTAAAGTGAGCTCTACTATAACCCTTGTTAATTCTCTTATCATCAACGGTAGATTCAAATACATGAATTAGCAACCTGCTGTGTCATTGAAACGCTTTTCCTTTGGTACTCTACTGTAGAATGCCAGTGAGCCTGCGTCTAAATGATAATGAAGCTCATACCGGAGGTCAGCTGATTTGGGCATTGACATCTCAGTGCAACACCAATACTCTGTATGCAGGCACCAATATATCCATCCTTCATATATTACAGTATAGAAGTATTTGCATGCATAGAAGTTTACGTTTTAAGTATTTTTACAATATATCATTTAAGGTAGTGTTAATTGCTGTGAACTTATACATTTCACTTAGAGCCCTTTCACACTGAGGCGGTTATCAGGCATTTTAGCGCTAGAAATAGCTCCTGTAAAGCGCCTGAAAATTGCCCCCCATTAATTTCAGTGTGAATTTTCATACCGGAGGGGTGCGCTTGCGGAACGTTAAGAAAAGTCCTGCAAGCAGCATCTTTTTGGCCGGTTTGGGAGCTCTAAATTCAGCCCTGTCCATTGAAATGCATGGGCGGGGCTTCCAAAGCGTCTGAAAAGCGATTCGGAAGCGCTGCAACATGGGTGCTTTTTACCCCTTCTTGGGGTTAAAAGTGCCCCGCTAGTGGCCGAAAAGTGCTGTTTAAACAGCGCTAAATCCCTGCTAAAATGAGCGGTGCTTAAGCGTGGCCACGGCCCCAGTGTGAAAGGGGAATTAAGGTTTTGGGTTTAGAGATGGGCGACAGGTTAAGGTGAAGAGAATGAAGTTAAAGATCAACATTACTGGGCGTGTCCGGATGTAGAAGAAGCAAGACGTGTTCTAGAGGAGCTCCGCTCATCCTGACTCCATCTGCAGCCATCCTGTCACTGCCAGCGCCTGGAGAGTGCCCAAACTCTCCCTACGCAATACCGGACACTATCTGCATTAGCCCCAGCAGGAATTGTGGAGCTCGATCATCCGATCGAGTCTCCATAGGGCCGCGTTCGGCTCCACACTGCAGGGAGCCGCCGCCATTTTGAGGCCTACCTTCCCTGTACCATCCCCGGGCTCGATTGCCGCGATCTGCGGGAGGATCTGCGGCAAATCCACAGCCATCCGCATCGGTTGTTCCTGGGTGCAGCTGGACAGTGAGGAGGCCTGAATCCGAGCCGAGATACACACAGGAGCCCGCTCCGGGAGCCCGCGGCTCGCCGCCATCTTTTACCGGCCATCCACAGCCATCCTGCTGCCACCAACGCCTGGAAGACCTCCAAACCTCCCCAAGTCGACGCCGGACAACATCTGCTCAGGCCCCGGCCAAAATTGTGGAGCTCGGTCGGCGATCGGACACTCACAGGGCCGTGGCCGGCTCCACACTGCAGGATCCCGCCGCCATCTTGGGGCCTACCTTGCGTCTGACGTCCTCGGTCTCGGGTGCCGCGATCTGCGGAAGAAGAGGCAATAAATCCCCACACATCCATGCCAGCCATCCCTGGGAGCAACTTGGATTAAGAGAGGGACAGGAAGAACGTTGGAGGACTCGCAGAGGCAGTTTCCAGAAGCCTGTGATCCGCTGCCATCTTGTGGCCTAATATATCAGGCGCAGCCTGCACACCAAGGTACTGTGTTACTGCATTACCCTCTCACTGCCCATATCTGTGCCCCTGCAACACTGCACTTCCATCTCTGTGTCACAACTAGTGCCCCAGCAATACTGCTCTGTCCTTCATGTGCATCCACCCTTACTGAGGCTGCATTCCACTGAAGACCCTGACCCAGAGTGTGAAGCTCATCACCACTCATCCTATTACCAGATCCCCTGAGTTTACCAGTTGCCCCCTGACAAAGGCAATTTGCTTCCATACCAGCGCAGCAATAAAGACCCAGCCCTCACCCTGCTCCAAGGATACAGGCCCCCTGCCCTCAGGCTCCCCCGGGACCCTCCTCCATCACTGGGTAAACCTCGGATGGGCCACCCTAAGACCCGCTACTCCAAAACCGGTCCGAAAGGCCCTGGCGCTCCCCCGCCGGCTGCTACCTCGTCTACGAGACGGTCCGCGGCTACAATGGCGACCAGTGCGCAGGCGGTCGTGGAGCCGGGGGAGGCGGTGGCCCCCACAGGAGCGGCAATTTTAGAAGCCATTACGTCCTGCAAGGAAACCCTGACAGCAAAGATTGACTTCCTGACACTCGATGTTGGGCTCATCCGCCAAGATATGGATAAATTCCGGTCCCGCATCGCCGAAGTGGAGGATAGGGTATCCACGGTGGAGGACACGGTCCGGTCGGACTCCAGGGAGGTAAGGGCCCTGCAAATCCAGGTAAAAGCGCTTCAGGAGCGTGCAATAGATACTGAAAACCGCCTCAGGCGGAACAATATCCGCATACTTGGACTACCCGAGAGAGCCGAGGGCCCTAGACCCGCTGAGTTTACTGAACAGTTACTGGCCACCTTGTTTAACCTGGGGGAAGTGCCACCCACCTTTGTGGTCGAAAGGGCTCACAGAGTCCCACCGCTCCCTCCAAGACCTGGGGCCCCTCCGCGCCCTTTCCTGTTGCGGCTGTTAAATTACCGTGACCGAGACCGCATCCTGGCGGCGGCTCGTACCATGCCTGAAATTAAATATGAGAACACCAGACTGCTCTTCTTCCCAGACTTCTCTCAGGAAGTTCAGCAACGACGCAAATCCTTTACTGACGTAAGACGTCGGCTCCGAGAAAAAGGAATTCGTTTCGGCCTTTTGTATCCCAGCAGGCTACGGATCACTGATGGCGACAACACTCGCTTCTTTGACACTCCAGAGGCTGCGATGGCATGGCTGGATACCCGCTAACCACACGAGGCCAGAGACACAATGGCCGACTACAGCCAGCAGGGAGTAGCTAAAAAACTCTTCTCCTCTCAAGAGGACTTCCCCCTGACGATTTCCAGTATTAGTTACTCTCTGTCCCCAAGCCCATCCCGCCCACTACACCCCACTTTCATCTATGGTGAATGTTTTTTTTGCCGTTATTCACTGACTGGTCTGCCGCTCATTCCTGTCTGTGGAGCTCCAACGACAGCCACTGAACCACCCCGTCTCTGATCGGAGGCGCCCCCTATTGTTCCCTGTTTCCCTATCCACACCTTGGATTTCCCTCCCTATTTCAAGGAATATTACCTCGAGAAGGACTACCCACCTCTGGCCTTACGGCCCAACGTATAGGGGACCTAGTGACCTAGGGACTCTAAGTTTTTTTCTGGTTATGGGACGAAACCCTGCATCGGTTTGTATGGTTCTCTGGCCTACTTTTTTGGTCTTTGAACCTGGTGTTAATGATGTCTGGGTAGGGTGTTATGTGTTCTGGGGGGAGAGGTTTCTCTGCTTTATAATAAGTACTGTGTACTGTGCTACTCAAATGCTGCTCAATATATATGCCAAATTTGGGTTTGTTTACATCTACCGGTTGGTTAGGACCATCCTGCCTCTGTTTCCCCCTGGAGTTCCATGATGGCCCCCTCAGATGCTGAGTCATTGACCATTCTGTCGTGGAACGTCAGGGGGCTCAACTCCAAATACAAACGCTCACTGTTATTTCAATATCTAAAAATGCATAACCCCCACATAGTATTGTTACAAGAGACGCACCTAACAGGTAGTAAGGTTCTAGCACTGAAAAAACCCTGGGTGCAGAGGGCGCTCCATGCAACTTACTCCTCGTATTCTCGAGGGGTATCTATACTGATCAGTAAACGAGTTCCTTGTGCAATCCATGAGATCCATCTAGATCCCCAGGGGAAATTCGCCATGGTGGTGTTGAGCATCTATAATAAGAAATATGTTATTGTAAATGTCTATCTGCCTCCTCCGAGCCAGATACACATTCTGTACACGCTATATGAAAAACTGGCTCCGCATTGTCCGGCGTGTGTCCTGTTCATGGGAGATTTTAATGCCACATTGTCCCGTGACCTGGATAGACCCTCCCCACAATCTACTTTCAATCCTGATCTTGGTACGTGGGCCCAGGCAACGGACTTCCAAGAAGCATGGCGGTGGCTCCACCCCCAGGATAGAACGTACTCCTGCTTCTCATCCACATATAAAACGTCCTCCCGAATCGACTTGGCCTTTGCAAATGCTGCCCTCCTGGCTAATATCCAGGAGGCCAGTTACCTTCCCTCTGGCCTCTCTGATCATCATCCTCTTAAACTAACCATTAGGACCACCAAGACAAAGGGTAAAGCCCTCTGGAGGTTACAACCCTACTGGATAAACAATGAGGCAGTACATGATAAAGTTTCTCCCTCCTTGCAGGACTACTGGGTGCACAATGCGGGGTCAGCCTCCCTGGAGATGACATGGGATGCCTCCAAAGCCCACAGCAGGGGTCAGTATATTTCAGCTGTGGCGGCGGTTAGGGCGGAACTTGGGGACAAGGTCTCTGACCTACAGCGACAAGTTGAGGAGGCTCTGAATCAATACTCAGCCTCTGCAACGGTCCCCAACTTCGAGCACTTATCGTCGCTTAGGCGTGAACTGCATCTCCATGTTTCAGACACCACCAGGCTTGGTATACAAAACAGCAGACAGAAATATTTTGAGCATGGTGACAAGAACAGCAAACTACTAGCGATGCTGGCACAGCAGGATAGGCCCTTATCGGTCATATCTGAAATACTCACAGCAGAGGGAGTACTAGTCACATCTCAGGAAGATATTCTGTCCGCTTTCACCAGGTTTTATACCTCTCTCTATGTTTCCTCACTTCCTGATGGATTTGACCCCACACCTATGACCACCATGTTAGACACACTTGCATTGGGGTGGCTCTCTGATGTGGAGAGACAACTCCTTGTCTCGGAGATCACACCAAAAGAGGTTGCGATGGCCATCGGGTCTTTTCCGGCAGGAAGGACTCCAGGGCCAGACGGATTACCTATAGAGTATTATAGAGCCCACGTGGAGCTGCTTGCCCCCAGGTTGGCTCAGATGTATCAAACCTGTCTTCAACAGGGCTCCCTGCCGTCCTCCATGAAGGAGGCTCATATTGTTCTCATCCCAAAGCCTAATAAGGACCTTAAGCTGTGCGCCTCCTACAGGCCAATAGCACTTCTAAATTGTGACTTAAAAATACTAACCAAGTTACTGGCCACTAGACTCAATAAAGTGATAAAATCTCTGATCGATCCTGATCAAACTGGCTTTATGCCAGGTAGGTCCACAGACATTAACATACGTAGACTATTTTCTAATATTCATGCCCTCCATGCCAATCAAGGCACTAGGACCATTGCCACCCTTGATATGGAGAAGGCATTTGACACGGTGGAGTGGGAGTATCTGTGGGAGGTACTTAGAAGAATGGGTTTCCCACTGAAATTTATTGCCTGGATGCGCACACTGTATACCGGCCCCCTAGCATGTATTAAACTGAATGGCTCCCTGTCTCCTTCGTTCTCCCTGCAGAGGGGCACCAGACAGGGATGCCCTCTCTCCCCGGCCTTGTTCGCCCTGGCCATGGAACCTATTGCTGAGGCCCTTAGGACCTCGGCCGAGGTCCGTGGTCTTAGGGTGGGCTGGCTGGAGGAGAGGGTGGCTCTCTATGCGGATGACCTACTACTATTTTTAAATGACGCTGGTGGCTCTCTGCGGGGCGCACTCGGAATCATGGACACCTTCTCCGTTTTCACAGGGTTGAAAGTGAATTGGAATAAATCTCAGCTCTTCCCGGTGGATGAGGGGGCCAGGTCCTCCTCACCCTCCTCTACCCCGCTTCAATGGGTGGATGAGTTTACCTGTTTAGGTATCATCATTTCAAGAGAGAGCAAGGACTTTGTCCGGCTCAATCTTGAACCTGTCCTGACAGGGATTAAATCCAAACTGAAGGCGTGGGGCAATCTTCCCCTCTCCCTCATTGGACGCATCAATCTTCTAAAAATGAAAATCCTCCCCAAACTAACGTACATCTTTAGAAACTCCCTACAATGGCTGACCAAAACCTTCTTTAACTCTCTTAAACAAATCTTCCTCTCCTTTATTTGGGGGTCTAAATCTCCCAGATTCAAATACACCACTCTGACCAGGCCTGTGGACACTGGGGGTTTGGCTCTCCCTGATTGCCACAAATATTTCCTGGCCACTCAGCTGGTAACTGCCCATTGGTGGTTGCAGCCAGACCTGACCAACTCCGCGGTGGTGCTGGAGGCAGCTATAGTGGGGTCTCTGGAGGCTTTGAAGGGGTTGATATTCAGGGGGCCAAAAACACCTCATTGCCTCACCCCCTCCATGCGCACCACTATACGGGCATGGAGGGTGGGAGAAGCGATGAGGGCACCCCAGCCGAACTCTTGGTCTCCTCACACCCCCTTGTGGCTGAATCCTAACTTACCGCACTTTAACACCATTCCGGACCCACAGGCCTGGGCCAAATACAAGGTGCTGACCCTTGAGCATGTTATCACTAACGGAGAGCTCACTCCCTTTCCTGTATTGCGTGCCAAGTATAATGTACCTGCGCGGGCCCACTTCAGATATCTACAAATTGCTCATGCTCACAGGTGTCAGTTCTTAGGCCAACCAATTACACTAGAATATTCAGAGCTTGAATCCACTCTCCGGGTGCAGGACCTGGAGAAGCCCACGTCTCAGATCTATGGGTCCCTGCTGGTTGCTGCCATCCCCGAGCTGTCCTCCCTCCGCAGGAAATGGGTGGAGGACATACCGGAGCTGGATGAAGATGATTGGAGGGAGATCTGGGAATTTCCATTCTCTCCTCTGATCTCAGCCAGGGACAAGCTGGTCCAATATAAAATTGCACACAGAACTCATTACACACCTCATAGGCTGCACCAGATGTCGCCGGCGCATTCTCCGGCATGCTGGCGCTGCTCATACCAGCCGGGAGATTTCTTTCACATTTTCTGGACCTGCCCAGCAATTGTGCATTATTGGAAAGAAATACTCCGAGTGATTGCTCAGGTCACTAAGACCAGTGTCCCTTATGATCCCAAACATTGTCTGCTGGGACTGGTGGAACAATTGTCAATGCTCAGAGCCAGGAAAATACTTATATCCTTGTTATTGTATTATGCACGTAAGTCCATCACGATGACTTGGAAACAATCATCTCCCCCCTCTGTCAAATTCTGGAAGGACCTAGTGAATGCCAGCTTACCCCTATATAAAGCCACCTACTCGGGCAGAGGTTGTCCACAGAAATTTGAAAAGATATGGACCTGTTGGCTAGAAGATAGCACCACAGCAACTGATACGGTAGTCAACTCCTAGATTCACATTCTGGCTGCAGTACGGTAGTAGACTGACCCAATTACCTTCATGTCATACCATCCTGTCATTATGAATTTGAGCACGTATTCTCCTAAACTAAACCTCTCCCCACATTGGGGTATAGATAAGTTAAGTTGTTTCAAATGTTTGTTCTGCCCTGTTGTGGCTTGTTGCTGCATCAGTGTCAGGTTATCTATATGGTAGGATGCGCCCCGTTGTGGATTGTTACCGCATCGGGGGATCTGCCCCTGCGTGGGCAATGTTTAGCCCCGGTGTGGGCAACTTGTATGTAATTGAAAAATTCAATAAAAATGACTTTCAAAAAAAAAAAAAGATCAACATTACTGCTGCACTTTTTATTTTTTTTCTTACCTGAAAGGCAAAGTAATAATGTGTTAGCATGCATCGCATTCTAGCACATTATGTGAAACTTACCTCAAAATTAAGCATCTGCCCCTGCGTGGGCAATGTTTAGCCCCGGTGTGGGCAACTTGTATGTAATTGAAAAATTCAATAAAAATGACTTTCAAAAAAAAAAAAAGATCAACATTACTGCTGCACTTTTTATTTTTTTTCTTACCTGAAAGGCAAAGTAATAATGTGTTAGCATGCATCGCATTCTAGCACATTATGTGAAACTTACCTCAAAATTAAGCATTCCAGTGATGTGTTGTCATCGCTGGAGACAGCGTCCATCTTCACACGGTCTTCCTTCCCGGTTCGCAGACTCCAGCTCTGTCACTGGCCAGAGCCGCGATTACGTCACTCCTGCACATGCGCATGGGAGCCACCGGTCATGGCACAGGCAGCCGTTCCTTTGGAGCGCATGCAATAGTGATGTCACTGGCTGCATGTACAGTACATATCTCCTAAACGTTGCATGTTTAGGAGATATTTACACTACCTCTAGGTAAGTCTTATTATAGGCTTACCTATAGGTAATACATAAAGATGGAAGTTTACTTTCTCTTTAAGCAGCAACATGCACAGATGAAAAGCATGGAATAGGAACTGTTTCAACTGCCAACATTTTTTTACAATTCTGTACAGTTAGTTTTTTGATCCTGGACGCCCTGCTGTAGGCCTCCACTGCAGCAGTAGCATCAAGAATCAAGAATTGATCTCCAGACTACTTATTAGACAATTAGGGAACAGCACGCTCAGGAAAGATTGCCACTCTACTCTCCCCTCCTTTTAGCATGTTCACTGGCAACATTGTAGAATGTCTTGTTAGAATGGCCTTCCTCTTCCCACTCTTCCCACTTTTCCCACTTCCCCCATAAATGAGAGATGCTGGACAGCTTTCTGCCTAATTTCTTAGACAGCCTTGCCTTGTGTATAGTTTTTCTTGAACCTTTAACCCTTTGGTCCGTCTATAACCTTCCTATTTAAGACATGTCTTTGCACTTCCTGTTTGCCAGATTATTGTGCCCTCTCCAGCTCATATCTCTGCCCCCCGTATCTTCCCCACCACTTATTACCAACCTTTGGCTTGTTCTATGACTACGCTTCTGCTTGATCCCAACCTGCGAACACTTGTTACTGACCTTTGGCTTGTTTACTGCCTATACTTCTGCTTGATCCCTACCTGCTATCCCTACCTGCTATAAACACTACTGGACCCTGGCTTGCTTACCTCCTGGTGGGGCGATCCTCAGAACCGTGATCTGGTACTACCACACAGCAAAACTTATTTCCACCTTCAGGATCTCTGGTGAATACCAGTTAGTGCTTAGACCCCGCACCTCGGGTGAGCCTGTGTCATCCAGTAGGATTGCCTACTTGCATACCTATTCTGCGGGTCAGTGGGAGCTTCTCTACTGTTATAGCTACTGATCTCTAAGCCTGATCCCTGACAATGGTATACTGTATGTAGCTGGGCGCCTTTCTTAGTAGTGGAAATAGTTTTATTGGGCCAGCGTGGCACAAATGATCTATTTAAAGGAACACAAAACCTGGTGGTAGGCTTTAACTTCTTCCCTCTGCCACCTCCTGGCCCTTTAGGAGCTTCTAGATGGCGGGAGGCGAAGGCGAGCCATCGGTTCATGTGACCACTGTGATTGGCTGTCACAGTGGTCTCATGATAGGAAATATCCCAATCGCAAGTAGGCATCGGTAGGTGTTCCAGTCCCCCGCCTGTGGGAAGAGGGTAAGAGTTTCATTTAGGTTCAGTTAACCTACCATCATGTCTTTTGAGTGTAGGAGAAAACCCATACAAGCATAGAAAGAACATGCAAACTACATGCAGGTCGTGTCGTGGTTAGGATTAAAATCGAAAACTCTAGTGCTTCAAGGCAGAAGTAATACCAACTAAGCCACTGTGCTGCCCCGTAACATACCTATTATGCATTTTTCAGGTATAAAATAACATGATAGAAATGTCAGTACAAAACATCAGTGATAAGTATGTAGTAATGTACTGCAAAGCAATAGGTGCTGGACATCAAAAGAAAAACATTTCTGGTGGAAAAACCCTGGCCCCTAAACAACTTATCTATTTTTTAAAAAAGGCAAAACAAAATGCACTGCAAATCTTGTATACCTCCTTGTAAACAAACCTTTCTGAAAATTGCCAAAATTACAGGGTTGCCAGTCCTCTGTTCTTTGTACAGAAACGCATACTGTGTTAGCGCTTTATAAATTTAGTAGGTAGACAAATACAAATAGCAAAGTAACTAGCAATATGAAAATCCCAGCTGGGATATTTTTTCTTTCTATTAATTTAGTAAATCATTCCCTGCGATATAAAAACAAAACAAAACAAAAAAACAAACAAAAAAAAACAGGTATATTCACTGTACTTTATTCTTTAAAAAAAAAAAATGTTGTAAATAATTACATTAGCGCATTTCTTTTTTTCCTCAGTGCAGTTGATGTTTCTCCATTTTATCATGTCACCTGGATTTAGGACAGTGATTAAAGTCCTTTTAAACATCTAAAGAATAAACTGTGCAATAGAACACATTTAAATGAAACAAGGAAAATATTTACAAATCTCAGTAGTTCAGTAAATTTCAAAACACTTAATAAAATTCAGATTTAGTAAAAATTCTACTGAATAAAATTTTAATATATTAATATTCAATTGAATAACGTTTTAATATAATAAAATTCAATCTAACAGAATGTGATTTAAAACAATAATGTACTAGAGATAAACAGAGGGTAATAAATGTTTTCAGTCTTTTGTGGGTATGTTTTAAAAGCGAATTGGGCTTTGGGCAGCTCTGAAGTTATTAAAAATCTACAAGTCTCAGGAGGACTTGTTGGGACCATTACACTTCATTCATATCTTAGTGGTTTCCAGTGGTACAGAGCAGTAAGTTACCACAATGGAACCACAGCAAACATACACATGTAATAAGTCACCTAGGTCCTTTAACGTTGCAGTGCAATGGATTGCAAGAAACCTGACCTGCATGCAAAAATCACTTCTTTTCACAACATGTTCTGCCATTTGGAAGCAAAATAATACCAGGTAAAGTACATGTGTGCCTACAGCAATACAAGTCCAGTAGATGGTCTTTACAACTCTAAGGCTGCTTTCACACTGGGGCGGTTTTCAGGCGGTACAGCGCTAAAAATAGCGCCTGTACACCGCCTGAAAAAAACGGCCCCATTCACTCCAGTGTGAAAGCCGGCGGACTTTCACACTGGAGGGGTGCGCTAGCAGGACGGTAAAAAAAAGTCCTGCTAGCAGCATCTTTGGAGCGGTGAAGGAGCGGTGTATTTACCACTCCTATACCGCTCCTTCCCATTGAAATCAATGGGAAACCGCAGGGATACCGCCCGCAAACCACCGCTGCAGCGGCGCTTTGAGGAGGTTTTTAACCCTTTTGCGGCCGCTAGCGGGGATTAAAACCACCCCGCTAGCGGCCGCATACCGCGGGTAAAACGATGGTAAAGCAGCGCTAAATATAGCGCTGCTTTACCGTCGCCGCCCCGCACCGCCCCAGTGTGAAAGCAGCCTAACAAAAAAAAAAAAATAAGCAATGGCTAGATTACCTCTTGAAGTCAGTTCAAGGCACATGAAGCAATTGAGGAAATTACAAAACGAATGCTGGACCTTTATGCCCCTGTACACACAATTGGATTTTCCGACAACAAATGTTGGATGTGAGCTTGTTGGTGGAAAGTCCGACCGTGTGTATGCGCCATCGAACATTTGTTGGTGGACTTTCCGCCGACAAATGCTGGTTAGCAGGTTCTCAAATTTTCCCCCAACAAATGTTTGTTGTCGGACTTTCTGATCGTGTGTACCCAAGTTCATCAGCCAAAAGTCCACGCATGCTCGGAATCAAGTACGAGCCGGAGATATAACTAGCGTTCGTAATGGAGATATCGCGTACGTCTTGTACGTCACTATGTTCATAATTGTTGGCCAACATTTGTGTGACCGTGTGTATGCAAGACAAGTTGGAGCCAACACCCTTCAAACAAAGATCTGCAGTTTTGTTGTCGGAAAGTCTGATCGTGTGTACGAGGCATTAGGATTACTTACTGGTATTTCTTCTATCTTAAAGCATTGATGTTGATCTAATTCCTGGGCAGGCAGCTTCTACACCCCAAAGGATCTCCATGGTCTCCTTGTCTTGTACTGTAATGTAAGAAAAACTGAAATTGAAGCGCCACACCACTGCAAGGAGGTCCAGATTTAACTTTATATGGATAAAAGTCAGGAGGGGGGCAATCCATAAAGTATTTTGGTGTTCAAAAGTGCCTCTTTTATCAGGGCTTGGTTGACAACAATGTGAATAAACTAGAAGTGGTATACAAGTACAGTCCTCAACAGGAGCTGGTTTGGCAGTGTGCTTGTAATCACACTGGAAAAATAGAAAATAATTGGAAAAATAAAATTCAAGTTTTAGTTCTCTTCTATTTTATTCACATTGTTGTCACTCAATCCCTGATGAAGGGGGTGCTCTTGGACTTCTGAAATGCATTGTCTACTTTTTGGGTTGTACCCCTGACTTGACCTCCAGAAGATTTACCTCCTTTCATGACCAGGCCATTTTTTGTGATGCAGCACTGCATTACTTTAACTGACAATTGCGTTGGGGTGCAACGAGGTACCCAAATAAAATGTATGCCCTATTTTTACCACAAATAGAGCTTTCTTTTGGTGGAATTTGATCACCTTTTTTCTGCGCTACAAACAAAAAAAGACCAACAATTAAAAAAAAAAAAAAAATATATATATATATATATATATATTTTTTTTAGCTTTCTGCTAAAAAGCACATCCAATAAAAACATTGAATTTCTTTATAAATTTAGGCCAATGTGTATTCTGCTATTCTGCCATATTTTTGGTTTACTAGTTTACTAGTAATGGCGACAATCAGCGACTTATAGTAGGACTGCAATATTGTGGTGGACTATCAGACACTAACTGACTCTTTTGATGACTCTTTTGACACTTCGCGGGAACCAGTGACACTAATACATTGATCAGTGCTAATATACACTGTCGCTGTACTAATGACACTGGCCGGGAAGGGGTTAAACATCTGGGTGATCAAAGGGTTAACTGTGTGCCTAACCAGTGTTTTTATGTACACAGTGTGCTGCTTTCCCTAAGCGAAAAGATAGATTCTAGTCCCTGCTTTGCAGAGACAGAGGATTATCCCTTCCCCCCTGTCAGAACTGAGATATGCCTTGTTTACATAGACATATCTCAGTTCTCTGTGTTTTACTAATGATCTGTGACCCACAGAAGATTGGTGTGCCGCTCAGACTCGTGTAGTAATTAGGGGAGACATGTAGATGCTGTATAAGTCAACTGCGGCAGGAGTGCCGGTGAGGGAGAGGAGCTCGTCCGAGCTCCCGTAACTACTGGAGAGAAGAAGGGAAGTGTCCTCAGCCTGGGCTCCCGCCAGACCATGCCCAATGCATTTTGCTCAACCCCAAGGAGCTTAGCCAGCCATGACTATGTTTCGGGGGTGGAGCAAAATACATTGGGGCGTGGTTTGGTGGAAGCCCAGGCTGAGGTTGTCTCTTCCACCATCACACTACAGGCATGGATATGCGGCACTGGGGACTCGTTCCTTCCTCTTTTACTAACGATCGGCGGTTGATGGAGGACATTGAGTCCCCAGGACCCGCAGATCTGCTTCCACTGTGAATTATCACAGCAGCAGCAGAAGAGGCCGGTGCGTGCCTCCTACCTGGCGAAAGTGCAGAATCATGTATATATAGATATATATATATATATATATATATATCTATATATAGATATATATATGTGATCCTGTGCACAGCTGCCGCCCTGTAACAGTAAAAGTGTCACGTACCTTCAGGTAGAGCCTGACGAGCAGAGGAAGGCCTCTCATACAGCCCTGGTTCAAGGACCACTGAGGTTGCAACAGCGGCCGCAAGAGCACAGTGAGGTAGGAGTGCCTGCAGTGAAGTAGGAGCCGGGTCAACAAGATCAAGGACTGGAACAGGATACAAGGGGGGGACTGCAGATCAGACAGCAAGGACCTAGTGCAACTGTCATCCTTATATATGCCATTTGGCACCAATGTTAAAGGGGCACGCACGTGTGCACATTTTCGCGCATTCACATATGCGTTCACATCTCGTGAATCCTTGTGCGCATGTGCTCGCCAGCATATCCCTGACAAAAAGTTCTATAATGCAGTCAGCAAGTGGTTAATTCAAATGAAGTTAAAATATATGTGATCCTGTGCACAGCTACCGCCCTGTAGCGGTAAAAGTGCTATAGGACGGTCAGCAGGTGGTTAATTAAAATTAAGTTGTCTCTGGACCTCTTAGAAGTGGTGTGGTGCTTCAATTTCAATTTTTATTATATTACACTGCAGGGCAAATGGAAAACCGGTCAGCTGGCTCAACACCCTCGGTGCATTAGGCTACGCACACCATCATTGGATGTGGGAAGCTCCACTATGATATTAGCAAATAATAGCATATGTAAAACTATGAATACCTCCCAAATAAACATTCTACTTATTATTTTGGGAAACACTTTTGAAATGATTCTATTACTCTGCTCGTGATAATGAAAGCATCACGTTGTTTCCATTGGCTTGGCACAGGCTAGAAAATGAGCCTTAATTTGTAGCTTTTGTTTCTGCACATTGAGGAGGCTCACTTTTGTCCTTTGGCTGACTTGATTATGAGCTATGTCCCATAACCATTATGTTTTGTAATAATGTTACGGTAATGGCTGGTATTTGTAACCACAGCAGCCATGAGAAGCTGAAAGTTCGGCTTTCTGGAGCCATTCTCCGATGCAAATCATTACGGCCTCTTCTTAAGAATGTTATAACACACAAAACTAGAGAGAATTCCTTTTTTGTTTTGTTTTTTACAGAAAAATATAGGCAGGCAATTGCTCTTTTGTTTACACAAGAGTCATTTCAGATCCAATATAATGTTTTACTTTAATAGAATTCAGCTGTGACAAAACAATTGCCTGTCCTATGAGGCTGCAAGATCCCTGACGTTCTGTCTGATTGGCCCTGTGCTGATCACATGCAGCCCCCCCAAAAAAAAAATACTCTAATGCCCCATACACACAGTCGGAAATTACGACGGAAAAAGTCCGATCGGATTATGTTGTCGGAAAATCCGATCGTGTGTGGGCTCTAGCGGACTTTTTCTGTCGGAATTTCTGACGGAAAAAGTTTGAGAGCAGGACCTTACATTTTCTGACAACAAAATTCGATCAGACTTTTTCTGATCGCGTGTATAGAATTCCAATGCACAAAGTGCCACGCATGCTCAGAAAAAATTTGGAGACGAAAGCTATTGGCTACTGGCCTCTACGTAGTCCTGTTGTATGTTTTATACATCACCTCGTACATCACCACAATTGGATTTTCCGACAACTTTGTGTGACCGTGTGTACGCAAGACAAGTTTCGGCCAAAATCCATCGAAAAAAATCAGATGGATTTTGTGGTCGGAATGTCCGATCGTGTGTACGGGGCATAACAATACACACCAAACTGAGCATCAACAGATGGATTTGCGACAGTACAAGATTGGGAGGATCAGAGAAGACAGGATCAAACAACCTTTTTACACAATACAGAGTATTAACCCCTTAGGTTCCACAGTGAGTATAACAAGCATGCTTTACTGCATATACAGACTGATTCACTGCCTTAGTAATTACCACAGCTATTTCATCTGAGGGAAATCCTGAAAACATGATCTGTTGGCCTTGAGGACCGGAGTTGAGAAACACTGGGGTAGGGAATACCAAAGGATGGGAGAGGCTTGGGAGAAGTCCTAGAGGTGAGCATGGGAGGAGGTGACAAGGGAGCTAGAGAGCAGGAGGTCTTGGAAGGAATTAAAAAAGAACAATTTGGTTGGTATTTTGAGACTAGGTTAGTAATGTAACTGGGGGCCAAGTTGTGGATGGGTTTGTAAGTTGTCCTAAAATCACCCCAAACCCCCCTAGTCCCTAAACAATTACCTGGCCTCATGTCACCACTCCAACGCTGTCTCCGGTCCCAGCACCACTCACTTCACTTCCTGCTTTCAGCAACAGAATAAACTGAGGGAAGTGGAGCCAAAGGCTCCTGCTGCCATCAGTCAAACTCCTATGTGGGGGAAGTCGGGGAGTGACTATGGACAGACACACAGCTTGCCTCAGAAGCTTGCATGCACAGGTGCCTCCTTAGCACCCGGCTTACTACAGGAGGCACAGGAGGCACCTGAAGGATGGAGGATCAGACAGTGCCAGCAGGGGACTACCAGAAGAAGAGGAAATTGACCTGTATGTGCAATATTATTTCACAGAGCAGGTAAGTAAAACCTCTTTTTATTTAAAATATTATACATAATATATTAATAGTTCCCCCATGACAACAAGCAAATTGCCAACTTTTTAGTTGGGTGACAATGGACAAAAATTCGTACTCCATGGAGCAAGGAAAGTATCACACACTTAATGGAAAGTTAAATATCTTATTGTTCTGCTTTACACTATTTGTCAAAAGTGTAAAAGGTCGAAATACAGCAGATGACCCTACTTTTGAAAATGATTTAGTTTTCTTTTAGGTGGATGGTAATAGGACAGCCTGCTTGAATAATTACATTTACCCTTGCAGCCTGCTGCCTGAAGATGTGGTGTTACAAAATACCACTGGCTACCACATCCTCTTGCTGCATCTTATGTGACTCTCAGCAATAATACATTACAAAGACTAATAGACTGTTCACTTTGCAAGGGAATAATCCCCAGAGGGGAATCTCTGCTGCAAAGTGAAATTTCACCACATTCACTAACCTCTGGGTAAATTCCCCTTGCAAAGTGCAACTTCCCTCACACAGTGAACAGTCTATTTGCCTTTAGTATATTAACCTCTATGAGAGTAAGCCCCCGTACACACGGTCAGAAATTCTGACCACAAAATCTGTCTGATTTTTTCCGACGGATTTTGTCCGACACTGGTGTTGCATACACACGGTCGGACAAAGTTGTTGGAAAATTTGATCATTCTGAATGTGGTGACGTTTGTTGCGTACGACAGAACTACGTAGAGGCTAGTAGCCAATAGCTTTGGTCTTGTAATTTGATCTGAGCATGCGTGGCACTTTGTCTGTCGGAATTCTCTACACACGATCGGAAAAAGTCAGATCGGATTTTGTTGTCGGAAAATTTGAGAGCAGGATCTCAAATTTTTTCGGTTGGAAATTCCGACGGAAAAAGTCAGGTGGAGCCCACACACGGGCGGATTTTCCGACAACATGGTCCGATTGGACATTTTCCGTCGGAATTTCCGACCGTGTGTATGGGGGCCAGGTCTCTGAATGAATGTCAATGTAGTAGATGTTTATATTTAGGCTGCCAAAGAAGTTTGTAATAATACATCAAGGTTTGAACAAACCAAATGTGTTTGAATTAACGCAGTGTACTGCACACTAATAAGTAAAGGTGTAACTGGTTGCTATGAGACAGACATTATTTGTGCTATTTTAAGACCTATTATTAACTAGGAAGGAGAACTTAGACCACTGCTGAACATGGAAACGTCTGACTGCATGTTCACTACTACAGAAACAAATGTTAAACCAAGACTTTCTTAAAACAAAGTTCTTAGACATCAGTTGGTACTTTGGTTTCGCATGGACACTAGTCAGGTAAATCCTTTCTGTTGAATTTTCCACTGGCTCTGTTTTCCCTAATTATTTTTTATCTACACCCCTTTCCAAAAGCCCATTAATGAAGATGTCACTCTTATTCCGCGTACACACGGTCCGATTTTCCGACGGGAAATGTTGGAAGTGAGCTTGTTGTCGGAAAGTCTGACCGTGTGTATGCTCCATCGAACATTTGCTGTTGGACTTTCCGCCAACAATTGTTGGCTAGCAGGTTCTCAAATTTGACACCAACAAAACTTTGTTGGCGGAAAGTCCGATCGTGTGTACACAAGTCCGTGGCACAAAAGTTCACGCATGCTTGGACTCCTTTTTCTCGGCTCGTCGTACGTCTTGTACTTCGCCGCATTCCCACGCTCGTAATTGTTGGCCAACATTTGTGTGACCGTGTGTATGCAAGACAAGTTTGAGCCAACAACCTTCGAACAAAAATCCACGGTTTTGTTGGCGGAAAGTCTGATCGTGTGTACGGGGCATTATAGTTGTGCGTTGTAGCATCATTGTAATTTTCAGGTCTAGAGTGGACATTACAGTTGGGTATAATTTTGATGGTGACATATCACTGAGATGTTACAAGAGATGGTATAGGTTAACACTAAACCAAAATACTAAATTTGAGTGGATACGGTCTCAAAGATGTTCATATATATTAGTGCTCTTATTCAATAAACGGTGAGAATGGCAAATCACAAAATGTAACCACCTTTAGCAAATAATGCTGAGGGAATTGGTTCACCTGTTGCTTTGCAACAAACCAGATCGATCCACAGCAACCGGATATTAACTTTAGATCTCTGATTTATTCTAATGTGTGAGTGTCTTTCCTTAGTAAAGAGCTCAAGGGGGTCCTTTGGAAACTTTACATGTTCATAGACATGTGCAGAACGGAAAAATGTGTTTCATTTTGGATAGATTTATTATGTTACTAATTTTGTTTTGTTGATTCATTTCCGAATTAATTTAGTTTTGTTTTGTTTTGGTTTTTTTTTTTCATTTTGTTCATACATTTTCAAACTAATTCCACATTTTTGAAATTATTCAAATTCAGATTGGTTGAATAATCAACCAATTCTAATTCTATGTGAAGAATAGCTAGTTGTTAAGTAGCAGACTGGGAAGCCCCAAAACACCCCCCCATGTTGAGGGGATGGGGCCTAGTATGGTTCAGGAGGGGGGTACTCACTTGTCCCCCCCTCTTTCCTGGCCTGCTAAGCTGCATGCTCAGATAAGGGTCTGGTATGGATTTTGGGGGGGGGCCTCACGCCGTTTTTTTTATATGGAGTTCCCCTTAGAATCCATACCAGACCCGAAGATAGGGGGGGTGGGCATGCTGTTTTTTTTCAGAATTTTCTTTTGTACATTTCAGCTCTCAGCAGGGAAGCCCGCTGACAGCTGACGACTGATGAGTCATCGGTTGTTAAGACTGCGGCAGCCGGCTTGCTTGCCCGCTCTTTAACAACCAGCTTTTCTTCAGATAGAATTCGAATTGGTGGATAATTTTTTGACCAATCCAAATTAGAATTGAAAGTGAAAATGTTTAATTTGTTAAAAAATTAATAAACAAAACAAATTTCAATGAATTTCAATGAAATTCATTGCTATTTCATTTGGAGATTCAGATACATTCTGAATCTCAGAATAACCAAAAATTCTTCTGAATTTACATTCAGACCAAAATGAATTGCACATGTCTACCAGTTAATTTCCTGCTGGAGCCCTCCTACTTTTTAAAATCAAAGGCGCCCAATTGCCCTTGGGACCTTTACTTTCATTTAGAGCCATTTCACACTAAGGCGTCAGCGGTAAGGCAGCGCTATTTTTAGCGCCGCTTTACTGTTGTTTTAGCGGCACTATTCAGGCCACTAGCGGAGTGGTTTTAACCCCCACTAGCGGCCGAAAAGGGGTTAAATCCACCTGCAAAATGCGGCCGCAGCAGCGTTTTGTTGGCGGTATAGCAGCGCTGCCACATTGATTTCAATGGGGAGGAGCGGTGAGTTCACCGCTCCTTCACCGCTCAAAAGAAGCTTCTGGCAGAACTTTTTCTGACGCCCTGCCAGCGCACCGCTCCAGTGTGAAAGCCCTTGAAGTGAATGGAGCAGCTGTAGGGCGTTTTGCAGGCACTGTTTTAACGCTACAGCGCCTGAAAAACACCCCCAGTGTGAAAGGGGTCTTATGATGCTCCACATGGCCTTATACATGTGCTATGCCATCATAATCCTTCTTTGTACCTTACTAAGGACGTCTAGGCCATGATGACATATCACACTCATGTCTTGCACCCGTTATCAAAGCCACAATAGGCGTTCGGCTATTTCCAGCCCTGTCACTATGAATAGGTGGGTTTAGTCTGATGGTGATTGGATTCTTGGAGGACTATGGGCAATGAAGACTGCTGTCATTTAAGATACATTGATACTACAAAAAGATAGGGGACATTTAATATCTGTTTATTGATATTTCAGTGGCCAAAAGATTTTGTAGATCTAGCTGCCAATGTGAAATTTTTTGTATGTTCGTAGATAGTACTTGAATTATGTAGGCAGTAGCGGAAGACTTCTGTGTCCTAAGATAATGGGACAGTTATTGGAAAATTACTTTTTTAAAAAGATTAATCTGTTCTGGCAATCTTAGAACTACAGAAAGCATTAAGCAACATCAGCTTGTTCTGATCATTTAGGTGAAAGGGAATTGGAATTGCTAAATAACTGTACTTAAATCTGAACATTTTGTGAAAGGTCAGTGACTATTTGTTTCTAAAAAATACATTTCCCGCTATTCACTTTTTGTTTCCTTGATCTATAAAATATATCTAGGCATGTTTACTGCAATTAGCACCTGGCTTGTGTTTCTTAAATTCTGGCTGCCCTGCTTGTTTTTACTTCTTTCCAAAGTGTTTGTTCTTGGTTTCAGAAAACACATCATTAGGTTTAAAATATACACAGAAAAAAAAAGCATAAAAGAAAACAAAAGACAAAAGAAAAACACAATGTAATCGTAACTTGCTTTATTAACTATGACACATAGAATCGAAATAAGCAGAGATCGTACTTTTCGTATCACCCTTACTAAGTTTATACCACCTTAGGGAAAAATTTAAAAAAGATGTTCTTGTTTCTTATGAATTGTTTTAGTAATCATCATTAGGAGAATGGGATTTACCTGGTAATTAGAGGTGTAGTTTAGGCGTATAGGTCTACTAGTTAAGGAAATTGTTCCAATTAATTAAAATTATTAGAAATTAGAGTTAGTAGGTAATACCATAATGAAACCATTTAGAGGTTTACTATTTTTTAGCAAGTTAAAAGAAATTTACTTTGTAATACAAAGAGCAGGGACTGTGTGCAATAATTCATGCTAAATCACAGCATTTCATTGTACTGCTGATCGGATGTTCACATTCAGTGATACCATAGGGTAAAGCATGTTCGAGGTTTGCATACTAATAAGGGAACCATATTTCACTGCATGGCCTTTGAACTTGGGTCAGCTGCCTAAGAAAGGCCAATAATGAGGGCTTTGTTAGTTGCCAGCTCCACTATAAAAGAGTGCACTCCCAGCAACCATATATAGTAGTTTAGGGAAAGCTGACGTGTGTGTAGGGAGGATTTGATGCCACACAGTGCTATACTGTGATTTGCTATGCTAAATTACTATGGATTGCAGTGTGGTGGGCAATATATTCTTCTGTACCCTTGCATGTTCACAAGTCAGATATCCAACAGTCCTTTTTAGGACTACTTTTTTGTGTTTGTCAGCACCAACTGCAGCTGATATTTAATTGCTGGTGCCCCATGCAGTCTTTTTAATTTTGGTGTTGTTTTATTGTATTTTTTTTCAGTTTTACATTAATTTAAATATATAGATTTTTTTTCTTTTCTGCCATTACATATAGGCAATCCCCTTGATGAGCAGGTTCTGCAGAACAAAGTAGTTTTATCCATTTTTGGGGGTTATATAAAAGTTAATTTTATTTCTCTTAATTTAGAAAATCGTATGTGTCTGGTTCATTCACATTAGCGGCTGAGGGGGTCAGTAAAACCCTACAGTTGAGCTACACTTTGGCTGCAGAGGCAGCAGTTGAGGGTGCACATATGTGGTATCTCTGCGATTGTCAGGAGCAGGGAAAAAAATGTGGGGTGTTCCTTGGTGGTAGGTTATGGTAATAGCAAGAAATATACAGCTACATTTTTTACTATTATGGCCAGTTTTCCTTTCATAATAAAAAAAAAAAAACATGTGATATCCTAAACCATTAACTACCCAATGAAAGCTCAATTTGTCCTGGAAAAAAAAAAAAAACACAATATAATCCATCTGAATAGACAAAGTAGTTGTGATGATATGTACAGTTTTACTAACACCTGTCAAAGTTGCAAAATTGTGCTTAGCCATTAAGATTTGTTTTACCCTTAGGCGTGAAGTGATTAACCACTTGCTGCCCAGCCTACAGCAGAATGACGGCCGGGCGGTGGTTCTGTTAACCTGACTGGGCGTCATAGCACATCCAACAGGATAACATTCAGGCGCACGCCCGCGGGGATGTGCATCGCGGTGATCATTGGTGTTGTGTGTCACTCTGACACACCGCATCTCCTATCGTGGTAAGGAGCCTCTGACGGAGGCTCCTTATCACGTGACCAATCACGTGACCAATCACAGCTGATTACAGCGTGAACCATGAAGTGCCGGTAAACAACTTTCCTCGGTTAGCGCTGACAGGGAGAGCTGATCGGCAGCTCTCCCTGTCAGAGGGAGGGGGTCTGCGCTGATAATCAGCACATTGATTATCAGCTCAACCCCCATGAGAGGTGCCCATCAGCTGCCAATCAATGCCCATAAATGTGCCAATCAGTGCCCATAAATGTGCCAATCAGTGGCCCATCAGTAATGCCTATCAGTGCCCTTCAGATGCCAATTAGTAATTCCCGTCAGTTGCTTCTCATCAGTGCTGCCTATCTAGGGCCATCTATCAGTGCCCATCAGTGCTGCCTATCAGTGCCACCTATCAGTGCCTATCAGTGCCACCAATCAGTGACCCTTCAGTGCCGGCTATCAGTGCCACCTATTAGTGCTCATCAGTGCCGCCTATCAGTGCCCATCATTGCCCATCATTGCCGCTTATCAGTGCCCATCAGTGCCGCCTATCAGTGTCCATCAGTGCTGCATATCAGTGTATCCTATCGGTGCACATCAGTGCTGCATATCAGTGTAGCCTATCGGTGCACATCAGTGCTGCATATCAGTGCTGCCTATCAGTGCCCATCAATTCTATATATCAGTGCCTCCTCATCAGTGCCCATCAGTGCCACCTCATCAGTCCCCATTAGTGCAGCCTCATCAGTCCCCATCAGTGAAGGAGAAAACAAAATTTTATAACAGAAACAAAGAAAACATTTTTTTTCCAAACATTTCGGTCTTTTTTCGTTGTTTAGCAAAAAATGAAAACCTCAGAGTTGATAAAATACCACCAAAAGAAAGCTCTATTTATAGGAAGAAAATTATAAAAATGTAGTTTGGGTACAGTGTTGCATGACCGCGTAATTGTCATTCAAATGTGACAACACTGAAAGCTAAAAATTGTCCTAGGCAGGAAGGGGGTAAAGTGCCCGGTATTGAAGTGGTTAAGCTAGGCATCTAAAAATTACTCATATAGGCATCTAGGCAGCAAGACAGAGCTGCCTTCAAAGATTTGAGAAGAAGTTTGTCATTGACTTGGATTAGCTGCAGTGATATTTGGACACAGTTCACAGAAATGATCCCCAGAAGGATAAAGGTCAGGGACTCGGGTCCCCTGGATACATGCAATAAAGAGCATGCTTTATTAAACCAGAATTGCACAGAGCATGTGACATTCTGAACTCGTTATTGCTGTCAGTTTGCTGACAACTTACTGAAATAGCCACGGAGAAGCATGTGAGGTTTGCCAAAAATCTTCCCTCGTTTAACCCCCTCCCTCAAGATTAGGTTGGTATTTAATTCATGATTTATTACATGTTATTTCATAGGCATTAATGTAAATAGGTGACCTAGAAAATAACCCAGAAGAGGAAATACTATGTTGTTATATATTGCCGCATGGAATCCATTTCCAAAAAGGATTTTCTCATGCACATGGCTGTGACCTGACTGACACAAAGCCAAAGTGAATATAATAGGCAATTTGGAGCCACTAGCTCTGTTTGACATTTGGAAGTTCTGACAGCTGCTGGTAACATGTGTTTGTATGCTTTGTGCTGGTTCTATGGTTCTAAGTCATTCAGAGACAGGCTGAGAGATATTTTATTTTTTTTTCAGTCATTTTGACTAAAATACAAAATTGGCTGCAAAGGAAAACTGACGTGAAAATGTTTTCAGTAAATATGAATTACGCCAGGCAAGAAGCAAGGAACTGCACAACACTTTTCTTTTATTACTCTTTTCAGATCTAGAAAATTCCCATTCAACTCTAAAAGTTCAGCAATTTATTTGTTAAAATGCTTGTTAAAAAGAATCTATAGCAAAAAACTTTTTTTTAAGCTTTGGATAGAGTGAGAAAGGATTAGAACTCCTGTCAGGTTTTACGGCTGTTGGGGGCTAAATTGGATATTCCATCACTTACTCGCCCACTTTTTTACCACTTACTGTCTGGTAACGAACAATTGCCCCCAGGACAGGAAGTAAGGACAGCTTTGTGTCATGCAGACAATGATTTCACCAGCCAGGATGGGAGGCAAAATCTGCAACAGGAACAGAAATAAAATCTATGGGGCAGCACAGTGGCTTAGTGGTTGCTGTACTGGAGTCTCTGGTTTGTAAGGATGCTACCTGCATGCAGTTGGTATACTGTGCTTGCTTAGGTTTCCTCCCACACACCAAAAACTTGCTGGAAGGTTAACTGGCTCCATTCCAAACCAGTGCTATTATGTGTGTGTATGTATGTGAGATACAGACCTTAGACTGTAAGCTCCTCGTGGGTGGAGCCTAAAGTAAATGTACAATACGTAAAGTGTTGTGTACGTTGTCAGCACTG
The DNA here is from genome assembly GCA_028564925.1 of Lithobates sylvaticus. NCBI lineage: Eukaryota > Metazoa > Chordata > Amphibia > Anura > Ranidae > Lithobates > Lithobates sylvaticus. Next base: position 32,714,767 of record CM053028.1, read on the forward strand.
TGCTTGCCTGGGTTTTCTTCCACACTTCAAAGACATGCTGGTAGGTTCACTGGCTCTATTTCCAAACCAGTTCTACTATGTGTGTGTATGCATGTGAGATAGAGACCTTAGACTGTAAGCTTCTCATGGGTGGAGACTAAAGCAAATGTACAATACGTAAAGTGCTGTGTAAGTTGTCAGCACTGTGCTTGCCTGGGTTTCCTTCCACGCTTCAAGGACATGCTTGAAAGTTCACTGGCTCTATTTCCAAACCAGTTATACTATGTGTGTGTATGCATGCGAGATAGAGATCTTAGACTGTAAGCTCCTCGTGGGTGGAGACTAAAGTAAATGTACAATACGTAAAGTGCTGTGTAAGTTGTTGGTACTGTGCTTGCCTGGGTTTCCTGACACACTTCAAAGACATGCTGGTAGGTTCACTGGCTCTTTTTCCAAACCAGTTCTACTATGTGTGTGTATGCATGTGAGATATAGACCTTAGACTGTAAGCTCCTCATGGGTGGAGACTAAAGTAAATAAAGTAAGTTATATAGTATATCTTACAGGCATTCTAGACTGCCTTTACTATATAAAAAAAAAGTTTCATTTTATTAATTCAGTGATAAAATGGATGTAAAAAGTAGTCCATAAAGATGATCTGCATAACCGCTATTTATCTAAAATCTTGCTTTTTATTTAGAAAACCACAGTGTACAGTACACAGATACAATCAGTTTAGAGCAATAGCGGTTGTGCGGATCATCTTTATGGACTATTACTCTCAGATGGGCGACGGTGGATCAGGCACCTGTAAGCTCTGCTGATGGTGAACCATATGGGTAGTAGCACTGAAATCTCTGTTTGCATTATCTAAAAAATAGTGCAATTGCCATTGCATACAGTCATAGAACGTTATATCTTTTATAGGCATCCCATATATCTGGGTGTGCTTAGATTCTTTGGGCAGACTGATGGTAACCACTTACGGACCGCCCACCGCACATATACTGTGGCAGGGCAGCCTGGCTGCGTGAAACAACGTACCTGTATGTCGTTAGCTGGACTGCGACATATGCAGCAGACAAATCTGACCCTAAGTGACACTTTTTGGGGACCAGTGACACCAATACAGTGATCGGTGCTTAAAAAATGCACTGATCAATGTATAAATGGTACTGGCAGGGAAGGGGTTAACACTAGGGGTGATCAAAGGGTTAACTGTGTTCCCTTAGTGTGTGTTCTAACTGTGTGGGGGGGTGGGCTTACTGGGACAACACAGGTTCACAGTGCTCCTATCTTGCCAAAGATGGACACAAGAATAAGCCGGTAACGGCATCTACGACCATGAGGAGGTCGGAGGAACTTTTTGGAATATTATCTACTATATAAAAAAAACAAAGTAATATACCTAGTGGCTACTTATACACTACGTGGAACAAAAGCCAATGTGTTGTCCATAGTGACATATCAGGATTCATCTTTATTTTTTGAAATTGTGAATTATAGGATTTGATTGGCTAATATTAGCAACAAATCTGCTGTTTTTTAATCTTAATAATAATTACCCCTTCAACATGTTAAGGTCTCTATACATAGCTCTTTAGTTTTAGGGTACACTTTTACCTAAAACTTTTTTCCTTAGAAAAACAAGAGAAGGTTAGAGCATACTTTAACAGTAACACATATCAATTACAAGGCAGATATATTAAGAAGATATTTTGTCATTCAGCTCTTCATATCTCTTCAACAGTTGAACCAAAATTTGGCACAACGGTTGTGCCGGGAGCTCCATCACAACATCTGCAGGGAGTTAATAGCTGACAGAATGAAACAGTAGTAATTAGGGGAGTTATTGATTGACAGCCCAAATGATCTGATATCTTTTAGCGAGATTAGAAGGATTTACAAATTATATGTAGTGATATTATGGCAGGCTTGATGTTTCAGAGGGAAGTGGGAACGCTCTGCATGATGAATGCTTTTCCTTAATGAATAATAATGTTCTGAAAATTACGGTATCAGATAACTTGTAGGGAAACACCATGTAAGTTAGGAGACTGTACACTGTTTCACAGAAGTTCTACTTGTACTGCTTATTTTATAGTGGAAAAATAAATCAAGACAGCCATTAAGACCGATTCTGGAACTATAATAAAATACAAAAAAATTAAGTGTGCAACCACACTTACAAAGTGCATAGTCTATTTGCCTTTTATTTACTAAATCCACCCTAAAGCCTCTTACCAAATGATTCCTTGCACATGAGGTCAGACAGCGCTTGTTATGCCTTGTACACACGACTGGACTTTTTGACGGACTTAATTCCGTCAGACTTTTCAACAGAGTTTCGACCGACTTCCGTCTAATCAGACTTGTCTACACACAATCACACCAAAGTCCGACGGATTCGACCGTGATGACGGACTAGAATAAGGAAATTCATAGCCAGTAGCCAATAGCCTCCCTAGCTTCGGTTTTTGTCTGTCGGACTAGCATACAGACTAACTGATTTTTCGACCGGACTCGAGTCCGTCGGAAAGATTTGAAACATGTTCTAAATCTAAAGTCTGATTTTCGACAGAAAAGGTCTGCTGAAGGTCCGATGAAGCCCACACATGGTCGAATTGTCTGACGGATTTGTTCCGTCGGACCAGTTTGGTCAAAAAGTCTGGTCGCGTGTACGCAGCATTAGACAAGTGCACAGCAAAAATAATTGTTTTGTTTTGTTTCTTTACGTTTCCGTTGATTCGTAACGATTCATCATTTCATAAGATGAGAGTTTTCATATTCGGACTCGTTTGTATTTTCGTAACAGATATATTTTCGTTGATATGAAATGATTCGTACTTCTGTTAGTCTAATGATTCGTAATTTCATAAGGCGCAAGGTTTCATATTCGGACTTCACTCGTATTTTCGGAACAGTTTATTCTTATGTTCAATTTTCGTTGATACGAAATGATTCTTAATTCCGTTAGTATTTTGATTCAAAATTCGGAATTTTGTTAGATAATAATTTTCGTTTATTTGCTACACTACTCGTAAATTTAGTAATTGTCACTTTTGTGAGATTGCCTTTTCCGTTGATTCGTACTTTTGTAGGAAATAAAGAATAATAATCCTATGCTTGCTTTTCTAATAAGTCCTGTACTTACTCCAGTCCACTCCCTCAGTCACCAGACCGGACTCCGTCTCCTCCTCAACTGAATCTAAAAAGATTCAGGAATGCAGTGTGACTCAGACACAAAAGGGATAAGCTGATTGGCCAAAGATATTAAGTAAGATACATCACTCACTAATACACTACCCATTCAAAAGAACGATTGGAGAACACATAATTACGAACATACAAAATTCCGAACATACATATTAAGATACACTTATGCCCCGTACACACGGTCGGAAATTCCGACCACAAAATCTGTTGGATTTTTTCCGACGGATTTTGTCCGACACTGGTGTTGCATACACATGGTCGGACAAAGTTGTCGGAAAATCCGATCATCCCGAATGTGGTGACGTTCGTTGCGTACGACGGGACTACGTAGAGGCTAGTAGCCAATAGCTTTGGTCTTGTAATGTGATCTGAGCATGCGTGGCACTTTGTCCGTCGGAATTCGCTACACACGATCGGAAAAAGTCAGATAGGATTTTGTTGTCGGAAAATCTGAGAGCAGGAGATAAAACTTTGTCCGTCGAAAAATCCGATGGAAAAAGTCCGATGGAGCCTACACACGGTCGGAATTTCCGACAACATTGTCCGATAGGACATTTTCCGTCGGAAAATCCGACGTGTGTATGGGGCATTACACTGTCCATTCAATAGAACGATTCGAGAACACGAAGAAACAAAATTACGAACACGCAAATGAAAATACGAACATACAAAATTATGAATGGACAAAGGATTGAAAATACGAAATGTAAATCATTCGTTGTAGATGTAATTTTCTTTCTTTTACTGTTTCGGAGTTTTGTATTTTCGTCTTTTCGTAAGTTCATCTGTTCGTAAGTTCGTATTTTCACGTGTTCGTTAATTTGCTTATTTGTAATTCCGTAATTCTGTAATTTTCGTATTTTGGTTCTTTCAGCTATTCGGATGTTCGTATTGATCTGAATGTACAAATACTAACAAATACGTACAAAAATCCATTAGTTACAAAGCAAATCGCACATGTCTAGTGCTTGTAAGGAAACTAAACTGGCCAAATGTGCCTGGGAGCTTCCACCTTCCTCCTTCTTTGGTAATTGGCACCTAGAGGTACCCTCCCTCATGAGTGCTTGTGTATACCATACAAAGAGGAAAAATACTCTAGGATGTGCAGATCATAACTATTTTATTATAAATAAAAGCATAGAAAAGTTTTTGATGACCCTTTTTCTTACTTGCTAGAAGAGCTCTTTAGACTCCTTGAGATATCACGGGACAGAAATACGATTTTTTGAAAAGATATATGAGTTTTTTTGGGGATTTTATAGAACAGAAATATAGAAATATTTCATTGATATATCAAAAAGAAAAGTATGGGTTTTGTTTTTTTGTTTTTTTAAATCATATTTACCTAGGTGGATGCTACATCTGTCCCCTGCTGTCTCTGAGGGTGAGAAACACCACTGATCACTCTTCTCCCTGCCGCTCTGAGCAGAAAACTGTGACCTGCCAAACACCACTGTCTACTCTGCTCCCCCCATTCCCAAGTTCACTGGAGTGCCAGGCTGCGGAGGGGGCAGGAACGGCTTGCTCAGTCTCTAAGCAGATCACTGAGAGAATGAGCCTGGTGCCAGTCAAGACTCCTGGGTGGATCCCGACCATATGGTTGCAATCTTTCCCCATCTCGGACCTGATCTGTGACATCAGCTGACAGTGGGATTCAGCCCGCTGTCAGCTGAAAATGGGTCACAGGAGTGTAGAACAAACTGCACTCCTGTGATCCAAAGGAGAAGTTGTGAAAAAACCCACTATGCCTTTTTGCGCTAATAAGCACACATTCAGTCTAATGGTATAATGCATCTTTAACCGCTTCCCGACTGCCTAACGCAGATATACTGCGGCAGAATGGCACGGGCAGGCAGAATCACGTACCTGTACGTGATCGTGCATGTGCCTGCCTGTGGGTCGCGCGCGCGCGCCGCCAGCGGCGCGCTCGCGACCCGGTCGGGAGCTCCGTGACCCCGGCCGCGGGACCAGCGGACCCGATCGCCGCTGGTGTCCCGTGATCGGGTTACGGAGCTGAAGAACGGGGAGAGGTATGTGTAAACAAACCTCTCCCCGCGCTTCCTACACTGACTGTCAGTGATCGGCGGTTCCCTGTCATCGGGAACGCCGATCAATGACGTCAGACGTACAGCCACGCCCCCCTACTGTAAAAAAAAACACACACGTCACACTGACTCCTCCCCGCCCCCTAGTGGTTAACGCCTTCACTACAACTGTCATTTACATAGGAATCAGTGCTATTTAAATAGCATTGATTTCTGTATAAATGACAAATGTCCCAAAAATGTGTCAAAAATGTCTGATGTGTCCGCCATAATGTCGCAGTCACAATAAAAATCGCTGATCGCCGCCATTACTAGTAAAAAAAAAATATTAATAAAAATGCTATAAAACTATCCCCTATTTTGTAAACGCTATAACTTTTGCGCAAACCAATCAATAATCGCTAATTGCGATGTTTTTTTACCAAAAATATGTAGAAGAATACGTATCGGCCGAAACTGAGGAAAAAAAAATGTTTTTTTATATATTTTTTGGGGATATTTATTATAGCAAAAAGTAAAAAATATTGCATTTTTTTCAAAATTGTCGCTCTATTTTTGTTTATAGCGCAAAAAATAAAAACCGCAGGGGCGATCAAATACCACCAAAAGAAAGCTCTATTTGTGGGAAAAAAAGGACGCCAATTTTGTTTGCGAGCCACGTCGCACGACTGCGCAATTGTCAGTTAAAGCGACGCAGTGCCGAATCGCAAAAAGGGGCCTGGTCCTTTGGCTGCCAATTGGTCCGGGGCTGAAGTGGTTAAATAATCTATGTCTCCCCCTTTCCCCAGCAAACAGACATTACCACAGCTTACGTCCTCATCTCAGCATGACTGCCCATCCTGGGCAGCGGCTCTTGCTTTTATTCACACACAAACAGGAAGCCACAAACAGGAAAAGCCTGCCTCCAACAGCCAATCGCCTCCTACACAGGATGTGACCTCACAGGATATGACCAAATAAGGATATGACAACACAGGATGTGACTTTCAACACAGGAAAAATGAATTTATACAGCAACCAATACAAGAATGACTAGGGGAGTCTTATGGGGGTGTCTGGGTGGGGGCAGAGTTTAAAATCTCCAGCCCCCTGTCTCTGTAAGCTATCCTCAGCATGATAACAGGAAGCCTGAGATCATGAACACTTCTCCCGACCACAACGATTCAAAGAATCCCGTTCTTATCGGTTGTTCGTGAATCCTTATTCTGCGTTGTTCAGTGAACAAAGCATACCCGGACTATACTACTGTCTCTGTGGACCTCTGCTGGTGTATGCTTATGGCACCACAAACATGTTGATCAGGCACACATGGGTGCCACAAGCGCACATCCGCTAAACCGATAATGTCTTTGCAAAGTGAACACATCCCCTCCAGACGATCGTTCTGTGCACCGCACAGGGGCACTTCTCTACATCCCCAAGGAGCTTTCCACTACTAAACGGATCTCAATCAGCGTCAGTCTGCCCCAGTCAGCGCTTTAGAGTGGGAGTACTAACACTGGGAGACAATTATGACAATGCATATTAAAATACATCTTCATAAAATTTCCACAACAGTAGTAAAGCCAAATGCGCTATGGCTGTATTTCTCCTTTAACAGACCAAAAGGAACCAAATAAGAGAAGTTCAGTGTTAGGGTGGGATTTGTAGTGGAGAACACTGCTGAACTTTCCTGTAGTTCAAACAGATACTTTGAGTGTCTTTTTCATTATTAGTGTGCATTGATGCCAAGCATTGACGAGCATGGACTGCCAATGAGTCCGGCTTATTGCATTAGTTTGCTCTTTGAGTTTTATTGCATATATATGTGCGTCCTGTTCCACATCTTCTCTTATTACAAGTTCCCGTTGTCAGTCTTGTTTCTATACTGAGGAATTTCATCATGCTGGAAATGTAAGGCCTTTCAGGCACTTTCAAACAACTGACTGGTAATTACTGGAGACCTTTGAGGCAGAGTAGCGGGAAGAAGGGGGTTCTGGTATATTGTGTATTTGAGTTATGAGATGAAGCAGACTGCTATTTATTATTGCTTTAGGGAAGAACACAACTGTAATTTCTTCTTTTTTAATGAAATAAATTATTCTCCTTTGCATCTTACAATGCTCGTATTTTTTTTTCCTTTAGATGAAATCCTTGCTGATTATGTGTGTCGGGCAAAAAAAGATGTAAAAGGCTTTTTTCTTTTTTCAGTATTATGTTATTTCTTGGGTTGAAGAAAAAGAACGTTTGGGTACAGGTTCACTGCTACATACCTAGGGGTGATTATTTAACCTTTTTACGACACATACACTATATTGTCAAAAGTATTGGGATGCCTGTCTTTACACGCACATGAACTTTAATGGCATCCCAGTCTTAGTCCGTAGGGTTCAATATTAAGTTGGCCCACCCTTTGCAGCTATACCAGCTTCAACTCTTCTGTGAAGGCCGTCCACAAGGTTTAGGAGTGTGTCTATGGGAATGTTTGACCATTCGTCCAACAGTAGTCGAGAAGGCCTGGCTTGCAGTCTTGCAGTCTTGCAGTCTTCGCTCAGATTCATCACAAAGGTGTTTTATCAGGTTGAGAACAGGACTGCAGGCCAGTCGAGTTCTTCCACCCTAAACTCACTCATCTATGTTTTTTATGGATCTTGCTTTGGGCACTGGTCCAAATTTATTTTATTTTATTTATTACAGGATTTATAAAGTGCCAACAGTTTACGCAGCGCTTTACAAGTGGAGGGGGGAGTATAATGTGGGGTTGTTTTTCAGGGGTTAGGCTTGGCCCCTTAGTTCCAGTGAAGGGAACTCTTTATGCCCCGTACACACGGTCGGAAATTCTGACCACAAAATCCGTCTGATTTTTTCCGACGGAGTTTGTCCGACACTGGTGTTGCATACACACGGTCGGACAAAGTTGTCGGAAAATCCGATCATTCTGAACGTGGTTGGGTACGACGGAACTACGTAAAGGCTAGTAGTCAATAGGTTTGGTCTCCTAATTTGATCTGAGCATGCGTGGCACTTTGTCCATCGGAATTCTCTACACACGATCGGAAAAAGTCTGTTTGGATTTTGTTGTCGGAAAATTTGAGAGCAGGATCTCAAATTTTTTCCGTCGGAAATTCCAACGGAAAAAGTCCGATGGAGCCCACACACGGTCGGATTTTCCGACAACATGGTCCGATAGGACATTTTCCGTCGGAATTTCCGACCGTGTGTACGGGGCATAAGTCATCAGCATACCAAGACATTTCGGACAATTGCATGCTCCCAACTATGTGGGAACAGTTTGGGGATGGCCCCTTCCTGTTGTAACATAACACCAGTACACAAAGCAAGGTCCATAAATACATGGATGAGTGAGTTTGGGGTGGAGGAACTTGTCCTCAATCCGATAGAACACCTTTGGGATGAATTAGGGCGGAGACTGCGAGCCAGACCTTCACGTCCAACATCTGTGCCTGACCTCACAAATGGGCAAACATTCCCCTAGACACACTCCTAAACTTTGTGGACAGCCTTCCCAGAAGAAGCTGTTATAGCTGCAAATGGTGGGCCAACTCAATATTGAACCCTACTGACTAAGACTAGGATACCAATACAGTTCATGTATGTGCAAAGGCAGGTGTCCCAATACTTTTGACAATATAGTGTATGTGCATCGGAAAAAGGGTTGGCTTTAACTCCCACAGGCTGCACATATGTGACGCTGGGCAGCAATGTTTCTGTGCTGAGAGTGCCCTCACTGCATGCTCCCAGCACACTGAACGAGCTGTGAAAGACAGATCTTGCCCCCCCCCCCATAATCAAATCAGTGATTCTACCTTCCAAAATGTTGGAAGGTATGCTGATTGCCTCTTTTTGCTGCTCCTTCCCTTTCCTAATATGAGCTCTGCTGTACAGAGGATTGCAAGAGGCTGATAGAAGTCAAATGCAGGCTCTTAAACTGATTGCATTAAAAAAAAAAGTAAAAAAAAAGAAAAAGATTTAATGCTGTATTAATAAACACAAACTTGCATTAATTTGTGTCTTTTATATCTCTGTGCGGTTCAGCTTTAAACAAAATAACAGGCGTGAAGCAAATTACTAAAAAAATAAAAAAGTCTTCCACATTTATTTTCCTATATTGCATCAATTAATGGAAGCTGAGCAAGTATACCGTGAAAGAGTAATACATTAGAATCAGGAAATAGCAAATTAAGTATGCTGATTATCCGCTTCCTAACCAACACCTGTTTTATTATGATATTTATGCAATGTTGACTAATTGACAGTTTTTATTATTTTGGAATTAAATTTAGTTCTTTTAATCTTATATGGTTACATTTTTTTTTTTTTTGCCTCGGTTCACATATATGCGAATCGGATGCATTTTGAACCGCATGCCATTTGCATAACATGTGAACATGTGCACCTAAACTGTACGGCGCCGTGATCGTACATTTCTGGTCGAATGCTCCGCCCACAAGCTATAGTAGAATTCTAATGTTGTTTGACTAGTAATAATTATAATCATTAATTATTATTACAAGTTAAACAACGTTAGAATTCTTCTATAGCCTATGGGCGGAGCATTTGACCGTAAATTTCCGCTCGCGGCGATCGTGTGTTTTTAGCTGCTTCGTTGAATCTTCATATCTCTATAATGTCAAATCTTTTCTCTCTATGTCGAATAATCTTGGACTAATAGAGTTAGGTTAGTAGGCACAATCTACAAAAAAAAAGGTTTGGGTGAACGATAATGGGGCAAATGGGTGAAAGTCTCTCTTATCGGACCCAGATGTAAATGCAGATGTATCACTGGTATCTCAAGGATGCTGTACACACAGAGGTGTGTTAATGTGGTCCCGGGGCACTATAGGCACTTAATGAGGTACTCTTACCAGCAGAGATGAACACACATACCATACGGCAGTGAGTCAAATGCCCTAGTGGTTCTCCCGTTGGATGTCGGAAGGCAGTTCCTGGTCCTGAAGGCACACCATATGGATGTAGACACATGACCAAAGAATATCACCAGATCATCCGGGGTAGACACACGGCCAAGAATTATCTCCAACTTTTTGCTCTCACAGACCAGTGTTGTCTGTGTTTCCCAGGCAGAGAGTCTCTCAACATCTTACATGGTTTGTAAAGTCTTGTTTTTTTATAGTTAAAAATAACAAACATGTTATACTTAGCTGAAGTTGGCTTGTGTTACATGTTATACTTTCCCAGGCAGAGTCTCTCTGCCTGGGAAATACAGACAACACTGGTCTGTGAGAGCAAAAATTTGGAAATAATCCTTGGCCGTGTGTCCACCCCCGGATGATCTGGTGATATTCTTTGGTCGTGTGTCTACATCCATATGGTGTGCCTTCAGGACCAGGAACTGCCTTCCCACATCCAACGGGAGAACCACAAGCGCATTTGACTCACTGCCGTATGGTATGTGTGTCCATCTCTGCTGGTAAGAGTACCTCATTAAGTGCCTATAGTGCCCCGGGACCACATTAACACACCTCTGTGTGTACAGCATCCTTGAGATACCAGTGATACATCTGCATTTACATCTGGGTCCGATAAGAGAGACTTTCACCCATTTGCCCCATTATTGTTCACCCAAACCATGTTTTTTGTATATTGTGCACATTCACATGTCACATTTTTTTTAATTTTACCTTGTATCTTTACATGGTCTTAAGTGTTCAAGCGCTACACATATCTTTTCCCATGTTTGTATAACTTTGTTTGAGTGTTAGCAGCTAAAGAAAGCATTTTGTTATCACTTATTCCAGGGATAGCGCAGTACTATTCCCCATTCTTCTTGCATGGTAGGCACAATCGACCGCAAATTTGATAGACACAGATCGTTATTGTCACCATCACGTCAAATCTTCTATCTATATCAAACTGTTGTCGCAACAATACAAACATATAATGGATATGAAAATAAAGCATTTTTTATTTCAGATTTCGGATTCTGCGCGTTCGTTTTGTTAAAACGATAACGGAAATCCCCAAAATTAGGACGAAAATGCACATGTCTACTAAGCAGCACTTTTAATGCCCATTGTGCATGAGGCCTTCCTTGTAACACAAGCCAACTTCAGTTAGCCAATGAGGAGAGAAAGGGGGCGGGGCCATGTCAGGCTCTGTGTCTGAATGGACACAGGGAGCTGTGACTTGGCTCTGGTGCCCCCATAGCAAGATGCTTACTGTGGGGGCACTCACCAGGAGGGAGGGGCGAGGAGCACCAAAGAGGGACCCAAGAAAAGGAGGATCTGGGCTGCTCTGTGCAAAACCAACTGCACAAAGAAGCTAAGTAAAACATGTTTGTTATTTTTAACTAAAAAAGAGACTTTACAATCGCTTTAAATTATTTAAAAATAGCATTTCCCTTTTAAAACCATGTAAGGTGTTGAGTACTGTATATAGTTAGTATATCACACCATGGAGGGGGTGGGGGGTCTATTTCCTAGTTGGAGTCCTTAATGTAGAGGAGCGATCTTCCAGACATGTAGAGATGTAAAAAGGGATTAAATGAATCAGGAATTTGTACTAAGGATGTGACAACTGAGCTTTAATGAGCCAACCTATCTGGAGTCTTGTGGTTTTATGCTCACGGCTCAGCTTATAGAAAACACATCTGCACACACCACTTTACAAAGAGGTGCCATGCATGACTTCCAGACAGGTTCACAAAGGAAAGTTACTTTTGTTGTATGTGACAGTGGGAGAACCAATCACAGCTCGGGATGGAGAATGTGAATGTCAAGCTTTATTTAAAACTTGAAAATTAGGTGACATTATTCAGGATTCTATTAACAACAACTGAATAAAAATAAATTAGTGATTTATCAATTGAATTCCAGACTTCCCCATTAGGTCACAGTCAATACGTGGAAACATTGAACCATAGAGGAGTGGCAGCAGAAAAAAGATTTAGTCTGTCATACACATATATACTATATATATACATATATATATATATATACATATATATATATATATATATATATATATATATATATAATAGTTACATAGTTAGCTAGGCCAAAAAAAGACACAAGTCCATCCAGTTCAACCATAAAAAAAATAGAAATAATAAATAAAAATAAAAAATATCGTACAATCCAATATACCCAATTCTATACCCACAGTTGATCCAGAGGAAGGCAAAAATATGTATAAAACAAAAATACTCCCCCTTTTAGGTACCAGACAAAGCAGGGTTGGGACTTTATGTGTGCCACTAAGAAACCACAATTTTTTTTTAAAAAATAATCAATTGTTATTCCATAAAGATAAAAACAGTACAAAACACCATTAAAATCAATACATTTATGTATACAGGTCCTCTTGTAGTATGAAAGTATTACTAATGTCTCGTTTTTTTTTTTAAATAAGCAAACATTCCATCCTATTATCCTCATACATGAGATCATTTAACAGTATTGAAACTTTAGTCATACATTGTTCATTTTTCTTATAATATAACCTTTTTTTTTTTTTGTATAGACTATATTTACTCTATACGGGAAGAAAACACAAGTTATTGTCTATTTACCTTGATCACTCTAAGATTCGTCAAACCTCTATTCTGTAAATTAATAATTCATTATCTTAAGATCATGCCCCCATTCGTCCACAGTTTGATCCCATTTGGGGTGGTCGGGTGGTCTGGAGGCATGACTCAATTGATGTACAGATAACTGAAGGAATTTTATTTTTGTCTCCATTTTAATTTTTTTTCTTCTTGGGGTCTTATACTCTCTAATAATAGGATCGAGTTTGTTCTTGATTCTTTTTCAACTTCTTTTGCATATATTTAAGCTCTTTCTTGTATTATCTAAGTGAGATGGTATCATCAAATGTATGACAATGTTCCTTAATTTCCGAATCTTATGTACATGTCAATAGAATGTTAAATTCTTCTTTTTATTGTAAAACTCAATAAACATATTGAACAAGAAAAATAAGCAAACATGTTAAACTTACCTGCTCTCTGTAATGCTTTTGCACAGAGCAACCTGGATCCTCTTCTTCTCGGGTCCCTCGCCGGCACTCCTGGCCCCTCCCTCCTGCCGAGTGCTCCCACAGCAAGCAGCTTGCTATGGGGGGGGGGGGGGGGGTTGCTGTTTGGAGACCACTGCTATATGTAATAATTTAAAAGAGACACATTTGAATTACTTACATTATTAATCCAGTTGTCAACAGATATGGTGAACACCGGTTACTTTACTAGTGAATTACCGTAAGAAATGCATTTTTCCCTGGTGACAGATTCCCTTTAATTTGTCAACATCAAAAATACATGAAAAAGAAAATAATAAGCCTTTTTTTGCTTCCATACTAGAAATGATTGTTTAAACTCTACATGATGATAGCGCAAACAATTACATCTCAACACCAGGGATTCTGATCAGAGCCATGATAGGGGGTCGTGTTGTTTCGTCTCAAACTCATGGAGCCAATTTTGTACATAAATGAAAGGATTGCTCATTATATACATAAAAAAAAGAAAAAAAGAAAGTTCATTTTCTGCCCTTAACTTTGCATCCTTGAAGAGTCATTGTTATGCAATGGTTATTTTAACTGAAGTTAATTAGGACCAGAAAATTACTCCTTGTTTATAATTGCATCCAAACCTCAGGACATTCTGTACTAATCCTGTACCGATGTGTGTGCGCTATGGAAAAGAAATGTTCAGTCAACATGTTAGTAGTAGCTCAAAGTATTACCTGTGGGAAATAATGTTCTCTCACCTATCCGCAAATTAACCGTTTGCTGAAAAGTCAGCTTTTCTAAGAATCAGTCTTTTGAATAGAAGTAATTTAAAGGTAGTTATGCCTGATAGGCTGTTTTTTTATGCTTGATATTTACAATCTTCTTTCATTGTTCTGATTACTCTAAATGTAAGCTGGAAAATGATTGGGAGTGGTTAGAGTATGTGTATCATCATAGTACTTGCTATTTTACAGTGCTGTAAAAGACTGTTTTTTATGCCGCGTACACATGACCGGTTTTCCCGTCGGAATAAACTCTGAAGGTTTTTCCGACGGAGTTCTGCTGATACTGTCTTGCCTACACACGATCACGTCAAAGTCCGACCGTCTAGAACGCGGTGACGTACAACACGTACGACGGGACGAGAAAAAGGAAGTTCAATAGCCAGTTGCCAATAGCTGCCGTCTCGTACTTTCTTCAGAGCATGCGTCGTTTTGGTCCGTCGGAACAGCATACAGACGAGCGGTTTTCCCGATAGGAATTGGTTCCATCAGAAATATTTAAAACATGTTCTATTTCTAGGTCCATCAGACTTTTCGGAAGAAAAAGTCAGATGAGGCCCACACAGGATCGGAATATCCGATGAAAAGATTCCGTCTGACTTTTTCTGTCGGACATTCCACTCGTGGGTACGCGGCATTAGTCTTTCCCTCTACTCAACCCTTCTTACAATCTTTACATTGTATAGTGTATTAGCTCAAATCTATTATTCTCACTGTCAGTTTTTGTTGGTTAATTTTTCCTATTCTGACTCCAGTTGTTGTAATAGTGACTATCCCTTCACGAAACCTCTATGCCTGGTGTGGATATAGAAAAGGCAATTGCTGCAGACAATCTTTGTTAGCTGAGCTCACCAAACACTTTCATTCCATGAATATCTTTTTGCATAAAGAACATTAAGGCAATACAATAAGATGCAATAGATTTGATATAGAAGTGTTCCAGGTGGTCAAAATGAATATTGGCCTTTCCTAGCCCCAATGTGTGCCTTGAAGGGAGGATACTGAAGCTCCCACAAAAGGAAGGGGAAATAGAGAGTAAAAGATAATGAAAATGATTGTCACAAGGTGGCAGCATAACCAAAAATTATTCAAGTGGATCTTCTCTCTCAATTTTAACTTCGCTCCTCTGTACCCCTCCTCCCCTTCTCTGTTTAAATTGCGCTTTTTTAATTTGTCCCTTTCTTTTATTAAAAAACTTCTGGCCTCACCTAGGTAATGACATGCTCTTTGCCCGATGGGCCTCCTGGTCTACGCACTTCACATATCTCAGCAGGCGTAGTCCTTCACTGAGAAAGTTAGGAGGGAGGTGGGCCCAGCAGCATGTCATTGGGAGGGTCACCAGCTGAACCTGGAAGAGCTGACAACTTCTCGATAACATCATGCAAAAAAAAATAGCGGCACGGGTCCAGTCTCCAGCGGTGGATTCTGTGTAGAAGAGACAGCTGGCAATGTCTGGGAGATGCCAGGGAATGGATGAAAGGAGGAAGGAACTGGGCCCAGCGACATGTCATTGAGAGGGTCACCAGCTGAACCTGGAAGAGCTGACATCTTCTCGATAACATCATGCAAAAAAAAATAGCGGCACGGGTCCAGTCTCCAGCGGTGGATTCTGTGTAGAAGAGACAGCTGGCAATGTCTGGGAGATGCCAGGGAATGGATGAAAGGAGGAAGGAACTGGGCCCAGCGACACCTCATTGGGAGGGTCACTAGCTGAACCTGGAAGGGCTGACAGCTTCTCAATAACATCATGCAAGAAAAATAGCGGCACGGGTCGGGTCTCCAGTGGCGGATGCTGTGTAGAAGAGACACCCGACAATAGCTGGGAAATGCGTGGGAATGGATGTCACCGATAGACTTACTATGGGGCTTCTGTTGGCAGCTGCCTCTCCTGCACATGCCTACAGAGAGAAGCCATCACTGACAGCTCAGCTGGAGACCGGTTCGGCTGCAGAAAATATATGTATAGTGATTCTTGTTTTACAGGCTTAGAATGATTACTCTTAAAATGTGGCTGCCAATAGTTTTAGAGTTAGCTTTAACCACTTGACCACTGGGCACTTAAACCCACTTCCTAACCAGACCAATTTTTCAGCTTTCGGTGCTCTCACATTTTGAATGACAATTACTCAGTCATGCAACACTGTACCCATATGAATTTTTTGTCCTTTTTTTCACACAAATAAAGCTTTCTTTTGGTGGTATTTAATTACCGTAGTTTTTTTTTTTTTTGCGCTATAAATCAAAAAAGACTGAAAATATGGTAAAAGAAAAAACTCTTTGTTTCTGTTAAAATTTATTGCAGAGTATTGACGAGTATTGGCAGAGTATTGCAGTGTTGCAGAGTATTGCAGAGTGTTGCAGAGTATTGCAGATTATTGTCACTGAGCAGCGCGTTGGGCACTACACATCCAGCCCATAGTGCTGCTGCAATCTCTCCCCTCTCTCCCCTCTCCCCTCTCACTGTACCGATCGGTACAGAGAGGGGCGGGAGGAACCGGCGTCATGTTTACAAGTGATCACTCCGTTATTTAAAGATGCGATCATGTGGTAAACGGCCGCTGTCAGCGGCCGTTTACCATGATCCGTGATGCGCCGGGTCCGGAAACATCATGGATGTTCCCGGGTGCGCGCCCCTGGGGGCGCATGGGAGCAAGATTCTGGGAGGTCTTCCCACGGACGTCCACCCAGAATAAGCCGACCGCGATGTAGCCGCCTTTTGGCTATGGCCCGGCATGTGGTTAAGTATACATACTTGAATAGAATTTTACAGTATTTTGTTAAACGGGAGTTTAGTGTCACTTTAAATATTTCTGTTAAAAAGTAAGAGAAAGATACACAATTAAAATATGTGAATGTCTTTCGAGTGCCCTATAAAGAAAACAACACAGTGAATAACTTGTCAATAACTTCAGGACTTTTTTGAAAATGTTCTATATGAAATGCTGTAAGCAACACAAGGTGATTCCAGTACATGAGAGATGGTACATTGGGGAATGATGACTGGTATGACTGTAAAAGCTGAATTCTAGGAATTCAGCCACTTTGTAAATCCAAGTTAATCCAAGGAGGTGCATGACATCTCCTGAATTTATTGCTATTATTTACATCTGACAGGTTTATGTCTCTGTTGTAGCATACACTGACACTTTGGGGCTGTGTATGAGAGGGGAAAGAGAGGCACACAGAGCAGCTATGCCTGCTTCTCCCCTCTGCTGTCCATTCAGAGAAGCCTTTGTATTTTTTAAAGGAGTTCACCGACTCTAATGTTGAAGATACTAACACCTGAAGCATCAGCATCGGGCTCCCGGAAATACAGTGATAGTCCTTTTCTGGGAGTGTAATAAAACTGTCAGATGTAAATAATATAGATAAGCCCAGGAGATGTCATGCACCTCCTTTGACTAAACACACGGGTTGATTTGCTAAAAGGCAAACAGACTGTGCCCTTTGCAAAGTGCAGTTGCACTATGCAAGTGCAGTTGCTCCAGAGCTTAGTAAATGAGATAAAGCTTCACCCTGCAAAGAATACCCAATCACATGCAAGGAAAAAAAAACTGCTATTTTGCTTGCAGATGATTGGATGATGAAGGTCAGCAGAGCTTCTGCTCATTTACTAAACTCTGGAGCAACTGCAATTGCAGAGTGCAACTTCACTTTCCAAAGTGCATAGTCTATAAGCCTTTAATAAATCAACTCCATAGTGTGCCTTCTCTTTTTCCAGAAGAGCTGAATTCCAGGAATTCAGCTTTAAATAAAGGCATAAATGCATGATAATATATGTTGATTTATTTTATATTATGCATCTGTTGAAAAATATGTATTCAGGTTGCCCCTTTAATAAAAAGAAAACGTGAGATGTTACAGGAAACACTTGGTGGGCCCTAACAGAAACATGTGCAATTAGAAGTGTTTGATGCCCTTTGCTGTATTCCTCGCTCATTATCACAAGCTTCTATTAGGCGTTATATGGAGACGAGTCTTAAGAAGACAATTAACTGCAACCGTCTATAAAAAGAAATATATTTTTTATTGCCGCCATCTGCATAATTCGTAGAGCTAAAAGAAAAGTGAGCTCCCACAGAGAAAATTGAATAATACCCTCTGAAACAAACTAAATCGAATTAAAGTGACCATCGAATACTCTATGCTATTGTGGTTGTGTTAGTGGGTTACGGAGTGGACAGGAAGAATGGATCGGATATTGTCGGCAACAACAATTTCTCTTTCAAAATGTTTTGTTTGCTGTGGAACTTTCAACATTTGTCAAAGCAAAAGTAGTGTGTTTAGGGAAAGGCCATCCACCAGCAGAACACAATAGCGCTGCAGGAGGATTCCTCCATCCGCATCAAATGTGTTAATGGGGGAATGGGCACAGCCTGCCGGTTTTACGCAATTTTTTTTTATAATTCATGGGCTGCCTTAGGGTTTGCATACACTTTAAACTATATATGAGGTGGTATTAAACGGTTTTGAGACTAGTTTTATAATATGCCAAAAGATGGCAGCACAAGATTGCAAGTACAACAGTCACAGGAAGCACCGACCTTCATAAGTCAGTGTGCCAAAAGACATTGTCCTGTGTAAATCGGAAGCTGTACAATAGAACATCAGCCATTCGCTTGTTCAGCAAATCCAGAACTTTGTGGGCTGTTCGCAACATATTCGTGTGGTGCGAATGGCCCACGATGCACTGAGCCATCGCAGTGCATTGCTGGCTGATTGGCCAAGCATGCACTGTGACCCCGCATGCTTTGCCAATCACAGCGCCGGCAGCGAGGAGAGCCATATTTGGCCACAGGCAGGATGCCTATGGCCAATTATAGCTCAGGGGGGTTTAGTACATGCCCCACACTATATAAGGCCGCCAGCGCGGCGGCCTTGTGTAGTGTGTTGGCGTGAAGGGAGAGAGCAGGATAGGCAGGGACAGTGTCATATTTGCTTGTTAACCTAGCGCCCTTACAGTGGGTGTAGTGTGCCTCCTGCACAGTATACACCTGAAGCTACCCCTTATTGCTGGTGTTGTTCTGTTGTGCAGCACAGGCATCTGCAGCAGTTACAGTGGGTGCAGTGTGCCTCCTGCACAGCTCAGGGGGGTTTAGTACACGCCCCACACTATATAAGGCCGCCATCACGGCGGCCTTGTGTAGTGTGTTGGCGTGAAGGGAGAGAGCAGGATAGGCAGGGACAGTGTCATCTTTGCTTGTTAACCTAGCGCCCTTACAGTGGGTGTAGTGTGCCTCCTGCATAGTATACACCTGAAGCTACTCCTTATTGCTGGTGTTGTTCTGTTGTGTAACACAGGCATCTGCAGCAGTTACAGTGGGTATAGGTGCCATTTTTTGCATTGATCCATGTCCCCTGGGGCAGGAGTCGGGTCTCCAAACCCTTTTTAGGACAATATCTTTCATATTAGCCTTTAAAATTAGCACTTTTGATTTCGAACGTTCGAGTCCCATAGACTTTAATGGGGTTCTAAAGTTTGCGTGAATTTTTGGTCCGTTCGAAGGTTCTGGTGTGAACCGAACCGGGGGGTGTTCGGCTCATCCCTACTGTACAACTGTTGCTTTTCTGACCACGTCTGCTATTTCATCATGGACAGCAAGCTAGAACAAAGGATCTTACTTCTCGCCAGATTTGGCTCCTAAGGACTTTGCCCTCTTCCCGAAGATGAAGATCCAACTCAAAGGTCGCGGTTTCGATACCATTGCGGAGATCCAGCACAAATCGCAGAAGGTGCTTGACACGCATTGAAGACGTCAAGGACACATTCCAGAAGTGGCAGGAATGCTGGGAGTGCTGTATTGCTGTGAAAGGGGTGACTATTTTGAAGGTGTAAAAGTGTGTAAAAGTAATCGTCATGGCAAAATTATGCGGCACTCCCTAATAATACCCTGTTAAATGCAAGTATATACATAAAAAATAAATAAAGTGCAGCCAAACTATTAAAGTTTGTAAAAAGTATTAATGTTCCACACCACTTTCAATCACCACTGCTTGGTGATACTGTGATGTGATAAAAGTCCATAAACCTCTATGGTTTCAATATAAAACGAATCAAGTCCCACAGTAAGTTATCCACAATGGTTCCTTTTTAACTTTGTGATAAAAATCACAATTTGTCTCCACTCTCATGCAAAAGCAAGTGCAATCTCACCACCTTCACCACCTTCACTCCAATGCACTCACCTTAGGGCATGGACCTAAGAACCTTCATAGTTAGGTCAAATGCACTTGAACCCCTCAAGAGTATGAACTAGGTAGATATTCCTCCAATATAGATGTCCTCTAGGAGTTGCGATCACTGGGTGGTGTAAACAGGCTAGTACCTCTTAAGAGGGCTTCCATCTCTTTTCTTTCCGATCATGGTTGCTCAAAGAAACACAGGTGTGTGCCCATAGTGTAGCATTTGCACTTAGACATGCTTGATAGTGGCAGCACGATCACTATTTATCCACTAGTGTGTAAATGTAGATAAATAAAGTACTTTCTTACAAACAGAGCTAGTCTCAAAACTTTTTGATACCACCTCGTAGCAAGATTGGGGGGTTGGCACTACACTATACTACTACAGGCAAACGGTTTGTTCACTTTCCAATGGAATTTTCCCTCAGCTTTGTAAATTAGGTACTGTAAAGGTCTTCCATCATCCATACATGTGCAAGCAAAAATGCTGTTTCTTTTCAATTTCCTTGCACACAATTCGGTGTTCTTTACAATTTTCCACATTCACTAAGCTAAGTGAAAATTTCTTTGCAAACCGAACATCCTGTTTGCCTTTGGTAACCCCCATTGTCTGTATGTATTAAGACAGCACTAGTAGCGATACTCTTTAGTAATTACAATACTTTCCCCTATGGATCTTGTGATTATATATTTATTAATTCTAGTCCTAATACTGCAAGGTAGATAGTTTCCTCCTTTGGGATCTTGAGTTTATAATAGAAGGTGTCTACATTTAGTGATCAGCTCTCTGGAGAGGAATCTTTAGCTTTATCACAGATTAGAGAATTTCTATCAATGAGTGCGCTGTGTTGTACACGCCGGCTTCTATACACTGCAGAGGAAAGCATTAGCTGAACCATTGTTGGGGACAATGAGGATTACTGGGGCAACCAATGCTTAAGAATTGGCTATTTGTGACCTTAAGCTTTCTATTCACATTAGATGATGGCTTGAAATGATGAAACAACCCAGCATCAAATGAGGCATGTTACCTCCTGAGATGCACATATCCTGCAAAAATAAAAAGGATATAAAAAAAAAAAATCAGAAAGTACAAAATACAAAAATACAATACTGTAATATAGTGCTGCACTTTCCGCACCACCTCTCTGTCCCACCCTTCTCTAATTAACCACTGGTATGAAAAAATATCCATCCACATGCCCATTTTACTTACCTGAATCCACAGTCATGTGACGATCCTTCTCCATGCTTCTGTTGACTTCTAGGGATCCTTCTTCGGGTGTCAACGTCACTACATACCTTAGGCGTGTGCACAGGCCTGGGCACACCCTAATTACCCCATGTGCATTAGCATTATCCAGGGGCAGCACCAGGTGGGTGGATGGGGGTGTCAGTGGCCAGTGTAAATGCCCTCATTATAATAAAGGCTTGGTTCAACTGTAGGAACATGTTACACCCATATTTAGGGTGTAACCCAATATGCTCCTGATCAGGGGCGGACTGACCACTCATGGGGCCCCCGGGCAATAGGAGATTATGGGGCCCCCAGGCAATCAGAGATTATGGGGCCACACAGTATACACACACACAGTATACAATCACACAGTATACACATATATGTACACACAGTATACACAGATGATTCTATTGGCTGGGAAGGTACTGGAGAGGTGTGGCAGCTATAATCTCTGGATTTTTGTGTGGCAGCTATAATACTGTCCCTGGTTTTACTTAGGCTGGCAACCCTGATGGGGCCCCTAGTGGCCCGGGGCCCTCGGGCAGTGCCTGAGTGGTCGAATGGTCAGTCCGCCCCTGATCAACTGTCTCCCACCACCAGAGCCTGCCCCCTATGACAGCAGGTGGCGTTCATGTGTGTTTGAGCTTTGGGGTGCACACCCTAATATAATAGGCTGCACACACCTTTGCTACATACAAGATGTGGACAGCTCCTATTGATGGAGATGACAATTCCAGCTGTGAGGGCCTCTCTCATAGGCTTTAGAGCTGGAAGAACTCATGGGTGGGGTGAGGGTGCCGATTCCCAAAAAGATAATGAGTAGGGGAAAATGTCTGGTCCCCAGGGCAGGAAATAAGCTTGGTTCATAGAGGAAAAGTTTTTCCATTACTCTGCAGGATGGCTTAGGAAGAAGACTGTAGTAGGTAATTGAGTAGGAAATTGATCCACAATGTACTGTCATTGCCTGGAGTAGTGCTGTAACCCTTTTTGTGTTTTTTTTGCACCCATGTTAAAAAAGTCATTTGAAGCCTGAAGATTAGTTAAAATCATCAAACATTATATAATTTTTGAAAGCAGAGACCATGGAGAATAAAATATTGGTAGTTCCGTCACATGATATTAACACAATGGGGGTTATTTACGAAAGGCAAATCCACTGCGCACTGCAAGTGCACTTGGAAGTCCAGTCGCTCTAAATCTAAGGGGTAGATCTGCAATGAGTGGAAGCTCTTATGATTTTATCATCCAATAACGTGCAAGCTAAAACGTTGTTTTTTATTTTCCTTGCATGTCCCCCTCGGATCTACAGCGACTTTACTTCCAAGTGCACTTTCAGTAAATAACCCCCGATGGTTTATAAAATGCAACATTTCCATAAAAAATACACTTAAGTTAATACATACACAAACAAATGTACTGTTTTTTTTTTTCTTGTACAGTTGGGTATTCTTTGCAAAGCGAATTTTCACATTCACACACACAAGCCAAGGGCAAACAAACCTGGCCCCCCTCCCTCCCCCGTCGCTCGATCGATCTCCCGCTCGATCGCCACTTCACTCGCCCACTCGCCTGTCGTCCGCCAGGCAGCCTGCCCTCCCCACACTTACCCTACCCAGGTCGCGGCTAATTTCACACAAGCCCCGAGGCCACCCTTTTTGAAGCCAATTAGAGCCTCAGGAAAAAAAAAACATTTAAATACATGCGTCCGGCACCCTGCATGGATTAGGGGGGAGCTGCCCCTTATGAGCGGCTGCCACTGTTAACAACCTAGGCATTTTGTAAATCAACTACTCGATGATGCATTGGAATATTACTGTAATGATTTAACGAACAGTATGCATGTGTTTCTCACATAAAATAGTAAATGTAATTCAAGAACATTCAATATATGTTCTGAGAAGGAGATAATAGTCTTGATAATGGCTTTCATGCCTGTTAAAGTCTTTTGAAAAAATGTGCAAAATGAAAATAGCTGAAAGTTTGAATGAAATGTCTAATTAAGCAATGGGAAAAGGTCAGGAAGAAACTCGTATGTCTACATGATGAAATGTTCCAAACAGAA
Source organism: Lithobates sylvaticus (assembly GCA_028564925.1). NCBI lineage: Eukaryota > Metazoa > Chordata > Amphibia > Anura > Ranidae > Lithobates > Lithobates sylvaticus. Next base: position 32,738,245 of record CM053028.1, read on the forward strand.
ACAGAGATAAACAATTGTGAAATCATATTTCTACTGAAAAAGAAACTCGTACATAAATATGAAATATCCCAAATATGGTTTGAAAAGAGCAATATTGATAGAATGTTTACAGTAATTATAAAAACCAATATCTATCTATCTATCTATCTATCTATCTATCTATCTATCTATCTATCTATCTATCTATCTATCTATCTATCATTTCCCTTTATTTATCTAGATACTTCCCAGCATCTTATAATCAAAGGTCAAAACGTGTTCATTCCAGCCTCACCCCTGCCCTTTTTTATATACCTCAATCTATCTGTTTGTCTATATCTTCTATCCCTTGTCTATCTAGTTTGTCACATTTATCTACAGTATTAGAATAAAATAGATATTTGTAAAAAAAATAACTGCCCTTTCTTTCTTTCTCTTTCTTTCTTTCTTTTCTTTTTTCTTTCTTTCTTTCTTTCTTTCTTTCTTTCTTTCTTTCTTTCTTTCTTTCTTTTCTTTCTTTCTTTCTTTCTCTCTTTTTTTCTTTCTGTCTTTCTTTCTTTGTCTCCTTATCTATCTAGATACTTCCCAACATCGTGTAATCAAAGTCAAAACTTGTTTATTCCAGCCTCATCCCTGCCCCAAATTTGCCTTTTTTATGCCTCCACCTTTCCAAAAAAAATATATCTATCCGTCTATATCTTCTATCTCTTATCTATATAGTTCATTGCATCTATCCAAAGTAGTAGAAAAATTATATATATGTAAAAATAAATAACTGCCCATGCTGCACTGCCTTCCCTTCCTCCCCCTCTTCTTCCCTTTCTTTCTTTCTTTCTTTCTTTCTTTCTTTCTTTCTTTTGTTTGTTTCCTTTCCTTTCCTTCCCTTTCCTCCCCTCTTCTTCCCTTCCCCTGCTTTCTTTCTTTCTTTTATTTCATGTCTTTCCCTTCCCTTCCCTTTTCCTCCCCTCTTATTCCTCTCCCTTTCTTTATTTCTTCCCTTCCCTTTCTTTCTTTCTTACTTTCTTTTGTTTCCTTTCCTTCCCTTCCCTTTCCTCTCATCTTCTTCCCTTTCCTTCTTTCTTTCTTTCTTTCTTTCTTTCTTTCTTTCACTTTCTTTCTTTCTTTCCTTCCCTCTTTCTTCTTCCCTTTCCTTTCCTTTCTTCCCTTCTCTTTATTTCCTTCTTTTTCTTCCTTCCCCTCTTCTTCCCTTCTCTTTCTTTCTTTCTTTAGTTTCCTTTCCTTCCCTTTCCTCCCCTTTTCTTTCTTTCTTTCTTTCTTTCTTTCTTTTTCTTTCCTTTCCTTCCTTCCTTCCCTTTCCTCCCCTCTTCTTCCCTTCCCTTTTCCTCCCCTCTTCTTCCCCTCCCTTTCTTTCTTTCTTTCTTCCATCCACTTCCTTTTTTTTTTCTTTTTTTTCTTTCTTTCTTTCTTTCTTTCTTTCTTTCTTTCTTTCTTTCTTTCTTTCTTTCTTTCTTTCTTTCCCTTCTCCTCCCCCTCTTTCTTCCCTTCCCTTTCTTTCTTTCTTTCTTTTATCGATAGATCTAGATACCTCCCAACATCTTATAATCAAAGTTTCAAACCTTGTACATTCCAGCCTCATCCCCAAATTTGGCCTTTGTTTTTTTTTTTGTTTTCTTTCCAGAGTTAAAAAAATATATATATATCTATCTGTCTGTCTATATCTGCCATCCAGTATCTATCTAGTTCGTCACATTATTATTATTATTAATATTATACAGGATTTATATAGCGCCAACAGTTTGCGCAGCGCTTTACAAAATGGGGACAGACAGTACAGTTACAATACAATTCAATATGGGAGGGATCAGAGGGCCTTGCATTTTTTGATGAATACTTGATATTTAATTTTATAGATAAATAACAGAACAAGTCATGTTTAATAAATGTGCTTCTATATTGAAATGTTATATAATCCTTTAATTGAAGGATCTTCTAATCCTCGCCCTGTATACCCGGGACTTTATATCTTATACAATGTTATATGCACTACAGAGGTTGAGTGCAGCTGTGAAACCTAAGAGACATGAAAGTCCTTGGAAGGGGTTAACCTGGAAGCATTTTCCCTTGCAGAGCGTTCACCTGACAGAGACGCTGCCATCAATCATACATGAAGTGCTCCTCTCCCGGTAGAGAAAGCTCTTCACCAGCTACAGCCGGCTCGCTTCTCCCATACCATGACCAGCAATTTGCACCACCGTCATTTCACACTTTAATGATTTAGTTAAACATATTTGACTTTTAGGTGTACTTAAAAGCCATGTATAGTGAATGGTGACTTTAGCGATTTCCGTGTTATTTCATATTCCTTTTATGTACATACTCGCTGTAAGGCACAGCCTGTGTGTTCACCGTTCACCGAGTAAGGGGATGAAAAGACCAAGTAGAGGGGATAAAACACCATTGAGGCTTAATAATAGCAGAACAAACTCAGCTACATGGGAAAAGGCATGATAATATGGTCATTAGTTCCATATGTGTTAAAGGTATGATCACCGTGGAATGCTACCTTTGAAGAAGATATTACTGGAAAGCATTTACTCTAAAATAGAAATAAACCACTCCTGGATTCCCCCCATCCCTCTTCTATGGCACCATTTAAAACAGCCCGTGTGCAGATGTGCAGCTCGTATCTTACAGACGTTTGAAGGCCAGAAGAGACCGTCAGTCCATCTGCGCACGAGTTGCAGATTTCCAAGCATGTGCATAAATGCCAGTTGCCAGTTGCTAAAGAAGGACCTTCATGGTAGGATCAACAGGCATTACTGTACAGCATTTCTTCATACCCACCTAAAACTTTGGCACAGTACTGTATATATATATATATATATATATATATATATATATATATATATATATATATAGATAGATAGATAGATATGGTAAATATATATACTGTACAGTAAACCCCTGCTCTATCGCGGTTCAGTTTTTGCAATCCCGGTATATCGTGCTATTTTAATTAGGACCTGTTATACTGATATTGCAGTAATATTTCGCCATTTCGCAGTTATGCGGTTATGTAGCGGTGAATCAGAGCGAGGCTGCGGTGGAACGCATGCCTCGCTTGTGGACCACACTGAGCGTGGTGACGTTAGAGGGGGCGGTAACTTTGCCAACCACAAGCAAGGATAGCCGCAAGGATGCCACCCAAACGAAACATGCCTAGGGTGTATTTAAAAAGGGTCTTTCTATTTCGCGTTTTTTTACTTTTCGCGAGTGGGTCCGGAAAGTAACCCACGTTGGGAGGGGGGTTTACTGTATATATATATATATATATATATATATATATATATATACACATGCGAATCAAGTGTTAGATGTGACCCGATCTGAGTAAGGGTGTTATCATGCTAGCCCAAAACTGTCAATTAAATACTACTGATGTGTTTTTTTTTGTTTTTACTTATTTTCGGATATTTTATACTTGATACATTTTATGTGAAGCAATACTGCCTAAACTTTATATATTTATTATATTTATTTATAATATATATATATATATTCATCCCAAAGGTTTGCTATCGGGTTGAGGTTGGGATTCTGTGCAGGCCAGTCAAGTTCCTCCACCCCAAACTAGCATGAAATTGTCCAAAATGTCTTGGCATGCTGTTGCCTTACGAGCTCCCTTCACTGAAACTAAGGGGCCAAAACAACCCCTGAATAACAACCCCACATCATAATCCCCCCTCCACCAAATGATTTGGACCAGTACACAAAGCAAGGCCCATAAAGACATGGATGAGTGAGTTTGGGGTGGAGGAACTTGACTGGCCTGCACAAAGTCCTGACCTCACCCTGATAGAACACCTTTGGGATGAATTAGAGCAGAGACTGCGAGAGAGGCCTGCTCCTCCAACATCAGTGCGTGACCTCACAACTGCACTTCTAGAATAATGGTCAAAATTCCCATAGACACACTCCTAAACCTTGTGGACGGCCTTCCCAGAAGAGTTGAAGCTGTTATAGCTGCAAAGGGTGGGCCAACTCAATATTAAACCCTACGGACTAATGCCCCATACACACGGACGAATATTCCGATGGAAAAAGTCTGATCGGATTATGTTGTCGGAAAATCCAAATGTGTGGGCTCTAGCGGACTTTTTCCGTCGGAAATGTGAGAGCAGGATGTAAAATTTTCCGACAACAAAATTAGATCGGACTTTTTCCAATCGTGTGTAGAGAATTCCGACGCACAAAGTGCCACGCATGCTCAGAAGAAACTTGAAGACGAAAGCTATTGGCTACTGGCCTCTACGTAGTCCCATCGTACGTTTTGCACGTCACCTAGTTCCGAACGATCGGATTTTCCGACAACTTTGTGCGACCGTGTGTATGCAAGACAAGTTTTGGCCAAAATCCGTCGGAAAAAATCAGACGGATTTTGTGGTCAGAATGTCTGACTGTGTGTACAGGGCATAGGACTGGGATGCCATTAAAGTTCATATGCGTGCGAAGGCAGGCATCCCAAAACTTTTGACAACATAGTACATATAGATGCACTTTTCTGCAGCAGAGTATGAAATTTTCAGAACCGACTTTGGGGCCCCGTATCTTGGGGCCACTTGGTGCTAGGAACCCCCTTTGGATATAGTGCTAGTTCCATTGTGTTTGCACACCAAATTTGGGGTTCCTAGCACCAAGTGGCCCCGAGATACGGGGCCCCAAAGTCGGGTCGGAAAATGTCATTCTCTGCTGCAGAAAAGTGCTTGACTCGAGTATAAGCCGAGGGGAGCACTTTCAGCACAAAAAAATGTGCTGAAAAACTCGGCTTATCCTCGAGTATATACAGTATACACTTTTTGATTATCTGATTTCAGATAAACTTCTAATTTAAAATGATATCCACCAATTTATAAGGAAACTATATAAATACAAACAAAATATTAATGTTGTAACTACCTAAAACATATGCATGTGTTACACACATAAATTCCATATATTGTAAGCCTTCTACAGTGCGAACAAGAAAGTATTTTTAATGTAATTTACACCTACTCTTACTTTAATCAGCTTACATGATACATTTTCATTATAATTCTAGTATGCTGTTTTAAATCACCATTTCTTATTACGTGAAGCAGTTTTACTATGCAACATTTATATCATATGAATGAATCATATATTAGACAATAATTAAATGAATGCTAAATGTGTTGGGGATGGTTCAGGTAATGCGTTAAAAACTATTTTCTGTATGTTAAATGCAAAATAAGTGTAATAGAGTAGTATTGTGTTAGCCCAGTGATGTGCGCCCCATGAGATTTGCAGGTGTGCCGTGGGAGTTTTGAAAAATATTTAAAATTGCTAGCATTTTGAAACCTTGAACATAGCGAAAAATGTAATGGTAAATCAATGTTGCATAAGAAAAAAAAAAAAGTAACATATATAAAAACGCAATCTCTGTCAGTCTGTCATTCATTGGTTCCTTTCGTATCGCCAGACTTGTGCGAGATTTCGGGAGAATGCAATTGCTCTAATTATATTTTAATAATAGAGAGCGTTCCATTCCAACTTTGATGTTTTATAAAAGTTAATTGTTTAGCGATGGAGAAATACCTAATCAAGTCTGGAACTCTGAAAGAGAAACTGTTATGCCGCGTACACACGATCGGAATTCTCGTCGGAAAAAGCTCTGATGGTTTTCCCGACGGAATTCCAGTCAAACTGTCTTGCCTTCACACAGTCACACCAAATTCCGACCGTCAAGAACGCAGTGACGTACAACACTACGACGAGCCGAGAAAAAGTTAAATGCTTCCGAGCATGCGTCGAATTGTTTCCGAGCATGCGTCGGAATTGCTACAGACGATTAGAATTTCCGATAGAAACCTTTTTCTATCGGACATGCTCTCAAATTTTTGCTGGCAGGAATTCGGCCAGCAAAATTCCGATGGAGCATACACACGGTCGCATTTTCGGAAGAAAAGCTCTCATCGGTCTTTTGCTGGCTGAGATTCCGATCGTGTGTACGGGGCATTTAATAAAAAGCAAGGAAGCAAGTGAAAGTACAAAGAAGATTACAATCGCTTCAATCTAATTTGCTCTCGAAAGCAGGCACATCTTTCACATTCAATTTAAAATTAAATACGTATGTAAAAATAAACACGTTTTCCCCCACAAAAATTCTTAAATCTTTTCAGATGTGCCGTGAACATTTTTAGACCTTTTTGGCATGCCGCAAGACAAAAAAGTTTGAGAAACACTGTGTTAAGCCATAGAATAATGCAGAAAGTTTAGAGTTAAAGTGCTGAGGATCCTCAAATAGCATATACCTGATACTGTGTGCAAAATGCCGACAGGACAGTGCACTTTGCAAAGCTGCATGCCACCTCCACAGGTCTCTCTCTAGCTGTGGAACACAAAACGTCACCCACTGACGCGTTTCGTCATTACGACTTTGTCTGATATTTATTGCCTAATTAAAGATTATTTTTTTTTATGTATAATTAGTTGTAGTGCAAAATTATATGTCTAGGCAGCATCCTGCTGAGAGAATCCCACCCCCCACCCCACAACAAATCAATGCAATCTGCAGATTGTAGATCCACTGTTTGATTCAATGGGGTTGATTTACTGTGCACTTTGCAAGGTGCAGTTGCATACTGCAAGTACAGTTGCTTTAGAGCTTGGTAAATGAGCAGAAGCTCTGTTGACTTCCATCATCCAATCATGAGCAAGCAAATAGGCATTTTTTTTCCCTTGCATGGAATTGGGTATTCTTTGCAAAGTGAACCTTTACCTCTTTTACTAAGCTCTGGAACAACTGCACAGTATATTTGCCTTTGGCAAATCAACCCCTATGTTAGGGAGACATGTCAAATGCTCTGCCAATAAATGATCCTTCATAGATTCACAATTAAAGTATAACAAACGGCAGAACTTTTTATTTAATTTTGGAGTGGGGATGGAGTAGCTAACCTGTCAGGTTTTTATTGCTGTCTGTGCCCCCATTAGGGAGATTCACCCTCTCTATTTTCCCTGTTTACATTTATCATCAAAAAAAGAAAGTAAAAGAAACTCCAAATTGTGGGTTGTCCCCAGAAAAGTAATAGAGCGGAAATCTTTCAATGGGGAGACTAGTTCTGGAGACATGGGGGGTCCCCAAGGGATTCCCTTAATTTGCAAGGGTTTTCTCTTACTTCCTGTTTTCAATAAGGTAGAGGAAATGGAGGGAAATCTCTCCAGTGGAATACAGATGGCAAAAATAAACTTATAGGGCAGGGGTCTTCAAACTACGGCCCTCCAGTTGTTCAGGAACTACAATTCCCATCATGCCTAGTCATGTCTGTGAATGTCAGAATTTTACAATGCCTCATGGGATGTGTAGTTCTGCAACAGCTGGAGGGCTGTAGTTTGAGGATCCCTGTTATAGGGGTTATAACCCTCCCTGAAAAAAAATAAGTTTTGCCTATAGTTCTGATCTAACAAAAAATGTTCTGTCGTATCTTATTTCCATGGCCACACCATAAATGATCTCAAGATTATAGTACTGACAGGGAACTTTAAGCCCAGGTTCATACTGAGCTGCGGGAATGAAGCTGTGCGAGTTCAGCTGAATAATAATGATAATTTCACTCCGGCATGTCAGTCCCGATTTCGGCCACAATTTCACAGACATCTGTGCAGGTTTCTGCACAGATGTCAATGGAAATCTCACCCTGAAATTGCAAAAAGTAGTACAGAATCTACGTCTTGAAATCGGTATGGCGCCGCAAATGCGACGTCACACCGATAATGGCGGTGCCATTGTCGGCAATTGCCGTCAATTTGACATGCTATTTGACATGTCAAATCGCATGTCATAATGCACCAGTGTGAACCAGGGCTAAATCACAAAAAAAAAAAAAAGGCTGGATTAGTAAGGTGAATTCATACAAAAATCTAGATTGTGGTCTAAATATGGACATGAGTTTGATGTGCCACTATGGTTTTGATTGAATTTTTTTTTTGACCTCTGACAATAAAGCCCGTCTTTCCTGAAACCTTTGATTGCGGGTACATGGACATTTCAAAAGGACTGGACATTTGCCTGGACTTCTTATCATCTACTCAGTTAGCCCAATAACCTTATTAAACTAGGATAAGTATAGATATATCCTAACTATTTACAATAACCATTACTATTCAAGTGTATCTAGAAAATTATTTGCAATTTATTGATTCTCTGGTATTTGGACATCTCAGAAGGACTCACACTTCAGGTGAGGATTGTGCCTGGATTTCTTATCTTTGGGTCAATTGCCCTTCTAAACTGATCGTTATCTCTATAGCCAAAACCTGCAGGTTGACCGAAAAAAGTGTAGTAATTTCTAGACATGTGCATTCGTTTTCGTCCGAATGCATTTCAGTCCGAATTTCAGGTATTTCCGTTATCGTTTTAACAAACGAAACGAAACGAAAGATCCGACATAAACAAATGCTTTATTTTTGTTTGTGTTGCGATAACAGTTCGTTATAGATAGGAGATTCGACATGACGCTGACAATAACAATCTGTGTCTATCGAACCTGTGGTCGAATGAGCCTAACCTTAACTCTATTAGTCCAAGATTATTCTACATAGAGAGAAAAGATTTGATGTACAGAGAAAAGATTTGACGTAGAGAGAAAAGATTTGACGTATAGAGAAAAGATTTGATGTAGAGAGAAAAGATTTGACGTAGAGAGAAAAGATTCGACGTAGAGAAGATTTGACGTATAGAGAAAAGATTTGATGTAGAGAGAAAAGATTTGACATAGAGAGAGGATTCGACGTAGAGAGAAGATTTGACGTAGAGAGAAAAGATTTGAAGTAGAGAGAAAAGATTCGACGTAGAGAGAAGATTCGACGTAGAGAGAAAAGATTTGATGTAGAGAGAAAAGATCGCTGCTGGTATTTGGTGGGGGAAGTAAATTAAAAATAATGATGATGATGAATGTTATTGCCTGATTGTAACCAAAGAGGAGGAGCAATAAAATAGCTAGAACTCACGTACACACATACAGCCAACTTACTTTCACTTACGATTGCTAGCAGAGAGAGACACACACACTGAATCATTTCAGAAGACAGTCAATCTTAGTTAGTCTGTTTGTCAGAGAACCTGAATTATTTAGCAATTAAGCATAAGCACAGCAGCAGAACAATAGTGAAGCAAGCTACAGTTCAACCTAACTTTTTTATAATAATCTGCTGCTATTGTGTTAGTGTTGTGAACTTGATTGTGATACTAGTGTTGCTAGTGTTGTGATAGCCTCAGAGGCTGCCCGTGTTGTGGGGGGGGGGGATTTATTATTATAGATTTTATATTATAGATTGAGAGTCTATATAGATTCTATATACCCTATCTTGTTACCTGTCTGATCAGTGATCACTATCACCAGTCCATTTTCTGTTTGAAACAACATATTCAACATGAACGACAAAGATTTGACAAAGCAGCGAAAAACATACAAACGTCGAAACTTTGGCTTATGGTGTCTGTCGAAAGTTCTAAGAAGATTCGACAGAGCAGCTAAACTATACGGCCTAGTACAGTTTAGCTGCTTCGTCGAATCTTCTTTGAACATTCGACAGACACCATAAGCCTTCAATGACAGATTTGACCTTAATTAATTTGGATTTTCGGACGAATGCATTTTTTTAACAAAAAAATAAATACATAAAAACGAATTTCGGGAGTAACTAAATAAATGTATTTTTCAGACGAAAACAAAATTCCGAAATGAAATATTTCAGTGTGAAAATGTCTAGTAGTTTCAACCGCCATGCTGTTGTATTCTGCCAATTGGGACTCCCCCCCCCCCCCCCGTCCGTCCGTCCGAATACACAGATCAGTGCTGCAGCTATTAATGTGAACCGAGCCTTAGAAGCTTATTGGCTACCATGCACAGCTGCACCAGATTCTGAGGATCCAATTGTAGTAAATCTCCCCCTGTGAGAATATTAATACTGACAATTAATGGCATTTATCTAGGTTAGTAAATGAAAGATGAAATCATCCCTTATTCGTCTTTTAATTTTTTTTTTTTAACAATTTGTTTTGAAATGCTTGAAGATTTTTGAAGTACAAACAATTAACATATCAAACAAAAGCTTTCTTGGCTTTATTGATTTTGGCAGAAGACGTTTGCATAAATGATGCCAAAGTTCTTTTTTTTTTTTTTTTCCGTGTGTTTGTTCAATTTTTTTTCAATAAAATCTCCATGTCTTGTAACCATAGCTAACTCTTTGCTAAGTGACTCTCTATTTCGTATGACAGAGAAAGTCTTTCCCAAATGAAAGCTAATGACTCTACCGATGTTTCCAGCAACGCTGAATATATCAGGTGTGCTGTTGCTAAGGAACACAATAGCACAACGTCAAAGTCTAATGAGTCTAAAATAGCAAGACACGGTGTGCATCTGTAAAACAGGACACTAGTGAACTGTACTGGAAAGTTTATGGCATTTTAGAAAGGCAATACTAAATCTGAGCATCACCCTGGAAAAAAAAAGAAGAACTCCGATGAACATTGCTTATATTTAAAATGGCCACCTAACAGCTACAGTTTTGGTGAGAAAAAACAAAAGAACTCTTTCAATGAAACAACTTATTCCCAACTGCAGGCTATTTTTTTTTAAGTCTCAGGTATTGTAAAATAAAAAAAAAGCAACTTAAAGTAGTTGTAAAGGCAGAAGGTTTTTTATTATAATGCATTAAGATAAAACGCCTTCTGTGTGCAGCAAACCCCCTCAGCCCTCCTAATATTACCTGAGCTCCCTCTAGATCCAGCGATGTTGCAGGAGTGTCTCGGCTGCCCGGGACTCCTCTCCTGATTCGCCATCGGCTCCCGCTGCTGTCAATCAAAGTCAGTCAGCCAATGAGGAGAGAAAGGAGACAGGGACTGGCTGCGGCTCTGTGTCTGAATGGACACAGGGAGCTGCGGCTCGGCTCAGGTGCCCCCATAGCAAGCTGCTTGTGGTGGGGGCACTAAACATGAGGGAGGGGCCAGGAGAGCCAAAGAGGGACCCAAGAAGAGGAGGATCTGGGCTGCTCTGTGCAAAATCAGTATAACACGTTTGTTATTTTTATAGAAAATATAAAGAAAAAAATATAAGAAAAAATTTGACTTTAAAATTACTTAAAGCGACAATGCCTAGCTCACTGCCCATGCTGTCCCTTCAGTAATTTATATTTGCCAATAGATGTCAGTCTTCTGGGTTGAATAACACCCAGTTTAATGTAACCAGGAAGACTGATGACACGCTGTTAGTATGACCCACCCCTGAGGGGGTCATGAGCCCGCCCCTGAGGAAGGTGTCACTACAGCAACCTTTACGCACCATGTAATGATGCAGTGACACTGACATCATCATATCCATTGCCACTCTCTACATCATTGAGAACCACCTTTTGCAAGGAGAAGATCTAAAGGAAGATCTCACTTGCCACTAGACCAGCCTAAATACATCTGGAAGAGATAGGTAAAAAATAATTGCAAAAGGAGCCTCAAAAGGGTAATTTGGAAGCAAAAGTCAGTGTTTGGAGTTGAGATTAATTTTGACATTTTCCCATGTGTCTAACTATTGGGGCAAGTGGAGATATTTGGATATTTGTTTCCATTTGTTCAATTTCCATATTTGTTTCCATGACCATACTTCAAGATGAGTTGGTCTCAACCAGGAAATAAATGTTCTACAGCCATGGTGTAATGCAAGATTTCAATACTTGGATCAAATTGTGAGATTTTAGCAATTACAGCTCAGTACTGCTGATTTTTGGCATATATTTGGTCCAAGTGGAGAACTTAGAACTTTGAATATTTGTTCCTGTATATGGCTGTACTTCCCCCTCAGCATTTAAAGGTTGAGTTTTGCCGCGTACACACGTGCGGACTATTGCCGGCGGACTTAGTCCAGCGGACAATCCCGCCGGACTTTCCAGCTGGGTCCGCTGGACTTTCCGAGCGTGTGGACTTGCCCACACACGCACGGACTTCTCCGGCGGATAATCCGCCGGCCAAAAGTCCATGGGACTTTTGAAAATTAACGGACTTGCCCACACACGGAGCAGTCCGTTCATTTAGAACGTAACTTCAGGTTACGTAGCTAGCGTAGGCAGTAAATGCCGCCGCGCTAGCTCCATAAGCTGGCATGGATTTAAAGGGACTCCCCACGCCGAAAAAAACGGCGTGGGGGTTCCCCCCAAATCCAAGTCAGACCCTCATCCGAGCACGCAGCCTGACAGGCCAGGAAAGGGGTGGGGACGAACGAGCGCCCCCCCCCCTCCTGAGCCGTACCAGGCCACGTGCCCTCAACATGGGGGGTGCCCTGGGGAAAGGGGGGCCGTGCGGCCCCCCCACCCCAAAGCACCTTGACCCCATGTTGATGAGGACAAGGGCCTCTTCCCGACAACCCTGGCCGTTGGTTGTCGGGGTCTGCGGGCGGGGGCTTATCGGAATCTGGGAGCCCCCTTTAATAAGGGGGCCCCCAGATACCGGCCCCCCACCCTATGTGAATGAGTATGGGGTACGATGTACCCCTACCCATTCACCTAAGGTGTAAAATGTAAAGTACAAAAACACACACACTTTTGAAAAAATATTTTATTGCACTGCTCCGGGGGTCTTCTTCCGTCTTGGGGGTCTTCTCGCCGGACTCCCCCGCCATTTACCAAGCTCTTTTTACCGAGCGGGGGAAGTCCGGCTACCTTCTTCGTCGTCGCCGTCATCTGGGGGTCTCGATCCGCCTTTGGGGGTCTTCCGGGGTCTTCTGGGGGTCTCTTCTGTTCTTGCGGCGGTCGTCGTATTCCGCGCCGCCGGCGCCGCCTTCTTCTTCTTGTCCTTCTTCTTCGTCTTCTTCCGATGTTGACCCGTCGCTGTCTCTGCCCGGAATGCCTGTGCCGCTCTGCGCTGGGACTTATATAGGGACATGGGGACAGGGTCACATGCTCATGTCACATGGTGACCCCGCCCCCTTGTGTTGTCACAGTCCCGGAGGATGCTGGGACTGTGACATCACAGGGGGGCGGGGTCACCATGTGACATGAGCATGTGACCCTGTCCCCCATGTCCCTATATAAGTCCCAGCGCAGAGCGGCACAGGCATTCCAGGCAGAGAGAGCATCGGGTCAACATCGGAAGAAGAAGAAGAAGAACAAGAAGAAGGACAAGAAAAAGGAGAAGGCGCCGGCGGCGCGGAAGACGACCGCCGCAAGAACAGAAGAGACCCCCGGAAGACCCCCGAAGGCGGATCGAGACCCCCAGACGACGGCGGCGACACCGAAGAAGGTAGCCGGACTCCTCCGCTTGTGAAAGAGCTAGGTAAAAGAGCAGAAGAGAGCGGAGGAGTCCGGCGAGAAGACCCCCAAGACGGAAGAAGACCCCCGGAGCAGTGCAATAAAATATTTTTTCAAAAGTGTGTGTGTTTTTGTACTTTACATTTTACACCTTAGGTGAATGGGTAGGGGTACATCGTACCCCATACTCATTCACATAGGGTGGGGGGCCGGTATCTGGGGGCCCCCTTATTAAAGGGGGCTCCCAGATTCCGATAAGCCCCCGCCCGCAGACCCCGACAACCAACGGCCAGGGTTGTCGGGAAGAGGCCCTTGTCCTCATCAACATGGGGACAAGGTGCTTTGGGGTGGGGGGGCCGCACGGCCCCCCTTTGCCCAGGGCACCCCCCATGTTGAGGGCACGCGGCCTGGTACGGCTCAGGAGGGGGGGGGGCGCTTGTTCGTCCCCACCCCTTTCCTGGCCTGCCAGGCTGCGTGCTCGGATAAGGGTCTGCCATGGATTTTTGGGGAACCCCCACGCCGTTTTTTCGGCGTGGGGAGTCCTTTTAAATCCATGCCAGCTTACGGAGCTAGCGCGGCGGCATTTACTGCCTACGCTAGCTACGTAACCTGAAGTCACGTGCTAAATGAACGGACTTGCCGATGAGCGGCAAGTCCGTTCATTTCAAAAGTCCCGCGGACTTGCCTACTAACGGCGGGATTGTCCGCCGGACTGCCAAGTCCAGCGGATAATTTTAAAACCAAACTTAAAACTTTGGCGCCAAAAAGTCCGCCGGACTTTGGCGCCAAAAAGTCCGCCGGCGCCCACACACGAGGGGATTATCCGCTGGACTTCAGTCCAGAGGATAATCCCGCGGGATTGTCCCTTCGTGTGTACGCGGCCTTAGTCTCAACCAGGAAAAGAAAATGTTCTACAGCCATGATGGAACACAAGATTTCCGTACTTTGATCAGATCCTGAGATTTTAGCGATGACAGCTCAGTGCCGCTGCCTTTTGGTATAGATCTGGTCGGGGGAGGGAGCCTTCCTGGCCAGCAGAACACAATAATTACTACTAGCATCTATAGCCACTGGCAGTAATCGGATGTAAAATATCAGCCTGCCCATAAATAAATCGATTTTCCAGTGTTAAACCCTTTCACACTGAGGCGCTTGAAAACTTCCCAAAAAATGCCAGGCACTTTTGAGGCGTTAGGGGTGCACATTTTTGAAGGTCACGTGACTCAAAAGAATCATTTTGAGATGCTTTTGAAGCGCTTTTCGGATGCTTTTTAGGTGCTTTGAGGCACTTTCCATTTATTTCAATGGAGAGGGGCATTTTTGAGGCACTTTTAGCTCTCTAAACATGCTCCAAAGATGCTGCTTGCAGGACTTTTTTCACCACCCCGCCAGCACACCGCCCCAGTTTGAAAGCATTCATTGATTTCAAAGGGATAGTGATACAGGTAGGTGACTGTAGGGATTATTTACTAAAGGCAAATCCACTTTGCACTACAAGTATACTGCAATTGCACATGGAAGTGCAGTCTCTGTAGATCCGAGGGGGACATGCAAAGAAAATAAAAAACAGCATTTTAGCATGCACATGATTGGATGATAAAATCAGCAGAGCTTCCCTTCATTTCAGATCTTCCCCTCAGATCTGCAGCGACTGCACTTCCAAGTGCACTTGCATTGCACCTGTAGTCCAGAGTGTATTTGCCTTTAGTAACTCAACCCCCAATGTCAAACAGGCACCAACATCCCTGAAATGGAGGCATAGACGGGGGAGGATTTTTGAGGGTACCAGCAAATAGTAAATACAAATACTAGGGTATATATAAAAAATGTATTATTCTTTTGGTACACGAGTACATGAAAACATCTTCTCTTCAAGAATGTTTGAATCTAGTCACTCAAGGTGACAATAAGGTGATTATCCCGACATGTTTCGCCTCCCAGGGCTTCTTTAGGGGAAATGTTAAAGACAAAAGATGTAGCACCACATCTGGTCTCTTCTGCCTACAGCTGGATGCCAGAAAACAAGGCGGCAATCACTGGATAACACATGTAAAGGCCAGTCAATGCCTGAACAGACCAGGCTTAGATAGCAGAAGCTGCTAAAATGGAGATAAACCAAGGGTGCCAAAATAGAGACTGTGGTCTCAGTTGTAAAGGCAGATGCTCAAATGGAGTGATTCTTGAGCGTGGTCACCCTTGGATTTTTGACCAATTCATTGATTTCAATGAAAATAGGTTTTCGTGAGCTTTTCAGGCACTTTTTTTTAGTGCAAAAGCGCTTGAAAAACGCCTCAGTGTGAAAAGGGTCTTAGTGTTGTACATAGAGTTACATTGTAAAGTCTTTATCCCACAGAAGCATGGAAAGTCTAGAAAATGTAAAAACTCTTCTTCTTTTGCTACCTGTCAGTGGACTCACACGATTCTGATTGGTGGAGCAGTTGAGTTCCCATCTTCACACACAACATTCCTTGGTCATCAACCACCTCAAATGGATTATTTATTTTAGGTAGGGTTCCACTTTGTGGTGCACCCTGCACTATAAGGAGAATTAAGCTTCACCCTGTAAGATTTGGTAATTTTCAGTCACCATGTCTTACAAGTACTTTCAGTCCCTCTCTGTGATTAAACAATGTCAAAGGCTTCATTTCCACACCAATCTTTAAATGTAAGCTGTGTTTTGTAAAGAGGGCTTCAATACAATTACCAGCCAAAGGAAAGGCTTAGCTGGAGTGGATAAGTCCCTGATTATGACTCAGCAATCACAACACAAGTACTCAGAAAGCTATTGCAATCCCTGTTAGAAAACACGTATGTCATTCTGATTCTTTTAATTGGTTTGCACTGCAGCTGTTAGTGCAGTAGCCATAAAGTGAAACTCTACCATGTACCAACAAACCATAAATTATCTATATCCAGCATATTCAGATTTTTTTTTACATGACCTGTGTTAGCAAAATTTAAATAATATTTTGGTTCTGCGTCTGCATTTTTTTGTTAGTATTCATGTGGGTGGGACTTAAAGGGAACATATAGGGTTCAAATTATCAATCTTTTCACCCAACATTCACATATTTTCTATTCAGTTTGAAAATCATTGAAATCTTAGCTAAAAATGATGTATAGTTTGTATTAAAACCATTGATAAATAGACCCCTAGTGTTGTTGTGCTTTTATTATATTCAATACTAAACAACTCCATTTTAACCACTTGCCAACCAGCCGCCGTTATTATACTGCGGCGGGTTGACACGATCCCACGAGCTGTCGTAGCTATAGGTTGGCTCCTTTAAGCGGGATAGCAGGCACGCACGTGCCGCTGCAACTGCGGGGGTGCCGATGCTCATGGCCGTCGGTCGCGATGACCGCTATTCCACGAGCGATCGTGGGCACGAGAGGCAGAACAGGGACGTGTGTGTGTAAACACACAAATCCCTGTTCTGTTCTATGAGTAGTGACAGATCGTGAGTTCCTAATAGCTAGGAACCACGATCTGTCATCTCTAGATAGTCCCCTCCCCCTACACTCATAAATACACAGGGAACACACTTAACCCCTTGATCGCCCCCTAGTGTTAACCCCTTCCCTGCCAGTGACATTTTTACAGTAATCAGTGCATTTTTATAGCACTGATCGCTATATAAATGACAATGGTCACAAAAATGTGTCAAAAGTGTCCGATGTGTCCACAATAATGTCATAGTCCCGATAAAAATCGCAGATCGCCGCCATTACTAGTAAAAAAATAATGATAATAAAAATGCTATAACTCACTTTTGTGCAAACCAATCAATATACGCTTATTGCGATTTTTTTTTTAACAAAAATATGTAGAAGAATAAATATCAGCCTAAACAGAGAAAAAATTTGCTTTTTTTTTAAAAAAAATGGGGATGTTTACAGAGCAAAAAATTTAAACTGCAGAGATGATCAAATACCACCAAAAGAAAGCTCTATTTGTGGGGAAAAAAAGGACGTAACTTTTGTTTGGGTGCAACGTCGCACGACCGTGCAATTGTCAGTTAAAGCGACGCAGTGCCGAATCGCAAAAAATGGTCCGGTCATTCAGCAGCCAAATCTTCCGGGGCTGAAGTGGTTAAAGAAGTTTTCAAATTTATAGTCAGTAAAATATGAAATTTTGCTTAAAAATATTTAAATTTTTCTGGGCACAGTCAGGCTCATGTTTTATATTTAATGGAAAATGCAGGATAGGATTTTTTAGGTGCAAGTAATTTGTTACACAAATCACACTTAATATATTGATTTAACCATATATTGGTATTCATCATGAAGAGGTTTCCATCACTTCTTCAAGTTGAATACCTATATATGTTTAAATCAATATATTAATGTTTTTAACTACACTTTGTAAATAAAATGTGTTCAATTTTTTTTAACTGTGGTTTGTGTAACAAATTATTGCACTTAAAAAAAAAACATCCTGCATTTTCTCTTTATCAAATTCAAAGGGATGATGTTGCATATTAGTCATCATTCTGATTCTATCCACTAAATCAAACATGAAATCATGTTTTAAATGTTTACCAGGCTACCCCTTAGTGCTTTGCTAGAAAAAAAACAACTGTTTATAGAGTTGAATCCTAGGTTACATTCAGAGATGGATGAGTCAAAGGAGTGACTAGTCTGTATTAACTGTGCATGGAGTTTATTGACACGGAGGAGTTGATTTGCTAAAGACAAATAGCTCATTTGCAAAAGAAGTTGCACTTTGCAAAGGGATTCTCCCCAGAGCTGAGATGAAGCTCTGCTAACTTACATCAACCAATCATGTGCAAGCAAAAAATAATTTTTTTTTTAATTATTATTTCCTTTGTATGGGATTGGGTATCTTTTGCAACGTGAAATGTCACCACATTCATTAAGCTTTGATGGGGTTGGGATTGCTTAAAAGGTTTTGCTTATAACCATATTTTATAAAACCTTTATTTTCCAAAATATTTTTTTTGCTATACTTGTCTAAAGTGTTAACGTTTTTGAGAATTTTTTTCTTGTATCTTTATTTATAGTTTTTAATACAATCCCAGATAGCAAGCAAATGTGCTGCAAGTTTGAAAATGATTTGCTAAGCTATTGCTAGACTTGCCAGGCTTCACAATTTGTTTGTGCAATTGCGGCAAGTCCACATTGCATGACTCCAGATCAACTTTCTTTGCAAACATTATGCAAGTTTGCTGCAAGTTCAGTTATGTTGTGCAATAGTCATCCCACCACAGGGGTCACTGTGGCTGAATTTTCATGCTGTAGAGTTGCAGAGCTCTTGTAGACTCACCACTGCAACTTGCTAGAGACTTGCACACAAATTTTCTACAAATTGGAAAAGTGTCAACTAGAACTTGTGCTTCAAGTGCTCTGCAAGTGTACAACTTGCCAGGGAAAATGTGCAGCAAGTTAACAGACTTACAGTTCAACACTGCCACAAATTTGTGGCAAGTTATCCTTGCTGTCTGGGATACAGCAGGAAAATAGTATGAGAAAACAAAAACACAAGGATTACAAATACTCCAGTATGACATATCATTGCTGGACCCATCTCCTACATAAAACCAAAGTAATATAGAGAACACATTGTGAGATAGGATACACAGATGACCCCCTTTAGGAGATACTGCAGGGGTTGAACGTGAGTCAAGCTAAGACTTATGTAATACAGAGTGCAATGAACACTGCACTAAAGAGCTAAAAAGTAAGGGGCAATGATGAACAGTCAAGACATAGCTCACAGTTGAATGCCTAAGAAGACCCCTGCATGGTCTAAGCAATGGGTAGATTGACAATTCACTAGAAATGAGGGAAAGAAACTGGAGAGGGAAATTGGGCAATAAAAATTGAATTAAAAGAAAGGGGGAGGAGCTTGAGAAGCTTGAGAAAGTTGCCCTACAGTACCTCTTTGGACTACCGCGCTTACTCTGAAACACGTTGCTTTATTACCCTTTGATGACTGCTTCTGGTTGGTGCTGTATATCTTGCTGCGCTCCAACTCTCTACACAGCCATTGGCTTCCTCTTATGCCCCGTACACACCGTCCGAAATTCTGATGGAAAATGTCCGATCGGACCATGTTGTTGGAAAATCCGGCCGTGTGTGGGCTCCATCTGACTTTTTCTGTCGGAATTTCCAACGGAAAAAATTTGAGATCCTGCTCTCACATTTTCCGACAACAAAGTCCGATTGGACTTTTTCCGATCGTGTGTAGAGAATTCCGATGGACAAAGTGCCACGCATGCGCAGATCAAATTATGAGACCAAAGCTATTGGCTACTAGCCTGTACGTAGTTCCGTCGTATGCAACGAACGTCACCACGTTTAGAATGATTGGATTTTCCGATAACTTTGTCCGACTGTGTGTATGCAACACCAGTGTTGGACAAAATTAGTTGGAAAAAATCCAACAGATTTTGTGGTCGGAATTTCCGACCGTGTGAACGGGGAATTACTCTGACCATGAGGGTCCGGCCAATCCACAGCCTCACTGGATGGTTCACTGAGAGCCCGAGCCCTGAATTACATCCCACCAGCTCTGCAGAAGTTCCCATGTACTCACGATATGCCTAATACTATCCTTACATCATGTCAGTGGATATTTATTTGCTTTTATGAATAAATAAATTGTGAGAAACTACACTTAGAGGCGCCTGTCCAATCTCTTTTTGTTCCCAGTTGCTTAGAGCTGGCTTCAACTCTTGGACCGGCAGCCCAAGTGAATTATCTCCCCTCCCTTCATGGACATTCAAAAAACTCTTAGCATTGACTGTTTTAAGCTCCTATATCTGCCCACATCCACTGGCGCAGTGCTTTACCATTTTTTTCTTGTTTGTGCTCTTAATGGAACTTGCAAAACTTTCCATCTACCTGATATCTTCAACTCTTCTGATTTATGGCCACATTGTTGGAGTTTGGGCCTGGCTTCCACAGTGCCATTTTTCAAGACCGTGCCGCATTGACCAAATAATTGTTTTATAATGCCTCATTTCCACTGAGCAGATCAGTTTGGGTCGATATAGTTTGGAAGGGTTAGAATGGTCTGGCCTATTCAGGTGAGCGTTTCCACTGCAAGTCGGGACACAAGGGGCCATACGGGGTTTAGAAAAAATGCCTAGCATGGCGTCACACGGATTGGCAGACGTTTTTCTGTCCACCAATCAGTGGAATGTATCGTAGCTCCACCCTAACAGTACCGTACCATTTTCTATGGCCCCACATCTGAAGCAGGACCCTGAATGGTGCGCTATGGTTCGGTTGTATGGGCCGCTTTCATAATGGAAACACTCAAAATAGCGTATCGTACCGAACCGATCTGCTCAGTGGAAACGAGGCATATGCCACAATTGGAATTGAGTTGTTATGTAGGATGAAGAAATTCAGCCATTTTAGAGAGGATACAATCGGTGAACCGCTGTCCAGAAAATATCCAACGAGGGACATAACCAGAATTGGATTATTTAAAATTCTATTTAAAACTACTTTTTAATGGAAGAATAACCTTTCCACAGGGTGACTTCGCTTCTGCATGATCTTACTGCAGATTGAACAGATTGTTGTCACTCTTTAAGAGGAAGTGAAACTATAACAGATTTACTGGCAGGATCATTATCATCAATTGTGTTGCCAGACATTCGTAAGAAACTGGATGGACTATTGTCTTTATTCAACATTACCAACTATGAAACCATAGTTTTTTTTTTTTTTTTGCCCATACTCCTACTTTTACTTTGGAAACAAAAATGTTGCCAAAAATGTTTGAATGACTGTATTCAGTGTGGGGGCTAATGTTACTTTAAATACATTTCACACTTATTTTCCAAAATGTGGCCTGGGGATGTGTAAAATGCAAGAAAAAGCTTCTTAATAACGATTCCAAATGCCTATGTGTAGGTTTTTTTAAATATAGTATTAAGGGAGCGAAGCAATCGCCCACTGCTGACAATAACAGGAATTGTGAGCCTAATTACCTGTTCATTCTGCTGAAATTATTGCTGCACTGTTTTTTTTTCCCTCCTAATAGAAAATATGCCAGGCTTGTCAGTGATCATTTTAATTAGCTAGATGTGGCAAATTTATTTTTTAAAGCTTTCATGTTTTTTTTAAGCAAAAAAGGCAAAAGAGAGAGAGAATCGTTCACCCTTGTCGGATGGCAGAGAAGGCAGCGCAAGAGGTCAAATCATCCAATATTTTCTCTTTTATGTGTCTCATTTACTTCCTCTTTTCATAGGGTAAAATACACTTGTGTATGACAGCTCTTATATGAAACAATAATTGGATGCATGTTGCTAAGTTTAGATTTTCATTTTTAAATTTATTGAATGTAGAACTTCCAGGTTTGATGCTGGGACATCCTCCAGATTTCCTTGGTCGTATCGCCTCTTTTTGCCACTTTGACTGTGGTGTTTCCAGACTGTTCTGAGCCTACCTACTTCTCACAGAATATTTATAAGAAAAGAAGCATCACACTTCATTTATAGAGTTTCATAAGCATTTAAACCAACACTTTTAGTGGCATCAAAGAGTCCCCCCGATATCGTGCAAGAAATATATGGGATTAACCACTTCAGCCCCGGACCAATTGGCAGCCAAAGGACCAGGCCCCTTTTTGCGATTCGGCGTGCGACGTGGCTCCAAAACAAAATTGGCGTCCTTTTTTTCCCACAAATAGAGCTTTCTTTTGGTGGTATTTGATCGCCCCTGCGGTTTTTATTTTTTGCGCTATAAACAAAAATAGAGCGACAATTTTGAAAACAATGCAATATTTTTTGCTTTTTGCTATAATAAATATCCCCAAAAAATATATAAAAAAACATTTTTTTTCCTCAGTTTAGGCCGATACATATTCTTCTACATATTTTTGGTAAAAAAAATCGCAATTAGCGATTATTGATTGGTTTGCGCAAAAGTTATAGCGTTTACAAAATAAGGGATAGTTTTATAGCATTTTTATTAATATTTTTTTTTTTACTAGTAATGGCGGCGATCAGCGATTTTTATTGTGACTGCGACATTATGGCGGACACATCGGACATTTTTGACACATTTTTGGGACCATTGTCATTTATACAGCAATCAATGCTATTTAAATGCATTGGTTCCTGTATAAATGACAGTTGTAGTGAAGGGGTTAACCACTAGGGGGAGGGGAGGGGTTATGGGCTGTGACGTGTGTGTTTTTTTTTACATTAGGGGGTGGGGCTGACGTCTGACGTCATTGATCGGCTTTCCCGATGACAGGGAACAGCCGATCAATGACAGGCAGAGTAGGAAGCGTTCTTCAGCTCCGTAACCCGATCGCGGGACACCAGCGGCGATCGGGTCCGCTGGTCCCGCGGCCGGGGTCACGGAGC
This sequence comes from Lithobates sylvaticus, assembly GCA_028564925.1. NCBI lineage: Eukaryota > Metazoa > Chordata > Amphibia > Anura > Ranidae > Lithobates > Lithobates sylvaticus. The sequence continues at coordinate 32,760,849 of CM053028.1, forward strand.
TCCCGACCGAGTCGCGAGCGCGCCGCTGGCGGCGTGTGTGCGACCCACAGGCAGGCACATGCGCGATCATGTACAGGTACGTGATTTTGCCTGCCCGTGCCATTTTGCCGCAGTATATCTGCGTTAGGCGGTCGGGAAGCGGTTAATATCTTGATCTACCCGTTATTGGGTAATTGAAGCACATTAATCAGGTACATATGTATATTGCTTGTATTCCTGTAGACCTGATGAAAAGGGATTATTCAATGCCCCTGAAATGCTTATCTTTTTCGACTTACATAAAGAAATAAAGTGCTTATTGTACTCTATGGGGATGATTTACTATGTGCAAAATGCGCGTTCATTTTGCAAGGGAAGTTGTACTTTGCACAGAAATTGCACAGAAATTTTCCCTGTGTGTTTTCCCACCATGCGTGATGTCATGCACATTGTCTGGTTCAAGGTCTTCAAACTCAAAGAAGGTTAATTTTCCTAGAGATCTATGGCTTATGCTTCCCAATTTAAAATCTCTTTTCCTCACAAAACCACAGTTTAAACTGTCTACTAATGCTGGCCATACACGGGTCGAATTTCGAAAATAACTTTCTTTTGAAAATCTTATCTAAGAATTTTCGTACGTATTTTGCACCATTAGTGGGCTGCAGCAATGGACGATTTCCATGCAGCCATCAAATTTTAATAATCGGACATGTTGGACGTTTTTTGAAAAAATAAACAGTTTTCTAATCAATGATGGGAGAATCGTGCGAGAAACGTAATCGAAAAAGAAATGCGCATGTGCAAGAAAAGAAAATTCCCAGAAAGAAAATAAGATTCCCAGACACGAAAATTATTTTCTGTAGGAACATGAGGTGAAAAATTCAAGGTTTGGTTGGTTGAATTTCGAAATCAATGGTGGCACCATCGAATCACAAAACGCACAAATTTTCTGATTTTCAAAAGAAAGTTCTTTCAAAATTCGACCCGCTTATGCCAGCATTACTGTATGTCCTCATGGCTGGCAAGCAAGGTCTAGAAGAAATATTCCATGCAATTTATGGAAGACAGACAACACATTGATTTGTTTTCATAAATGAGGAGCTTACAAGCGTACTTATGGATACCCATAAAAGGTTCCTCCAGATGTAGACCCCCATGGATTTACTATACTCATGCTTCAATTTCACCTGAAAGTTATCCTTTTCTCTAGGAATCTTGTTAGTTAGCAGATACGAAGGAGGCCCCCGTCCTTTCCTTTCTGCCGAAGCTCCACTTCTCATAGCACTCAAAATTCTGTATTTCTTTCTTTCTTTCTTGGAAAGTTGCACTTTTCAAGGGAAGTTACACTTTACAAAGGGATTTTTCCCAAAACCTAATGAATGAAGCTCTGCTGACTTCCACCATCCAATAATGTACAACAAAAATTATTTTTATTTTGCCTGTGATTGAGTATTCTTTTCAAAGGGAAATTTCACCACAATCACTAAGTTCTAAGGAAAAGTTCCCCTTGCAAAGTGCAACTCCCCTCACCTCAGTGCACAGACTGCATTTAGTATCGTTATACACTTGGTGTACACCATAGAATATTCTAGATAGCAAAGATAACTTGCCACAAATTGTGGCAGTGTTGAATTTTAAGTCTTGCTAATCTGCTGCACATTTTCACTGGCAAGTTGTACACTTTCCAGAGCACTTGAAGCACAAGTTCTAGTTGACATTTTTCCAATTTGGAGAAAATGTGAGTGGCAAGTCTCTAGGAAGAGAAAAGTTGCGGAAGTGAGTCTACAGCAAGAGCTCTGCAAGTCTACAGCAAGGAGCAAAGTTCACCCACAGTGACCTCCTGTGGTGGAATGACGATTGCAATAATTTGCAGTAGACTTGCAGAATGTTTGCAAGGAAAGTTGATCTGGAGTCACACAATGTGGGCTTGCTCCAATTGGCAACAAACTTCACCTTTCTCTGGATCAACTGTGGGTATAAGATTGGGTATATGGGATTGTATGATATTATTTTTTATTTATTTTTATGGTTGAACTAGATGGACTTGTGTCTTTTTTCAACCTGACTAACTATGTAACTATGTAAAGGAATACCAAGCACCTGCACATGTGCGAAACCATTCATAAAATCCTTTATTTAAAAGGTACTAAACACTTACAAGAATCTACTTGAAAACAGAGCTGTAGACACACATTAATCCTTGAGGCAATAAAATGTAGACCATGGATCAAAAACACAATGGCATCATGGACACGAGCTCCAGCTGATGCGTTTTGTCTCATTAGACGTCCCTAGACAATGTCTAATGAGAAGAAACACATCGGGTATATGTGATGTATATAATGTATTACAATTAATTATGCACTATTTTATGTCTAGTGAAGTGCCAGCAGCTATATCTATCCTCTAAGCGCATTTCTCCTATTTTTTATTTGTACATGTAGAAACTGTACTAAAGCTTCCATTGATGAAAAGTGCTGAATGGAGAAGGTGGACCTTTCATTCATCCAACTGTTCTCCTTTCATAAAATGCTTTTCAATGATGGAAGCTATAGTATAGCTTCTATAAATGGCAGAGGGGCGCAAATATTGCAGGCATAATGGGCGCTCCTGACCTGGGCCTGTAACAGGCTTGCATCAATCCCTGCAGCACTGGAAGATTACCACTGTGGGGGTATGTGAGGGGTTGCAAAGGATGGAGGATTTTAACTAGGACAACAGCCACCAGCACAAGGGGCCCTTCTTATTGAACATAAGTACTGTCTCTTAATTAAACTTAAAGGGGTAGTTCACCTTTGCCACAAAACTGCCTATGCAGTTAAGGTGCATCTGTAGATGAAAACAAACTGGGCAGCTCTGACTAAAGTTGAATAAAGCCCTTGCTATAGATGTAGGCCATTTACCTACCTTATGAAGCCTGACTTGTATACTCCCAGGACATTGCTAAGTGAGGCCTAGTCATCACTGCTCACCTCCACCATCACAGGAGTAATCTTTCAAATGCTGAGCTCAGAGCTACTACATCAGAGGAGAGAGAGGATGTGAGGGGGATTGAATCAGAGAAAAAGCTCACTCCTGTGATGGTGGAGGTGAGCAGTGATGACTAGGCCTTACTTAGCAACGTCCTGGGAGTGTTCCAGTCAGGCTTCATAAGGTGTCTAAATGGCCTACACCTATAGCAAGAATATTATTCATCCTTAGTCTGAGCTACAGAGTTTCTTTTTATCTACAAACATCCCTTACCTGCAAAGGCAGTTTTTTTTGTAAAGGTGAAATATCCTTTTAAGCTTCAATGCATTCTCTGGGTGATTTTTATAATGCATTTGAATTACCCTTCTCGTGTCTGTTTTGCTATGAACAAGGCAATAAGCTGCTTACCATTTCTTTTCTTGGAAACTGATCTAGACCTCCAACCAGACACACTAAATTGGTCTCACATCTGGCAGGCTACTAAATCTGCTACACCAAATATAATAGCCCTAGAGACTAACTACAAGGTACTTACCAGATGGTATCTAGTACCTGCCAGGATATCAAAATTCCTCCCCCAATTCCCCGCTAACTACTTTCGAGGCTGTACCAATCCGGGTCAACATTTACATATATGGTGGGATTGTCCCATAGTTAAAGTTTTTTGGTCTGAAATATTCAACATTCTAACTGCCATGATTAATACCACAATACTGCCCGACCCAACGGTAGCAATCCTGAATAATAAGCCACAAACCATAACTCACCGCCAATTCAAACTTCTACTCTTCGTTACCACGGCTGCAAAACAAACTATTGCAAAAGTCTGGCAAAAACCCACACTATGCTTGGTATCAGTCAAACACAGCGTAACACAAGCAATGATTCATGCCAAAACAGTCGATCTTAATGGATAAAATAACCATGTTTGGATCACTAATGGCTACCATGGATAGAACACCATCTACCACCTGGTCTTGATCACTCATATTGTCCTAAGAATGCTTACCAATCTTACACATTACCACATGTGTATCATTCTGAACTCACTAACATACCGTTCTTTTTTTTCCCTCTCACTTCCTTTATATATGCCCCCCTACTCACACCCTTTCCCCTTCCTGTATATATGAATCCAAGATAATTAACCAGCTTCATATTTTTAACAAAATTACTATAAAGAGAGACACTTGGGATGGTCCGATTATTTACCCTACTTCCAGGAAATAACCAAGCCACATGGATGGATCTTGGTCCTGGATTGATACCTTACCTTCCCCTACTATCACGAAGATAACCATTCACTCGCTCTATAAGACACTGTGTCTCCTCTAACCCAGATTCTTTATGTTATAATTCATATTTTGGATTTAACTTATATCACAATATTATACATGTTTGCCTTATTTAAAGCTATACTTTTAAATTATATTTCAAGTTACATATTCAAATGATAACATATACTTTATGTTAAGCTATTGAGAAGCTTTGCACCATACATTTGTACATCTTGTTTACATACAAACCCATTGTGTGATACTTTGTATTGTATTTTTTTTCTCTCACTAAAATATTTGAACGACCATTTCTTTTCTTTGCTTTCCTTTTACAAGCTGCTTCTATATGATGAGCTGTTTTTTAATTTTTGCTACAGATGACGTGGTCCTATTTAATGTGTACCAGTTTCCATAAATCACCCCCTCAGTACCGGGCATCAAACAAGCAGAGGTCCTTTAGTGTTGTCATGACAACAGCTGTCCATAGTAACTGCATAAAGTGAGGAGTTTGTAGCCGAGCAGAGGGAATTGTACAACATAGAGAAGAAAAAAAACACCCTTCATATCTCAAAGAACACTATGTTTTTTTTGTCTTCTTGGATTATTACACCGTTAAGTGTCAGAGCTGCTGATGACCTGATATATGAGCCAGTAAAAATAATTTGGTTCCTTGTCAAATAATGCCATCAGAGCTTTTAAGGCCAGAGGTAGACTGGAGGTCATTACTCTTCAATTAGTACTTTGCTGGCCTGCAGACCCTGAGAAATGAACAATATTACACCGTATATGAGTAATGTAGGGGGGAGTCTGAAAAATGAGCTGTCTTTGCTATCTACCTAGAATAGTTTAGTTGTGAGAGGTAATGCCTAGGCACAGTCACCAGACTGGAGCTCAAGGACGGCTGCCTTAATGAGAAATTTATAAAATAAAAAAAAAATATGAAATAAAAATATTATTTAAATAAAATAAAATAATATAAAAAATTGTATTTCAAGTAAAATAAAAGGTCTCATGCACACGGCTGCAAACAATTATTATTATACATGATTTACATCAAAATCATTTTATGCAGCGCTTTACAATATAAAAAGGAGACAATACACTTCTAATACAATAAAATACAAGAGGATTATGTGGGCCCTGCTCAGAAGAGCTTACAATCTAATAGGGTGGGGCAGGTGGTACAAAAGGTTGTAACTGTTGGGAATGAGCTGATGGAAGTTTTAGAAGATTAGTTGGAGACGTGATAGGGTTCCCTGAAGAGACGAGTTTTCAGGGATCGCCTGAAGGTAGCAAGAGAAGGGGATAGCTGGACCGGTGGAGGTATTGAGTTCCAGAGGATGGGAGAGGCTCTGGAGAAATCCTGCAGACGAGCATGGGAGGAGGAGACAAGAGAGCTTGAGAGTAGGAGGTCTTGAGAAGAGCGGAGAGGACGATTTGGGTGATATTTGGAGACAAGATTGGTGAAGTAGCTCGGGGCAGAGTTGTGAATGGCTTTGTATTTGTGTTTAGTATTTTGAATTTAATTCGCTGGGTGATTGGGAGCCAGTGTAGGGATTGGAGGAGAGGGTTGGCAGACACTGAGCGGTTGGTAAATGCAACTTTTTTTTTATACCTCTGAACACAATTGAATAGTTTTCTGTTAGCAAATGAAAACCCCAACTGTGCAATGAAACTTATGAAGGATTATTAAAAATATATATTTTTTAATTATCTCTAAAGTATAGGACATGAAAAAAATAAATAAAACAAATGCATTTTGGTTGTGTAAAATGGCAAATAATATACTTTATACGCCTGGCTGCAGTTTGGAATTCAACGCAAACTAGATGGTGGAGAGTTGACCCTTACACAAATACCCATGCATACGGCTGCAAATAATGCAACTTGTTTTAATTTTTTATTTTTTTTTATCTGATCTGAACAAAGTTGTAACAGTATTTAGTGATATTAAAGTCTTTTTTTTTTGTTGTTTAAAAATAACAAATATGACATACTTACCTGCTCTGTGCAGTAGTTTTGCACAGAGTAAAGCCCCATACACACGATCGGACTTTCCGACGGGAAATGTTGGATGTCAGGCTGTTGGCGGAAAATTAGCTGTGTGTATGCTCCATCGGACAATTGTTGTCGGACTTTCCACCAACAAATGTGTGTTGTCGGATTTTCCGATCGTGTGTACACAAGTCCATCGGGCAAAAGTCCAAAGTACAAACACGCATGCTCTGAAGCAGAAGTGGTCGGTCTTGTAAACTAGCGTTTGTAATGGAGAATTAACATTCGTGACGCAGCAAATTATGAAATCTGGAAATGCAGCGCACAATTCTCTTCTTCTTTAATGGGATACTAATGAAGCTGCTTTGCTGGTGATACTGATGGAGTTATTGCAAACAAATTTTCAAAGTCTTTTTTTTTTCTAGTGATATCAAGAATAATATTATTATGTTTTTTTTTTTTTATTTGTGCAAGTTACCACAACACCATTATCCCGTAGTTTATAAGATCAAAGATACAACTATGTTGGTGTCCCTTGTTAATTTTACATTGTATTTTTTTTTTTTTTGTAACTGCCTACTCCCAAACTGTCATTTGAAGTAAAACACATAGCCAAATATTATTCTACACAATTTCTTTATTGTGCATTTAAAAAAAAAATTAGACATGCTATCTGCCAATAGAACTTAACTAAAAAGTGCATTCTATGCATCCAAAAATATAGAAAATATAATATATAGAATAGAATATATATAATAAAAATATATATAGAGAAAATATACCAAATCAAATCATTATTCAACCAAAGAAATAATGTCAAAGCAATAACTCCAAGGCCAATAATAATCAACACGTTATCTCCTCCGATTCCGCAACATGTCTGGTTGACGAGCGGCCGTTCAGAAACGAACTGAAAAGCACGAAATGAAAATCGCAAACTGAAAAGCGCTAAATGAAAAACGCAAAAAGAAAAGTGCAAATCAACACTCACCAAACTTCTACTAACAAGAAATTAGCAGAAGGAGCCCAAAGGGTGGCGCTAAAGAGCTGAAAAAACACGTAGTATGTCTAGTACGTCACTACGTTCGCAATTGTTGGCCAACATTTGTGTGCCGTGTGTATGCAAGACAAGTTTGGCCTTCGGACAAAATTCCACGGTTTTGTTGGTAGAAAGTCCGATCGTGTGTACGAGGCATAACTCCTCTTGTCGGGTCCCTGCCAGCGCTTTTGGCCCCTTCCTCCTGTTGAGTGCCCCATAGCAAGCAGCTTTGTTCAGATCAGATTAAAAAAAAAATGAACAAAAAAAGTTTACATTAATTGCAGCCGTATGCATGGGCCTTGAGTTTATTTGGTTGATATACTATTTTTGTCAGGGTCAACTCTCCAGCAGGAAACCATCTAGTTTGCATTGAATTTCAAACTGCAGCCAGGCGAATAAAGTATATTACAGGGGGTCCCCTACTTACAAACATCCGACTTACAATTGACTCCTACTTACAAACGGAGGGAGACAACAGGAAGTGAGAGGAAATCCACCTCTAGGAAGGGAAATTCACTCCTGTAAGAGTTAATATGGGAAAAAGGTGTCTCCACTGATGCTTTATCACCAGTCCATGTTTCCCTAACAACCCAAAATTTTCAAAATCCAATTGTCATTGGGACAGAAGGTGCGGTGAAATCTTCTGAACAGGGGCACAGACAGCAAAACAAATGTTACAGGGGTGATAACCCTTCTCTATGTTATCTAAAAAAACAAAAAATTTGATTTTTTGGCTGGAGCTACACTTAAAAAATTTACCTGTTCCGACTTACAAACAGATTCATCTTAAGAACAAACCTACAGTCCCTATCTTGTTTGTAACCCGGGACCCCCTGTATTTGCCATTTTACACAACCAAAATGTATTTGTTTTATTTTATTTTTTTCATGTCCTATACTTTATTTTTTACTTAAATTTTTTTTTTAATGATCCTTCATCAGGTTCATTGCACAATTGGGCTTGTCTTATAACAGCCTATAAAACAAAAGAACGAAATACCATATACTGGAAAAGTACAGTGGCTAATCTATTCTTATTGACTGAAAAAAAAATCAGAGGAACAATAAGAATTCAAAGATTACAGACAATGATTTCACTATGAGAACTTCCATCTGGAAGGTGCATTAAACACATTCTGTCTGCGGCTAGGCGCTGATCAGATCTTCAGTGACATATGAAGCTGCTTTTTTTTTTTTTTTTTTTGCAATGCAAGGTGCAGACGTGCTGAATTGGCTTTTCATTCGCTTTCCAAAGGAAAATACCATTAGCTCAGAAGATTTAGCCTTGAATACTTAAGGAAGGCGTGATACATACAAACTGTTAACCTTCTTAAAAGCTTTTTCCAATCTTTTCTAAGCCCTGGAGAAGCTGATTTTACTCGGGCTCGGTCATTCACAGTAAAATGATTCCTTTGACTGGCCTATAATTATAGAGTGTGGTAAAGAAGTATTTCCAACGTAAAAAAACCTTTTGACTTGCCGGTGTGATTTTGGTCAAATGGAGCCTGCCAGTTCTAATTTTTAAATGAAAAGGTATCTCTGCGCCAGTGTTTTGCCGGTTCTGTTTAATGTAAGTGAAAATGATCACGGTGCTATGAGACTAGATTATAGTCATTTTCATATTATGGAAAAGGATTACGTGCCAATAGATCTTAAAGTACTCAATGGCTTTTGATTTTGGTTTCACATTCATAGCACAATGGTAATGCAAATAAAAGAAAATTAAAAATGGAAACGATTATTTATTTATTTAATTATACATAGGAATACATTTTTTACACTCAGTAGGAAATAGGCACTGCATTAATGTGACAATGTGTAATGTGGGCTGCCTAATATATTTAGTGATATTAAAGTCGTTTTTTTAATTTTAGAATAACAAACATGACATACTTACCTGCTCTGTGCAGTGGTTTTGCACAGAGTAACTCTTCTCAGGTCCCTGCCAGCGCTTCTGGCCCCTTCCTCCTCTTGAGTGCCCCCACAGCAAGCAGCTTGCTATGGGGGCAACCGAGCTGAGCCGCTGCTCTGTGTGTCCATTCATCTCAGCCCCGCCCTTTCTCTCTCCTCATTGGCTCACTGACTTTGATTGACAGCAGCAGGAGCTGCTGTCTCACTCAATGCTGTCTCAGCCAATGACGAGGGAGAATCCCAGACAGCCGAGGGACTCCTATTCTCGGGTCCCTACCAGCGCTCCTGGCCCCCCTCCTGCCCCCACAGCATGCCGGTTGCTATGGGGGCACCCGAGCTGAGCCGTTGCTCTGTTTGTCCATTCAGACACAGAGCCGCGGCCCAGCCCCGCCCTTTTTCCCTACTCATTGGCTCACTGACTTTGATTGACAGCAGCGGGAGCTGCTGTTTCAGTCAATGATGTCTCAGCCAATGACAAGGGGGAATCCCAGACAGCCGAGGGACTCCTAATCTCAAGTCCCTACCAGTGCTCCAGGCCCCCCTCCTGCCCCCACAGCATGCAGGTTGCTATGGAGGCACCTGAGCCGAGCCATTGCTCTGTTTGTCCATTCAGACACAGAACCGCACCTCGGTTCCGCCTTTTCTCTCTCCTCATTGGCTCACTGCCAATGAGGGAGGAGAATCCCGGACAGCCGAGGCACTCATGCAACATCGCTGGATCAAGGGGGGCTCAGGTAAGTATTAGGGGAGGCTGAGGGAGGCTGCTGCACACAGGTTTTTTTTTTATCTTAATGAATAGAAAAACTGCCTTTAGAACCACTTTAAGTATATCTCAAGCCATTTTTTTTTGGTTTGGATACAGTAAGGAAGAGTTAAACCAGCATCAACTTTTGTTTTTTCTTTTTTAATACAGTTTATATTCTGTTGGCAAGTTTTCTGTGCTTCCTGTCTTGTCCTGTCAGCAGGAAGAAATGTCTCTATACTCAAGGGAAATCCCTTCTTGGGCAGTTATCAATGGAGAAGTTATCACTTTAAGAAAAAAATAATATATCTTACCACATTTTTTGTTGACAACCTTAAAGTGGAACCTTAATCTGTAAGTTAAGACCTGATAGATCACTTTATGCTACCCCCCTTTCCAGATATTGCTATGTAGGTAAAACTTTAAAAATAATCTCCGCCGTCATGGGATCCGCAAATTCCAGAGGAATGGTGGTCCTATTTTCCATCCGCCTGGCATATCAGGTTGGATAGGATCGGATGAAAACAGGTGGTCTCAGGCCGTGTCTGGACCTGTAGATAATGGTCCACAGGGCTGTAAAGCGACTTATGCCAAACTTGTTGATATTAAGAGGTCTCGTCATGAGATACAAAGTACTATAAAACCTGTACACTGTTTCTGTTAATGTATGTTCTTTACATGTTACATTCCCTCTGTTCCTACACAATACCCATGACCCTGTCTACAATACAGATTTTGAAATTGTTAAACCTGTTTTCAATGTCATGGACGAGTTTCTGCATTATATTGTATGCGATGTACTGCACCTGTATTTTTGTTTAATCTCAATAAAAACTTTTTGTGAAAAAAAAAAAAAGAAAACAGGTGGTCCGTTTCCACCCGATTTCCGAGGAGAGCGGGACTCCGTGTCCATGCCCGCTCTGCACAGTGGAGCAGACAGGACCTGTCATCTCCCTGCTCAGCGGGGATCAGCGAAGAGATCCTCTGCTGAGCAATCCGAATCTGCAAGATGGAGGCGCCCATGTGAAAGGGGCCTTATTATATCTGCACAGTGGTTTTCTTATGAGTGCAAGATCAGATTGCTCCAAGACCATATTGGCTCAAATGTCTTTGTAAGCATTGCTACCCCTTATATGATTTAAACTTACGTGGAAATATTTTTGCTATCTTTAAAAAACAATTCTAAAAAGGCCGTTCATGCTCGAAAACCCTCTAATGTAACTGAATTAGGACAATTCTGCAAAGATGAGTGGGCCAAAATTCCTTCAGGACGCTGTAAAAGCCTCATTGCACGTTATCGCAAACGCTTGGTTGCAGTTGTTGCTGCTAAGGGTGGCCCAACCATTTATTAGGTTTAGGGGGCAATCACTTTTTCACACAGGGCCATGATGGTTTGGATTTTTTTTCACCTTTAATAAAAAACACCTTCATTTACAAATTGCATTTTGTGTTTACTTGTGTTGTCCTTGACTATTGTTTAAATTGGTTTGATGTTCCGAAACACTTAAGTGTGACAAACATGCAAAGGAACAGGAAATGAGGAAGGGGGCAAACACTTTTTCACACCACTGTATATATATATATATATATATATATATATATATATATATAAAGATTTGTTTTTGAAAGATAGCAAAATATATATATATATATATAATATATATATATATTATATATATATATATATATATATATATATATAGGTTTATATATATATATATATATTATATTATATGTAATGATAATAATAAAAATAAATAATAATAAATCCATAACCACACACAGTATTCCCCATTATTATTATTATATACAAATCTTTAAAACAGTCAAAATGTTTAAAGTGATATTAAGCTGAAGGTTTTTGCTTTAATTGTATTTTTAATGAGCTCATGCATAAAAATAATGAGCTCAGTGCAACATGAAGTGATGTCTGAGAGTAGAGTATTTTCCATTTATGTTTAGATCTCTGTTTGTTTTAGCTACTTATACCATTTATACAACTGGCAGTGCTTTTAACATAACTTGTCATCTGCCGTTATGATGAATGTTATTATGTTGTTTATAGCAAAGGTTGCTGTTTCTTCAAATTATTTTTATATCATTGTTTTTCCTGTTTTCTAAAAGTAATAGGCTTAAATACTGAAAATGACCTAAGTTTTAACTTGTCATATTAAATATACGTTCATTTTGTTTTCCAGGAAAAGAAGAATACATCGCCACATTTAAAGGGTCCGAGTATTTCTGCTATGACTTGTCTCAAAATCCAATACAAAGCAGCAGCGATGAAATTACTTTGTCGTTTAAAACCCTTCAGAGGAACGGACTGATGCTTCACACAGGGAAATCTGCAGATTACGTCAACCTGGCGCTGAAAAACGGAGCGGTCTCTTTGGTCATTAATTTGGGGTCAGGGGCCTTTGAGGCCTTGGTGGAACCAGTGAATGGAAAATTTAATGACAATAACTGGCATGATGTGAAAGTAACAAGAAACCTGCGTCAGGTAACAGTAAAATGGATGAAAAAGTGATTTATTTTGTCCTCAACATGATTAAGTAACGATAAAGTTACAGAGATATCTATTTTTACACACCTGAGCAGGGGCAGACCTAGAAAATGTCAAGGGCTGGCTGAGTTCAGTTTACCACTACAAGTAGATACCAAACAATGCACAACAAAATATAGTACATATGTTAGCTTAATTGGCTGCCAATGGGCCCAAGTTAGGTTGAGGAAGCCATTTTGTAACCAAAAAAAAAAAATGTTATCCTGTGTTCAACTTTTCTTTTGTACATTGTATCAAATTTTCAAAAGTGTTCAACACCATCATGCAGATTTGCAAGGTTTCTTTCTTCAAAGCCTTCACGTGGATGGACAGATCTAGCAGGTGAGAGTCATAAAAGGAATGTTGTGTTGGTTTTTGCCAATGGTGCAAAACAAGGGTGATAATTGTAATTTGGAAAGCATCTCCACCTTTCTGATATATGGGGTGTGGCAAGGCAATGCAATATTAGTCTTTGCACATAATAACTATGGTTATGGCATGTCTGGTTCTTTCCTGACTACCCAACCTCATAAAGGAACATGGGATAACATATACCAATTGAAAGGCTTAAGGAGGAAGCTCCAGTTTTATCAAGTATTGGAAAGCTAAAAAAAAACTGTTCACATTTTTTCTCAAAGCATTTGATCTACTTTTTGTCCGTTAACACTATTAACATGATTCACTCTATTAGCATAAATATATATATATATATATATATATATATATATATATATATATATATATATATATATATATATGTTCTATAAAACAGAGTGAATTGTTAAATTTTGGAGATGCCTCGTTTTTCCATTTAACATTCCAGACAGGCATCTCCATCTGTTGTGAAACATGGTAACTAATACTCAGAGCTGCCTCCCTTTTTCACTAATTGAAACATCAGATTTTTCTGAACAAGATATGATTCATGACCAAAAAAGTATAAAAAAAAATGGTGCTGCCTCCTTTATACATTCAATACCTTCAATTGTTACTCAAACACATTGTTAAACATTTAATTGATCAAATTCACAATCCTGCGCTGCAATATATATATTAACAAATTCAAATAAAGTAAAAGTTCTGTGATTATTACACAGTCCCAAATGTTTTTCAATCCATGCTCCACATTTATCTTCTACTTATGGATCACCACGTGTTTCACACACTTTTGCCACCAATTACTCACCTGGTGTTTCGACCTAGGTCAAAATTCACCTGCCCCTTTAAAGAGATAATATAGCCTAAGATGATCTAATGCCTGGGTGGATGCTGATATTTACTACATATGCCCACATACTGTATTTCCACTGGCTCTTATGATGTTATTATGTAATGATAATTCTTGAACAATGCTCAAAGATAAAAGATTAGACCATCATAGTGTTTTCTGTAACAATAAAAACATGTATTTACTCAACACTAAAACACTCACATGATAGTGTGCACTGCAGGAATATGGTCCACGCTGTCTCCTTAAATGCAGATAGAAGCTGTACACCGTATTCACAGGAATCATCAAAAGTTAATAAATGCTTGTATTGTCCCCTTAAGCACTTGAGTGTATTCTGCTTGCTGTTAATGATGAGCAGAGTCTCTTCTGCCTGACTTCTTATGCTTGCTTACGTAAATTATTACACCCCTATGCGATATGCCACTATCCTATGTCTTCATCAGAGGATATGTTATTAAACATTACCGTTCTAATTTTAATCTGATGCTAGCTATATGTCTCTAGAACTGCCAAAAAAGTTCACTTTCCTATATCTTGGGAAAGGCGGACTTAGTCCCACCAAAAAGTTGACCATAATAAACACCTTACTGAGCCTTCTTTCTATTGCAAGTCCTGTGAAGTGCACCTGCTTTCTTCTTTGAGTTTCCATGGCAGGCGTCTGCAAACAACTTGATGTAAAAGTTCTGTTAACCCAAGCAAAGTCATTTAATGCAATTTACTGCTGAGGGCCTTTATTTTTGGCGAGATGCTTGTCAATGTTTGAAAGAATGGAAGGGGAGAACAGTGCTTGTTTCTGACAACACACACGACTATTCATATGGTTACAGTAAGAAGGCCCTGTTACTAAGAACTCACTTTAATAAAGTACTTTGGCATGGCATCTCAGTATCTATACAGAAGCAAGTAACAATCTCCAATAAGGTTTGTTAAAATCCTTGCAATATATGTTGAACTGCAGAATATTATTCTTGGCTCGACAAAGCTGGAGTTTTAATTTAAAGCATGCTTTGTGCCTATAAGGCAATGATAAAGTTTTGGTATACTCAATGCAAGCTCCAAAGAATCACTTACAGTGGGCCCCAAACCACAAAGACTGCACTTCCTTGTATATTATCCCTGATTAGGAAGAACTATTCTTTCGTATTGGAAGAGTAGCTAATAAAGTAGCATACTATTTCCTAATAAGACCACCAATATCAGACAGGGCAAACTTCACACCCACAGCCACCTGTTGCATGACGTGCACAATCCCCATTGGGGCTCACCAAGCGGAAAGGGGTCACTTAGAAGGAGCAAACCCAAGCTTGCGCTGTGCTTCCTTTATGTTGGAGTCTATTATTGGGTGGAGCCATGGTGACATCACTCTCTTTGTAGTAAACTGGTAAGTGGTCCTTTGAAATGTTTGATTCACTCAACAGAGCTAGTAAATAGTGATGAGCTGAATTGCCCAGGATTTTGTTTTGGCAGTGGTTCTTTAAACTTCAAAGAAGTTCGGATGCCAAGCTCAAAGCCCATAGAAATCAATAGGAGCTTAATCCGCAAAGTTAAAAAATACCCATTTGCCACTTGCCTAATTGAAAGACTGGTGGATGACAGCTGTTATATACAAGGGGGCAGGGTCTCCTATGAAGTCATTGACCATATGTGCACATGACCATGTATGCCTGATGAAGCGTGACTCTGAAACGTTGCTGTTTGCTTTAACGATGTGATCACTGAATAAAGCTTTGGACCCAATTTTGGAGACCCATGGTGTGCTGTGACATCTCTTGCTCTATATGGTTAATGATGTCACTGAGATCCCACCCCTTTGCTTACATGGTCGGGGATTCTCAGCCATGTAAGTCAGTGGGGCAGTTGTCATCACTGGATGGTAAAGACTAAATAGGGGCTGCAGCACATGTATCTTTAACAACTATTGACAGTGGGAAGCTGTCTTGTATAATAGCAGCAGTAACACCGCTATTATACATGACGTTCAGCTCATACTGCATAAGTATATGTTCCTGTGTTCGTCTGGACGTCCGAACAGCTAACTTGTTTTCAGACTAAATTTTGAGCTCACCCCAACTAGTAATGAACTCTGCTCTATCAAGGTTCATTTGCTCTTTCTTGCCTTTCTCTAACCCTTAATTTACCCTAATTGAGTCAATTAAGCATGTGTGTCTAAGGGTGCATACATGCATAGCTCTGTATGTTTCAGCTGGACCGTTTCAACAGAAACAACACAGCTTGCACAACCTGATGGTATGCCCGTGCACATGCATGGGTATAATATCAGGCTGGGCTATAGAATTTACAAGGCTTTAAAGCAGTAGTAAACTGCGGCTAGTTTAAAAAAAAACATCTGTAAGGCCATTGCATAATGTGCTAGTATGCATCTTCCCCCAGTCTTTCTTCCATGTTCGTGCGCTCTGGCTCTGTAATTGGGTGGAGCCATGGTGACATCACTCTCAAGGTATGCCAGACCTTCAGAACGCAAGTGCCAGTGACGTAACTGGCTGCATCCAGGGTGAATGTCTCCTAAACGGTGCACATTTAGGAGATATTCATTTTACCTACAGGTAAGCCTTATTTTAGGGTTACCTGTAGGCAAAAATCACCAAGCGTACTTTACTACCACTTTAAGTGAAAAAGAAAAAAAAAGAATTAGGTGCATTTAGGAGCTGAATCAAACATTTGATCTTTGTTACCAGTTTAAAAAACAAAGAATTCAAAAATTCAAAAAAACAAAGTCTCTACAGATATTGAGGGCAAAACAATTTTGAGCATGTCCTGCAATGCACAGTGCATACTTTAATTAACTTATAGGAATATTTATTGTAAAAAAAGTATTTATCCTTTACAATGTTTTGTTGACCTATCATGCAATATCAGATATATCAAAAAGGTGGAGATGGGTTTTAGATAAAAAAAAAGTCTACAATATGTTTTCTTATTGACATTGAACTGCCAGTTATAACAATTATTGATTTAATGTATTACATTTTTTTGCCATTTTGGAATTATGATGTCACTGTTGCTGTTAACTAAATATTTACCCAGTGACTATTTTTTTCTGAAAACAAAACACTACAAAGAAGGCAAATTAATTAGCAACGAGTATTTATCTTTTGCTTTACACTATATAGAGAAAGATATTGAAAATGTTTTTTAAGTGCTAGTTGAGAACATAACACAGAAGTTAAAAATTTAAACTATTATTTTTATGTTCTTAAAGTGTTTCTCCACCCAGCTTCGATTTCTTGCAGTTATCAGAGCTCATCGTATTGTAAATTGACAACTAGGGATGAGCGAGCCAGGCAAAGTTTGGTTTGCAGAAGATATGATAAACCCTATTGCAGTTTGTGAGAGGCAAATCTTGTAATTTTGTTTTTGCCTTTTTCAGGGCTAGATTGCAAGCTTTTGATAAAAAATAAAAATTGGCATGGGAAGTTGGCCACTGTCATGGGGGACATGTGCCAACGTAAAAGTAAAAATAAAGTAAAAATAAAGCTCAATGGGGAGAAGGTAGTTCATTGAGGCTTAAAAGGGCGACACTGGAAATACACAAACGCTTCAACTAGCTTGGGTTATGCCTTAATTCTGCACTTAAAGTTATAAAACATACAATTTTACCCTTTAAAAAATTTACATTAAAAGGGGTTCCACATAAAAATTCATACCGTCCCTTATCCAGGCATGTTTTCCTGGATGGCCAGAAAATAGAGGGCAGTTAGTGTGGGCTTCTTCCTGAACCATACTAGGCCATATGCCATTTCAACATGGGGACAAGGTACCCTAGAGCAGTGTTTCTCAACCTTTTTTCAGTCAAGGCACCCTTTAAAATTATGGACAATCTCGAGGCACCCTTCAAAGTTATGGACAGTCTTGAGGCACCCATTCTAAAATGTAAAAACTATTCTAATAGTTTTACATAATGCAACAACATCCATACAAGTAGGACAAAGTTGGAGGTGATTTATTCTTCTAAACCAAATACACTTTTGCAAACTGGTACCAACTAGTATTCTAATGTTTCTCTACTCCCTCAATTTTTCTCCATCACTCAGCTAATGTGACCCCAAAGCTGATAGAGAGAGCTAATGGAGGGTCAAACAAAGATGCTATACAGGCGACTGACATCCTCCTAATCAACTAATGATGTCATTGATCATTTGAAGGTCGGCATTTAGAAAGTCGTTATGGTGCACAATGAAAACCTGTGGCTTTGTGTAACTAAAAGGCAGCCTTTATCCACCCGCTGGCTTGTATACATTTTTGGGCAATTTTTGGGCATTTTGCCAAGGCACCCCTGAAGAAACCTCAAAGCACACCAGGGTTGAAAAATACTGCCCTAGAGGATATGGGTATTTGTGGGATGGGGGGTGACTTATTGGAATCTAGAAGCCTTAATCATCTTAGAGGACCCCAGATCTCCACCCCCCCAAGAGAATAACAGATCCCCAACTGTCAACAGCTCGGGATTTGCACGGGCTAACTGGCCAAATATGGCCAGTTTGATTGGGAGTTTGCTGAACTGTAAACTGGTTTGGTTTGCAATGAACTTATGGCTGACCCAAACTGGAAGCTCATCCTTAGCACCAACCATCTGTCTGGAAGGACAGAAATGGAAAGATGGGAAGACTTTCACAGTTGCACTGTGAAAGTAGTTTCAGTGAATGACCTCTACCTGTTTCCAAAGAGGACCTAGCTTGAACCAAAGCAGAAAAAAAAGGTGGGTAAAGAAACCACTTAAGCTAATTACAATTGTTTTACACTAATTTTTTAAACAACTTTAAATTGTGTGCACTTCCTGGAGGCCAAATTATGCAAAGGCACACGGGTATTCTCATATGTAGATTATATTCTGCTGTGATTGATAAAATATAACACCTATCTCAGCAGTGAGAAAATGTTCTTACGTAATTCTAATTAAAAAGTGTCAGTCTACATTTTAATATCCAAAAATCAAACAATACGTTTTAGTGTCTTAGTACAGCATGGCCTTAAATATAGTTGCAATAAGGCTATCTTAAAGCTTAGAACTGATTTTAAATCAACAGTTGTTGGAGTCAAATTCAAATGTGATACACTATTGTCATAGTTTAAAGAAAAGTTTTTTTTTTTTTCACAACGTTTTCTAAATGTATTTTAACTGTGTTAAACAATATATACACAAATAAGCCAAAAAAAATAAAAAAACTATACTTGTTTTAAAGTCCCTATATTCACATTGGATGGACTTTTTTAATTACCAGTGCATTCTGTTTTGAAATATTTGTATAATGTAGGATATATTTGAACATTGTTTCCAATGTATGGTTTCCATGTGTAACTTAGTGGTATTAAACCCAAAAGCAAACATTTATTTTATTGCATCTTACCAATTCTTAGATGCGATGGCTGCATTGAATTTCTTTTTTTTTTGTCTTTCCTTCTTTTATTTTTCAACTGGCGATCCAGCCACTAAGTATGCTGTTTTTAAAAGAGCAAGCTCTCCAGCAGAATGTATCGGTTACAGAGATGAGACAAACCATTTAACACTGACAGGGGTGCTTATGATTACCTATTTTTTTTTTTTTTTTATGTAACACCGTTATCTCAAAAGGAGAAAAATTACTCTAAATAATTATAAAGTATTATGTGGAGTTTGACTTCAATTTGTTAGTGAATCTAAATCTGCTAGGACATCTTATGCCGTGTACACACGGTCAGCCATTGTGACAGAAAAAGTCCGATGGGAGTTTTTCATTGGATATTCTGACCGTGTTTATGTCCCATTGGACTTTTTCCGTCGAAAATTCAGATGGACTTAGATAGAGAACATGTTCTAAATTTTTCCGACAGAAAAAATTTTGAGCGGAGAAACCGCTCGTCTGTATGCTGTTCTGACGCACCAAAAATGACGCATGCTCTGAAGCAAGTACGAGACGGAAGCTATCGGCTACTGGCTATTAAACTTCCATTTTCTAGTCCCATTGTATGTGTTGTACGTCACTGCTTTCTTTACCGTCGGACTTTGGTGTGATTGTGTGTATGCAAGACAGCTTGAGCAGAATTCCGTCGGAATTCCATCGAAAAAACCTTCAGAGTTTATTCCGACGGCAAAGCCGGTCGTGTGTACTGGGCATAACACTCCCTTCCCCCCAGACTGACAATGATACTCTCCAAAGGTGTGCTCTGTGCTCCTTCATCCAGAGTGAGGGCACTCTAATACAGGAGGTGTGTTAATGGCCAGATCACAGGGGGTAAAACAGAGGACCTAAAAAAAAAATGCAACCACTGCATCTAATGATTGGTAATCTGCAATATGTTACAATTTTGGTTTTGGGTTTAATATTGCTTTACAATAAATTGATTTTACAGTTTTTGTTACCATTAAGAAATATGGCTGAAAAATAATAATGTCATTTATTTCAGTGCTTATAATATTTTTTACTTGTCCATTTATACAGCTCAAATATTAGAAATTTTAGATTTTTCTCATACAAAGAAACTAACATGAAAGTATCATCTAACAAAAGCTAACTTTCTAAACTGCAAGTATAATTTTCTTTTTACCCAAGGGAAAAAAAATCCTTATTGTCTGTGTTAAAAAAAATGCATAACATTAAGAAATATAACTGAAAAATAATGTAATTTATTTTAGTGCGTATAATAATTTTTTACTTGTTCATTTATACACCTCATATATTAGAAGTTTTAGACATCACACAACAAAAAATAACTAACACAAACGTATCTAACAAAAGCTAACTTTCTAAACTGCAAGTATACTTTTCTTTTTACCCAAGGGAAAAAAAAATCTTTATTGTCTGTCTTTAAAAAAATGCACAAGATTAAGAAATATAGCTGAAAAATAATGTCATTTATTTCAGTGCATATAATAATTTTTTACTTGTTATACACCTCATATATTAGACGTTTTAGATATCACACAAACAAAAAAACGAACGCAAAAGTATTATCTAACTTTCTAAACTGCAAGTATACTTTTCTTTTTACCCAAGAAAAAAAAAAATCTTTATAGGTCTAGCTTCAAAAAATAAAAATGCACAGAATTTGTTTTGCAAGCCTAAGGTATAAAATATTAACTTGGCTAGTGGTATAAAAATATAAAGAAAATAAATCACTCCCAAGATATCAGCAGGGTGCCATTTTCTTGTCTGTTATCATTTCTGGCATCAGATGGATCGATTTTTTTTTTTTTTTTTGTGAGCAGCACACCCTGCCTGCCAGCTTAGGTTCTCTAGTAGTCCCAAAGGTTTCGATAATTCATGAATACTACATATCATCCCTTTCCTTTACACAGAGTTACAATGTAAAAGAACAGGATTAGGGCTACCCTGCTGTGAAAGAAGTATTCTTACATGTAGCGCTGTATAACTTTATGCAAGTTGAAATTATAACTTTAGAAGTAAAGGAAAAAGTGCACACCAAATTAATCTGCTATGCACGTGCAAGAACATTTTTTAATTAAAAAAATATTTTTAATTAATTGGTCTACAAAATTACATTAAATGATTGATTATTAATTAATTAATTATTGAATGATGATGTTCTAAGCACTGTGTTATCGGCAAAAAAAGCAGTGAGCATAAAATAAGAGAGAACAAGGCAAACTCATTGTAAGCCCATTTTGTGCCAATTTTTTTTATTTTATTTTTTTATAAGACTTTTATTTGTAGAGTGCCTAAAGGCTAAAAGCTTCTGTAAAAGTTTGTAATGCTGTCTGTGCCTTTATGTATGGTGACTTCCCCTGACCCTCTGCTCTCTTCTGTTTTCCTGGAATCACAAAAGTAAAATAGAGGAAAAATCCTTGCATTGTTACAGACAGCAAAAATAATTGTTACAGAAGCTATAGCTCTCCTCCAATCTCTTATTTTTTTCAAAACTAAGAAGAAAATTTGGCTGGATTTAATGATAGGTAGACTTGTAGAGTATAGTTCCAATGTATTGTAATTCCTATGTCTTTTTTGCATTTTTATTTTTAATTTCTTACTCTGAAAAACCCTTATTTATGATATTTATTGTTATAAATTTGTGGAAAAAAATATATATGTAAATATAGAAAAAACTGAAACATTATTTCCAAGATTGCCAATGGCAATAGTATACAAAAAAAAAGCCTAATTTTTAAAGGCTAACTCCACTTTCATGGGATAAAAAAGCTAATAGAAATACACATATATATAATATAGCATATACAATTGTGACTCAAATCATATTGTAATTGAATGCTATTAAAAATGACCTTTCCTTTTAAATCTGCAGCCACTGTAATTTTCTGTAAAATGTAATATGGCAACCTGGAGGCGTTCTGTACACAGATGGTGTAAGGAATGCTCCCTAAAATATCATCTCCTGCTTGTGTGATTGGCTAACTGATTTTCCCAGAAGTCTGCACTAATTTACAAATCAGATTTTGGGCATCCCCTGCTAAAAAAAAGAAAAGGAAAACCAGATCCAAAGGGATAACAAAGCACAGTAAGTTCAGTAATAAAACATTTTCATGACAAGAAAGGGTTAAAAACACTTACAAGATGGAAGGCACATCAATGAATCAATAACATTCAGCAGGATGCCTTCTGGGAGTAAAAAGAGCTGCGGGTGGAAATTTCAGCCAACCAGTGGTAGCAAACCCTGTGTCTCTGATCCAGGAAGGAGAGCCATGCCGTCAGGGCCATCGTGGAACGGAGGCAACTGGAAGTGACGTCAGAGTAGGCGGAACATGTTTTGGAGCATGCCTAGTCGCTCCTTCTGGTTTGAAGAAGGAGTGACTGCTCATGCTCTGAAACGTGGTCTGCCCACTCTGACATCACTTCTGGTTGCCTGCAGCCCTGACGGCGTGGCTCTCCTTCCTGGATCAGAACAAAGTGTTTCCC
Source organism: Lithobates sylvaticus (assembly GCA_028564925.1). NCBI lineage: Eukaryota > Metazoa > Chordata > Amphibia > Anura > Ranidae > Lithobates > Lithobates sylvaticus. Next base: position 32,783,401 of record CM053028.1, read on the forward strand.
ACCACTGGTTGGCTGGAATTTCCACCTGAAGCTGTCTTTACTCCCAGAAGGAATTCCGCTGAATGTTATGGATTCATTGATGTGCCTTCCATCTTGTAAGTGTTTTTAAACCTTCCTTGCCATTAAAGTGTTTTATTACTGCACTTAGAAGCACCTCTGCTTTGTTTTTCCTATTGAGTGTGCTTCCCTCTTCTGAAGTGCTGCAGTGGTGCATTAATCACATTGCAAGAGCCAATCATGTACTGTACTCTTAAATGTTAAAGTCACCTTGTTATCCAGAGCACCCTATTCTTCACAATCCTACATCCAAAGGGATGCAGACCCTGACACTTTCCTGATTGGAACGCTGCAAGTGCAGCAGCTGATTGATAATTATAAACTCACTTCCATACAGTTTCACTTGGCACATGAACACAGACAAACAGCTGTTTTTTTTTCAGAATAACAAAAGGTAGGAATCTGCAACAAAGTTAGTTAAAATCCCTGCAGTGTGCAAAGATCACCAAGAGGGGCATGTTTTTTTCTCAACAAAAGTGGAGTTAATCTTTAAAAGCCAAACACTTTCTGTGTTAATCTTTTGAAAACCATAGTTTACGTCATTGGATAACATTCTTAAATATCTTGGGCATCTTTAAAAAACAATAATAATTTATATCATGAAAACAGAAAGAAACAAATGCACCCTACTGAAATTTAGAGGACTAATTTATTTTAAAAGGTTTATATATATATATATATATATATATATATATATATATATATATATATATATATAGATAGATAGATAGATAGATAGATAGATAGATATATATATATATATATATAGATAGATAGATAGATAGATAGATAGATATATATAGATATATATCTATCTATATATATCTATAGATATATGTATGTATGTATGTGCTTATTTAAAATATAAATTCAGGTTGAGGAGAATATTTGTATTCATTCCTTCAATCCTGATGAGATATTTAAGCTTAATGCAGACTACTGTGAAAGTTACTATTTTAAACTATTGGTCTCATGGTTTTCCAAAAAAAAAAAAGTAGCTAAAACTGGAAATGTTTTTTTTAGAGCAAAACAGGCACATTATACTTTGTTTCATTGCGTAAATATTTTTTTAGGTGCAGGTTTATCAAAAATAGACCAAGTTCAGGCACAGGCCCGGGTTTAATTTTGGAATTTAAGCAGATTTTTTTTTTTTTTTTTACTGTAACATTTCCAATTGAAGATGCAGAGAGATGAGGATGATAACTAAAATTCAAATTTTTATGGTGTCAAATTTGCAACAAATGTGTGCAGCGTTTGGGGAGCAGGACTTCTATAGGTTACGATGATGAATTTGACAGAACCCATAGATGTCCAGCTCACTAATCTTCTTCTGTTTGTTAAAGCTGAACTCCAGGAATTTAGTAACTTTGTAAAAAATGCAGGTGCACTATGAGTTAAGTCCAGCAAGGTGCCTGCCACCTCGTGGGCCTATATTTTATTATTTACATTTGTGCTCCAGGGAGATAGATTCTGGCTTTATGACGCAGTACACTCTGGCCTCAGCTCCTTTAAGAGTAGAGTTGCATGCAGCTACAATGCCTGCCCCTCAAGTCGCAGAAGCCTTTGTGTTATGAGAATCATTCACAAAATACAAAGGCTACTGTGAATGGACAGCACAGCTGCTGTGTGTGCTTGTCTCCTTCCACAGCCCTGAATACATTTTCCAGAGCTCAAAAAAACTGTCAGATATAAAAAGCAGAGATTCAATATGTTGCCAAAAGTATTGTGATGTCGGATGTGCTGTCCCTTACACACACATGAACTTTAATGGCATCCCAGTCTTAGTAGGGTTCAATATTGATTTGGCTCTCCTTTTGCAACGATAACACCTTCAACTCATCTGGGAAGGCTGTCCACAAGGTTTAGGAGTGTGTCTATGGGAATGTTTGACCATTCTTCCAGAAGAGCATTTGTGAGGTCAGGCACTCATGTGGACGAGAAGGCCTGGCTCGCAGTCTCCGCTCTAATTCATCCCAAAAGTGTTCTATTGGGTTGAGGTCAGGACTCTGTGCAGGCCAGTCAAGTTCCTCCACCCCAAACCTGCTCATCCAGGTCTTTATGGACCTTGCTTTATGCACTGGTGCACATTCATGTTGGAACAGGAAGGGGCCATCCCCAAACTGTTCCCACAATGTTGGGAGCATGAAATTGTCCAAAATGTCTTGGAATGCTGACGCCTTAAGAGTTCCATTCACTGGAACTAAGGGGCCAAACCCAACCCCTGAAATACAACCACACACCATAATCCCTCCTCCACCGAATGATTTGGACCAGTGCACAAAGCAAGGTCCTGGAAGAACGGTCAAACATTCCCATAGACACACTCCCAAACCTTGTGGACAGCCTTCCCAGAAGAGTTGAAGCTGGTATAGCTGCAAAGGGTGGGCCAACTCAATATTGAACCCTATGGACTAAGACTGGGATGCCATTAAAGTTCATGTGCCTGTAAAGGCAGGTGTCCCAATACTTTTGGTAATATAGTGTAAGTCCAGGAGCTGTGATGCACCTTTTTGGACTTAACACATAGTATGCCTGCACTTTTTACAAAGTTGCTGAATTCCTAAAATACTGCCTTAAAAATGGCCCTTAAAATATTTTGCTTTTGTTTTCTCAGCAATCATTACAATTATCAGATTTCAACCAGTAGCTATTTAAACATTTAAAAAACTGTTAATGTCTGATTTGATATATATATATATCTATCTATATCTATATATATCTATCTATATATATATCTATCTATATATATATCTATCTAGATCTAGATCTATATATATATATATAGATATAGATAGATATAGATAGATATATAGATAGATAGATAGATAGATAGACATATATCTATATATATATATAATTTATATGAATTGGCAAGCCACTAAATGCCCACTTTCTAGATTTGCCTTTGCTCATGCGGTTAGTTAAAAAAACAAATCAAAAACACATTGAAATTATGAAAAAAGAAAATCAATAAAATCAATACTAATTAATTGAAACTGTATCGCCATGCTGGTGCATGTTTTACAAGGCAGTTGCAGAAACCCATTCAACTCATTATATGTGTCAGGATCTTATTTGCTTTGTTTCATTGCAGTAATCTGTGACCCCAAAAGCCCATCAGTATGACCGAAAGAAGTTTTGAAGTTGAGGAGGATTCCTTGAGAGCTGTAATTTCAGTAGTAGGGAAATGTAAACTGATTTCTGAATTAAGAAAAATCGGAAAATGAGCCATATTTTCCAAGATGTGGCCATTTTGATACTTTAGCCATTTTTAATGTCTGTCAGATGTATATAGGTTAAAAAAATACGGGGGAGTGGTGACCATGTGTCCGTTTTTGTTCAGTACAGAGCTGATAAGTTATGAAATATATTTGCAGGACAAATATTATCGTGGTTGCCTCCTTAGAGGCCTACTTGTTAGTCTGCTTTTTTTCTTGTAAAATTTTTTTGCCCTTTTTTTCTATGTTACTAACATGCTTAATAACTAACATGTCACTCATGGAATGTGTCATTCTACTAACCGTTACCTGAATCAAAAAATGTACTAACATGGTAGTGACCATCTTATTTTTTTAAGTAACAATCGTTATTATGTTCACAGTTTTTAATTTCCTTTCTCCCCCCTTCTCCACAAAGCACTCAGGCATTGGACACGCTATGGTAAACAAACTACATTGTTCGGTAGATATCATTCTAATTGTTTCTTATTTTGGGTTTGCCGTGTGTTTTTCTTTCTTTCTTTTAACTGTAGACATCATTACAAAAGAGGAACTGCGGTTGGTACTCTTCTGCTTACTTTCAACTCCTTCTTTTCATCTGTTGTTGACCTTTTTATTTTTACCTGTCCCTATCGAATTAAATTTATTTTTTTATTTATTTTTTTATTCTTTTATTTTTATTTTTATTATTTTATTTTATGTTTACTCACACATAGGGGCATCATTAACTTTACTACCTTTTGCATCAAGCCGTTATTAACAAAAATAAAGCTAACCTTTGGCTGGCCCATGTGGCGTCTGGCGCGGCCAGATTCTAACCATCCATATAGCATGGCATGGACGCTTGACTTGTAGTGTTATGGTACATCCATACATATTTCTTCATCACAAGCAGATTGGTTCTATGTTTATTTTTCCTTTGTCCTTGTTTATGGTCCAACACACTAAAGTGCGCTTTACACTTGGGTTAATTTGCGTTTTATGTTACGTTTTGCATGTGCTGTTTTTCCACTGCTGCTCATTTGTTATCCAGTGCAAATAGTGGTGTTGCTTAATACCGCTTGGATCATTTATGTCCCCCCCTCCCAAACGCATGTTTTATCTAGTCAATGACAGACTACTAAACTTACTAATACGTACAACAGCTGAACTAACCTAGAAAGCATTTTACTAACACCATTTTTGTGTCTGCTAAATAACTGTTCAGTTGCTGTAGGGACAATACTGACACTAGCTCATTAATCAGACAACAGCTGAAATACAGTAGATTAGATCCTTTATAGGGGAAGATGAAAACTAGAAATCTAAGACCAAACTTCAAACAGACATGAAAATGGAATTCCAAACTAGGTTTCAAATCAGGCACATCCCAGAACTGCAGTATTTAGGTCTGAGTATAGCGTGTCCTTTCCCTGTGCTTTGTTATGTAGGTAACAATATCAGTGGATGGGATTCTGACCACAACAGGATACACACAAGAGGACTACACCATGTTGGGCTCAGATGACTTTTTCTATGTTGGAGGCAGCCCCAGCACAGCTGATCTTCCCGGCTCACCAGTCAGCAACAACTTCATGGGTTGTCTAAAGGAGGTAAGACAATTCTTTACATCATATTTAATCATTTGGCTAGCAGATTAGTTGCTGGATCATTCTGAACAATGCATTGTGGATTCTCTGCCTAACCTAAAGAGGATATTTCTTGCAATACACCACACCACAGAAGCCAGTGTTTTCATATCCTCTACCAACAAAATAATAAGGTGGCTGCATGTCTTGTCTAAACCAGCAGATCTGGTTTCACAGTTGGCCACTGGCAAACTAATGTAATGATTTGAATGCATATTCCCACTATCCTAACATTAGAAATGGTCTTCCTTTTTTGGGATTTCTGAGAAACTCATAATATGTACATACTGTTGTTACCTGTTTCTTATATTTAAGATTTCATATCTTATAGATATAATGTGGGTTAAATGAGAGTTCTTTGACCAAGAGTGAAAGCTTTAAATATAATAACATTTTAAGTACAGTGGAACCTCAGATTACGAGCATAATCCGTTCCAGGAGTATGCTCGTAATCCAATGTATCCGCATATCAAAGCAAGTTTTCCCATTGAAGTCAATGGAAACTAAAATAATTTGTTCCGCATTGACTTCAATAGGATGCAATACCGCATGCGGCCAGAGGCAGTGGGGCACCGGAGAGCCTCGTAAATGGCCAAAAAGGCCCGAGCACACTTCGGCTGACCTCGGCAAACCTCGGAAAGACTCCATTCACGAGCCTTTCCGAGGTTTGCCGAGGTCAGCCGAAGTGTGCTCGGGCCTTTTTGTCCGTTTCCGAACGCCGACAATCGGCGCTGTTTGGCTCCGGCACCCCCCACCTCAGGCCAAAAGCGGTACTGCACACCGCTTTTGGCCTGAATCCTGCTCGTTTTGCAAGAAACGCTCGCAAACCGAGTTAGGATTTTTAGAAATACAGTGCTCGTTTTGCGAAACACCCGTTAACCACATTACTCACAAACCGAGGTTCCACTGTAGTTGAAAGTATAGCTAATACACAAACATCTATCTATAGTCTTACACCAAAGAAGAAAATATTAGGTTAAAATAAAAGAATTACATGAAGGAATACAGAGTATATTCCTTAAAACATTAATCTACACACATATTTCCCATAATTACCCTTCCTTACCCAGGTCCCATCCTGATGCCTGGTCTCCCCACAAGAGAGCATTTTTCTCCCAGCTAGTTTATGTATATCAATACAGGCCAATGCCTCATTGGTGGGCATAGCGTGACTTCTGAATATTTTCCCTCTACTTTACCTAAGTCCGCCCCCTTTCATGCTAATTCTTGTGAGCCCGAGATTGGCTTGAATGGTCCCGGGAAGTTTAAGTATTGAATCCGGGGTGGGCTTACCTTCATTGCATATCCCGGCATGGGATCCTTTGAAGTGAGTTTGTGTACCACAATGAGGTTTGAAATCCATTGTTTGTACACAAAAGCCTGGGCACTGACTTGTCTGGAGATATATGTGAAGATTAATATGTTCTGGCCTGCATAGATACAAGCTAAATGTTAATATATTCCTAATTACAATATTTTACAGCTATTAATGGAGATTTCACATAAACTCATAAGGCAACACTGTGCATTGAAAGAATAATTCCAGGCATTGGCATGCTATACATAGTTACATTGGTCCAGCTATGTATATGACATACCTGGACAATGCCACGGGAAGCTGGAAATCACTAAAGTAGAGACCACTGCTTCAGTGATCTCTATTTGCTTCTGGGCCCTGCGTCGAGTGACTGCTCCCTTTCTTTGTACACAGGAGGTCGGTCTGAAATAACACAGTTACTGTAGAACTGAATTACAACCTTTGAACCTTCTGACACGTTGGTATATGGTGCCTGCTCAGATCACCAGATTTGTGCCTGGATACCTTTGAGTATGTTTCCATGGGTGTGGACAACTGAGAACCTTTTTCCGCATATGGTGGACATGCCCACTGGTTCAACAATTTTGGTCAGCCATATTCTCTATCCTGACTACTACATTGATGAGACAGGACATTCTTCTCAAAGCTGAATATGTTCTTCTGTGTGTAAAACCTTCTGAACTGTTTAAGAAGCAATTTAAGTAAATAAGTCATGTTCTCATGGCTGCTAAGGAAGCAACCAGCAAAGGATGGAAATCCTCTCTATAACCGAAAGTTAAATCTCAAATTCTGCAAACAATGCTACATGAAAAGATGGAGGCGAGGATAACCGATACAATGCAAAAATATTCTGCAGTGTGGTATTCGTTGTACACACATTTTTTCCCTGCTGGAATAGATCATAGTCTGATTGGCTTGTAGGCTGGGCTGAAAATTCTGACACCCCCACCCCTTTTTCATTCCTCTCTTCTCTCCTGACCTTTTATTTCTCCTTCTTATGACTGTTTTATTTTCCTTTACGTCGCAGTCCTCACTCTCTGACCACTGCCTATGTTGAGATATTTTCTTTTGAGTCACCGCACATTTGCAGGTTTTTCATACCTCCATGTTGCAACTAAACCTGATGTTAGACAATAGCTCTATATATTCACTGTATTCATCACGCTACCTCTGTACTATTTATCGATGATTCATTGTCATGGCTTATCCCAAGATAATTTGCATTTCTTGAGCTGTTACTATGAAACTCAGTGAAGATGTATTGAACCATAAACCATGCTTTGCATTTTCTGAATGAATGCAAACCATTCCTTGATTGGATGAGGTAAAGGGATAAGTGACATCACACTTTCCACCTCATCCAATCAAAGAATGCTTTGCATTTATTCTGAAAAAAAAGCAAAGTATTCTTTGAATGGTGCCAGTGTCGAGTGGCTAATCTCCTTTGTTGAGGTGCGCCTCCCTCCTTTTCTCCCTTCGTACTGGAAAGGGGCATATGGGGGTGAGGATTTTTGCTGAGAGGGGGATTATTAGTGGGGGATTTGTGCTGAGCGGGGGGATGGTGGAAGGAGAAAGAGGAATTGCACTGGGAGGGGGTATATGGGGGTAAGGGTCACTCCACACGTAGTTCTTTAAATGATGGGGGGTGGGTGACACCATGCTTTACCACACCAGGTATGGTAGCGCCTGCTATCCCGATCCCACGAGCTGACATACAGCTATGACGCGGGATCGTGCCGACCTGCCGCAGTAAAATTATGGCAGCTGGTCGGCAAGTGGTTAATCAAGCTATATGTAGTAAATGTGATTGAAAGAGCTGTTGAGTACCCCCTTTTTCAGCCCTTGGAGAGATCAGGTCAATCTAGAACATTTAGTAAAGGTATTTTTTACTTTGGTAAAGAGTATACGAGTTTGCTTTTACATGGATAAAATGTTTTCAGGGTAATGAAATAATAATTATATGCAATAGAAACACTTTGTCCATGTAGGTATTTCTCCACTTTTAATATTCATAGTTAACTTTCCAAGCAATATCAGAAAACAATCACTCCAGCAGTGTGCCAATACACGGATTAGCGTTTGACGGGACATGTCTGGGAATAAAGGGCCCTTCTGCAATAGGTATAGACAGCATTTTATCATAAACCTATTTCAGATAGATACCATTCAGTACTGCAGTTATCTGTGCTACCATTTAGGATGATTTGAGGCATAAAACTTTTATATTATATCCTTTAAAATTGTAGCACAGTTTTAAGTAGTGTCTGGTTTTAAACATTTAACATTCAGGGTATCAGAAGAGTGTCTGGCAGAAAAGAAGGCTGTTCAGGCATGAAAATATGCAATCGGAATAGCTGAACAACTCTAAAAAGCCTTAGTTATAGAACAAATGTGATTCATATAGCTACCGAGTAAGAGAGAGTTCCATATTAGCCTCTAATCCAAGTGGCTGATGGATCATTGATGAAACTAAGTAAAGAACAGGCATGGAAGCTCCAGGCTCTCCGTATATAAGGATACAGGATCTTTAATGCAATACACACAGTAAGTACATTTTGGTCATTCATAGTTTAGTTTTTTTAGAAGCTACAAGTTCAAAAAAACTAAGATAAATAGAAAAAAAAATAAAAAAGCTGCTGTGTTTTAAAAACATTGCAGGAAGAGCTGCCTTTTTATTTTCCAGAAATGGTGGAAAATGTTGGTTAATTGTTACCAGTCACTGTAACCATTAATTTGGACCCATAACATATTACTTTTTTGATAGGTGGATGGGAATGATTCATTATGTTTAACCCCTTCGGGCCTAAGGGAAAATCAAATCGAAATGCCTAAGCCCAATTTTGCAATTTTCACATGTGTTAGTAAAAACCGTACATATCATCACAACTACTTTGTGCATCCAGATGGATTATACCTTGTGTTTTCAGGACAAATTGGGCTTTCATTTAGTGGTAAATGGTAAAAGATATCTCCTGATTTTTTTTATTATCAAAGCAAAACTGACCACAAAATAGTAAAGTCCACAAATACCGTGTGCCCATGTAAAAAAAAAAAAAAAAATATTAAGGAAAACATCCATGTGACCACCAAACAAAGAAATAAACCCATCTGTAGTGCTCAGCCCCAACTGTGTCCTCTTGCTCACCACCAAGCCCAAAATGTTGTCTGTGATTTAACCACTACAATACTGGGCACTTTCGTAACCTTCCTTTCCAGACCAATTTTCAGCTTTCAGAGCTCTTGCTATTTCAATGACAATTGCGTGGTCATGCTACACGGTATCTAAATGAAATTTTTATCATTCATGACTCTATTTTTTTTTTTTTGCGAAAAAAAAGCAGAACATGTGGGACATGTGTTTTGGGGACATTGTGTGGGGACATGTGTGTTTTACATTGTGGGGGCAGCTCATACTCACTGATCACCAGCCGGCTGCATCTGCTCTCCTCTCCTCACCGACAACTTCCGTGTGAGGAGAGGAGAGCCGATCGCCAAGCAACCGGCTCTCTGTTTACATCACATGATGACTGTGATTGGTCACGGCCGTCCTGTGATCAGGAGGGCCAATCACAGAGCCCTCCTGCTGATCTGGAATGCGCCATGTCCAGGTGACACGAGTGCAACGGGATCGCGCAGCTGCGTGGGAACATGCGCGTGCGATTCCCCTCCTTCTGAGGGACGTTCCTGAATGTCCACTCAGAAGGTGAGAGTGCCCACCCAGCAGTACATATGCAGTGGCCGGGTGGGAAGTGGTTAAGTGCTCACCCAATAATTTGACCTCTTTGTTTAAAGAAGGTCACAGTGCACTTTGGGTTAGGGTTCTCCTCTCCTTCTGCTCCACAAGTGTCTTGTCCCCCAAGAACATCAAAAGGGTCTTAAGTTCTACTTGTGACTTTCCCCCGTGTCATAAAGTCAGATGCACACGAGCCAAGGAAAAAACTTTACAGTGTAGTATTTATTTTATCACCAAATTGCACAATGTGTACAAATTCCACTCACATTTAAAAGTGCCTATAGTGGGCAGCAACACAGACAGCCTTGGTGTAACACAAGTAAACACCACCGCTCCACTCTCATTGGAGCCGGCGTGCATTCCAATTACCGTATGAAGCAGCCTGAATGTGGCGTCACCGGAATCGGAAGTGACGACCGAAGGGTTCGTCTCTATGTGTTTTGCTGACCTGGCATCCTCAGGAAGCTCAGGAGGGAATTGGATAAGCGCAAAGGCATATTATTGGTTTTGTTAGGATTCATTATGTATGCCAAAGGGGGTTAATTTAGTTAAGTGTGATGGAGACATATTAAGAAGATGGGGACACTGGGGTTGATTTACTAAAAGCAAAAATAGGCTGTTCACATTGCAAAGGGAGTTTTACCTTGTAAGGGAGTTTTCCCTTAGCTTCAGTGAGTGTAGTGAAAATTCACTTTGCAAGCAATACCTATGTGCAAACTGAAAAACCAAAAAAGTGTCTTTCCTTGCACATGACTGAATGATGGAAATCAGCACAGCGGCACCTCATTCACTAACCTAAAGGAATATTCTCTTGCAAAGTGAACTATTCATTTGCCTTCAGTAAATTTACCCCCCATTCTCGTTTAATGAGCTATCAGAAGTCACAAAAAACATTTGATGTGTAGCCTTTTGAAACCCTTAAATGGTAAGCTCACCTTTTTACAAAAAAATTATAAAGAAAGTAACTCCAAATATCCTGGCCACTTTTCCAGAGCCCACTGCAGCCGCGATGCCCTGTGCTGCGGGTGTACCAGCCCTTACACTGCACACTCTCTCATTGGTCAGCACAGCCATGTAACCGCACTGACCAATGAAAAGTGCATCTGAGGCTACTTCTGGTAAGGTGTCGGAGAAGAAAGAAGTTCTTCTTATTGGTCAGTTGCTCCGATCAATGAGCATTTGCCACTGTGGGCATTGTGATGGATAGTCACTCTGGATTATGTATTGTGGTGTGCCTTCATGTAGAAATTGTATCGTGGAAACAGATGGAATAAATAACTTACATGTTATAATACATTATGATCACATAGTAATTTGCTCCTATCCAAATTGGCCCTAGTATGTGTATGTATGAATTTGAGTTATGGACCATACAATGTAGGTTCTTGGAGGGCAGGGACTGATGTGTCATAAACGAAGGTCATGAAGAGATTGTCAGAGATTGTGAACAATATACAGGAGATTGTCAGAGACTGTAGACACAATACAAGAGATGGTCAGAAACTGTGGACATATTTCAGGAGATGGTCAGAGACTGCAGACATGTTACATGAGATGGCAAGAGACTGCAGATATGGCACAAGAGATGGTCAGAGACTGCAGACATGATACAAGAGATGGTCAGAGACTGCAAACATTATACAAGAGATGGTCAGAGACTGCAAACATGATACAAGAGATGACCAGAGACTGCAGACATGATACAAGAGATGGCCAGAGACTGCAGACATGATACAAGAGATGGTCAGAGACTGCAGCCATGATACAAGAGATGGCCAGAGACTGCAGACATGCTGCAGAATGCTTTCAGAAACTGTGAACACATTGAAGGAGACTTTCAGAATCTATGAACATGCTATAGGATTTGTGGGAGTCTTGGGGCATGCTTTAGGAGTCTGGGGGCAAAGTACATGAGGCTGCTAGAAATAATTGCTATAACAGGGCAATAGAGAAACACAGATTTGTGTATGCAGGGCCCCCAAGGGCTGCACAAAAAGTGCCAAAGGGCCCCTGGGATGCAGGTTGGGAACCAGGGCTGTAGAGAGTCACACCATTTTATGACATGGCACCATTTTCTGCAGCATTTAGCATCCACCCATGGCCAGAGAGTGAACAAGGTAAAGAGGATCTTTGACGTCATGTGACCGGACCAAAGACCCCCAGAAAAAGGTGCTGGTAGTGCTTCAGTAGAATCTAGGCACCTTGGGATCTGATCCCAGACTTGAGCTTTAACATGAAAAAAATATATCTAACCATAGGTCTACTTTAACTACAGTAGGATCTGCTTATCGCATTTTGTTATAATATCCATGGAAAGCTCCATATTGCGATAGCAGATTTGATTTACTCACTCATATAACTTTACGAGAATCCTAAAACATCTGTAAAATGAACTAAGTGAAAAGGTATAATTTTTATCAGTATTTCACATTTTTATATATGACTACTTAAGGTCAGCAACTTAGGACACAGCTTCTCTGTTAATTACCGGCCGTAGATACGTATTGTGAAATTAATGGCATCGAGTGAAATTGCCCAGAACTTCAGGGAACCCATAATTTATGTATTAAGAAGAAAATAAATAGCAATATAAAAAGTACCATAACTTCATTGAACTGCTATAAAAAACACAACATTAATAAGACCTGCACTAAAATTTCCAGCAGGACCATAATATCCTATAGTTTGATTCATCACATTCTTCATCTCTCAGAGATGGTGCAGTAAAATATATCATAAATTTATCTTAAGCTTTAAAATGTGTGCTGCAGAAGTGATAAGGGGAACAGCAAAGGCAAGTTATTTTTATATTACATAACATATTTCTTAATAAATACATTATAAAAATGTCCACAACATACAACACTCATGTTACTCAAGGAAGACCTTTTGCATTCTAGGATTTTAATTCAGGGCACATCTGCAGTGCAGCTTTGAAGGACCCTTCAAGTCATAGGTGTCAAACATAATCACTATTCTGTCACATGTCATATATGCACAAATATGGTAGCCCTCATAGATTCAGCAGAATATATTGGTATGAAAACAAATTGTGCTAAAGAATAATATATATACATATACATTTGATAAATTGGTTATCCATTTTTTTTTTTATATTTACATAATGCTTTAGTAGCAGCATTGTACATTACACACACACACACATATATATATTTATATATGTGTGTTAACATATTAAAATATATACATTTTTTTTTTTTTTTAACAGGGCACTTGATGGATAACTTGGTTATTTTTCCTTTCCTACCATCACTCTTCTGTGTTTCTGTTAGTTTTAGTTAGTTAGTTTTCTGTTAGTTTTAGCCACCAAGAAAGTAGAAGTTGGGATTTAGGATGTCATTTATTGGCTATTTATTGTAACTAACTAGACTGTAGTGCAGGGGTCTCAAACTGGCGGCCCTCCAGCTGTTGCAAAGTACAAGTCCCATCATGCCTCTGCCTTGGGATTCATGCTTGTAACTGTCAGCCTTGCAATGCCTCATGGACTTGTAGTTTTGCAACAGCTGGAGGGTCACCGGTTTGAGACCCCTGCTGTAGTGCAAGCTTTTCAGGCAGGCAATATCTAAAGAAGAGGCCTAATACTGTTTATCCATTTTAATACCAGACACTTTCACCCCCTTCCTGCCCAGGCCAGTTTTCAGCTTTGAGCCCTGTCACACTTTGAATGACAATTGCGTGGTCATGCAACACTGTACCTAAATTACATTTTTGTGTAAATAAAACAAAAAACAAAAAAAAAAAAAAAACACACAAAAAACACACCTCTCCCTTGAGATGCATTGAAAACGCAGCAAGAACACATCAATAAATGCACTTGTGTTACATTTTTGATGCACTTTTTGAGTCCCATGACCTATGAAAAACACACCAAAAACACAGTAAAATTGTGTCAAAATCGCTGGAAAATAGTTTTTCGCTGCCATTATCGGCACCTTTTTTCTTAATCTGCAAAATGCAGAAAACACAATTTTCGCCCGATATGTTTCGCCATCAAAATTTTGGTGCATCTCTAGCCATGATGCCTCAAAAGCTTGCACCACAGTTTATTTAGTTAGCCTATCAATGGCTTTAACCTAAACAGTTTATGTTCATACTCATATATCCTACTGAAGTTATGTGGGCTGCTGTTTTGCATATTTAAGAGTAATTCATTGTAATGTTTTTATGGGTTGGGGTTGTGTGTGTTTTTATGTTGATGGATTTATGTAATTATCTATTAGATAAAGTGATGCAGTGTATCAACATATTTGATGGGACTTGATTTGATGGGCAAAAGTGCATTATGTTTGCTGCATGAGAAACCCTAATAGCCCTTTCACACTGGGATGGTGAGGGTGGTAGCGGTAAAGGGCCGCTAGTTTTAGCAGCACTTTACTGCTGTTATAGCAGCGCTTTGGCTCTTCGGGCAGGAGCAGGCACTTTAAGCCCCCTAGAATGGGTTAAAAAGGGTTAAAAGCACCTGTGTAGTGCCGCTGCCTAAGCGCTTTGCAGCGTCTTCGGCAGCGCTGCCCATGAATTTCAACAGGCAGAGGCGGTGGAGGAGCGGTGTATATACCGCTCGCAAACTTCACCAAAGATGCTGCTTGCAGGACTTTTTCTAACGTCCCGCAAGCACACGGCCCGAGTGTGAAAGCACTTAGGCTTTCACACTTGGACTGCAGATGATGCGTTTTTCAGGCCCTTTACAGGCGCTATTTTTATCGCTAAAGCGCCTGAAAAATGCCCCAGTGTAAGAGGGGTCTAAAGACAAAGAATCTCCACCAGGGAATACTGGGTGAACCCAAATCATTGGGGATCTATTTGCTAATAACGTAGTAACTTTTTCTTGGCCTTTGTGATAGTAGATTGAGTAACAGGACATGGTGGGGAGATGAAGAAATATGAGGAGCTACAATAAGAAATATAGACATAGGAAGATGGCACTGTAGTAAAAGCATGGCACTATTAGTTATTGGACTACCTCTGTTTCCACTGGAGTAGAGATGTTCAATATTTCACAACTTATAATTTAAAACAGAAGGTAGGGCACCAGAACAAAGCCATAGTTCAGTAGAGAAACCATACAATACACATTTCAAAAGCTGTCACTAATTTAAAATAAATTGCAAAAGTTCCATCATATTGACTTTTAAATATACAAGAGCCTGTTGGTCTGCGTTCTATTTTAAAAGATGTAGCCTAGGCGGAGGGGCTGCTGCAGTGGTTCAAGTTTGTAACATGTAATAAAATCACATGACAATGGGAAATTTACCTTGCCATACATACAATGGGCATGCCATAGGAAGCAACTTTGCAGTCTTTCAGCCTCTATGGCAGGGATATGCCAATTAGCAGACCTCCAGCTGTTGCAGAACTACAAGTCCCATGAGGTGTAGTAAGACTCTGAGAGCCACAAACATGACACCCAGAGGCAGAGGCATGATGGGACTTGTAGTTTTGCAACAGCTGGAGGACCGCTAATTGCATATCCCTGCTCTATGGGAAGAGAAAGAGGTTAAGAGGTCTTGAAGGCTTCCAAGACTTTAATACACACTCTTAGAAAGGCTACCATTTTGCTCTACTGCCAACACACCTGCCCATACATATTGTTACCTAGATTGGCAGTAACATTTAGTGACTGATATAGCAAAGATTCTGTATGCAGAACACTATTGTAGAAAACAGGGTGCATTGATTTGGGTGTGTAATCTCCAAAAAAAAAAGAAAAAAGTAAAACAAATGTTGACTTTAACCGCTCCCCGACTGATGCACGATGATGTATGTTGGCAGAATGGCACGGACAGGCATAAGGGCGTACAGGTATGTCCCTTTGAATTTGCCACCGTACCTTCGCGTGCGCGCCAGTCGGGCCCCTTCGTGAGTCCGATCGCTGGTCCAGCGGACTCGATCGCCGTGGGGATACCCGCGATCGTCTCACGGGGAGGAAGAACGGGGGGAGATGCTGAACTAAACAAGCATCTCTCCGTTCTGCCTAGCAACAGTGACACCGATCTCTGCTCCCTGTGATTGGAGCAGAGATCAGTGATGTGCCACGCCCCCCACAGTTAGCAACACGCCCCTAGGACACACTTAACCCCTACACTGCCACCTCCTGGTTAACCCTTTCACTGCCAGTGTCATTTACACAGGAATCAGTGCATTTTTATAGCACTGATTGCTGAATAAATGACAATGGTCCCAAAAATGTGTAAAAAATTTCCGATGCGTCCGCCATAAGGTCACAGTGACAATAAAAACGCTGATTACTAGTAAAAAAAAAAATTATTCATAAAAATGCCAAAAAACTATCCCCTATTTTGTAAACGCTATAACTTTTGCGCAAACCAATCAATAATCGCTTATTGCTATTTTTTTTACCAAAAATATGTAGAAGAATACGTATCGGCCTAAACTGAGGAAAAAAATAAGTTTTTTTATATATTTTTGGGGATATTTATTTAGCAAAAAGTACAAAATAATGATTTTTTTTTTTTCAAAATTGTCGCAATTTTTTTGTTTATAGCGCAAAAAATAAAAAACGCAGAGGTGATAAATCACCACCAAAAGAAAGCTCTATTTGTCGGGAAAAAATGCGTAAATTTTGTTTGGAAGCCACGTCGCACGACCACGCAATTGTCAGTTAAAGCGACGCAGTGCCGAATCGCAAAAAGTGGTCTGGTCTTAAGCCAACAAAATGGTCCGGTCTGAAAGTGGTTAAGGAGTAGCCAGGCCAGTTTCAAGAATTCAGGTAGCATCACATTGTGATGTAAGGTGATGGTGTTGTAAGGATAGATGGCATTAATGGTTTAGAATTAGCCACCAACCATAGGATTAATCACATAACTGTTAGGCCCCATGCACACGAGACGCATATGCAAACTCTGCTGAACGCATGTTTTAAAAAGCAGAAACCTGCGTTTAAAAACGCGCATTTTGCTATGTTTTCATGCCGCGTTTAGCCGCGTTTAGCCGCGTTTAGCAGCATTTGCGTCTATAAGCATTTGTAAAGATAACATCATATAGACCCTCCCCAAGCTCAGAAAGCATGTATTATTATTAATACATTATTACTGGAAATGGATCCCATATTGAATATATGTCAGGAAATTCTCCTGATGTTGCTCTTGATGAGGCAGCAACGTCGTGCAAATTTGCATGAGAGGTCCAGAATCAGAGCTCGTCGATATTGGACCCATCTGTTGATGGCACAGCGAATGTCCGTTGGATATTTCACAAACATGTATGCATCAGTGAGTATATATGCTCTATGAACTATCTAAACTAATTACGACATTTTGAACCAATTTTTCTAGTATTTTTTATGGTTTACCATCATATTTCTGAGTTTTCTGGTCCAAAAAATTGGGTTCCTTTAAAAAGGCTCATAAACGCAAACGTGGCTAAACGCAGGTGCCTGCGTTTAGCCGCGTTTAGCTGCGTTTTGCATCTGAAACGCGGAAAAGCAAAGTGTCTGAACGCATTTTTTTGCTTCTGGAAAAACGATTTTAAACGCAACTGCATAAAAACGGGAAAAAACGAGACTGTGTACATGGACACATAGGATAACATTGCATGCGTTCAGGTGCAGTTGAAAAAAGTGTCCAACTGCCTCTGAAAGCGCGTTTAACAGCGTCTCGTGTGCATGAGGCCTTAAATGTAAATAATGGTATTTGTACCTTGGAAAATGAAGTATATTATTGAATTCAATCACAAACATCTTTACATTACATGGATAGAAAAAAATCCAAACTTATCTTAGGGATAATGTTTAAATGTAAATAATGGTATTTGTACCTTGGAAAATGAAGTACATCATTGAATTCAATCACAAACATCTTTACATTATGGAGTACATTACATATACATGGAAAGAAAAAAATCCAAACTTATCTTAGGGATAATGTTAGTCGTTGGCTAGGAAATGTTAACCCAATGACTGACTTTTTTCTAAAGAATGGCCACCCAGGGATTCTGCAGAAATTGTAGGAAGGCTCTACACATGGAGGCCATAACTTCCTTCATCAATTGGGCTAAAATGGGTATCCCTCATAGTGGTCTTCCTCATTTCTAAAAAAAAAAAAATGGTAAATGTCATACTGCTATATTGAAAAAAGTAAAAAGTTTGCAGACTGTTTACTTTCCAATGATGTTCCTAAAATATATATGAGTATATATAAAATACTACTCCATAAGTACTGCTCCAGGATACATGGCCATTCACTGCAAAGCTTCTAGATTATAGAGCCAAGGGCCTCAATAAAAGGGATGGTTATATCACCAACAACAAAGCAAGAGGATTATTCACAGTAAACTAAGTCAAGTGTGGAGTTTAGTTCACTTGGAAAATGCGATAGAAGATAAGAATTGTACATTCAGGGAGAAAGATAAACCACACAGAGGCAAAGGCACAGAAAGAGATGCCAAAAAGTAAGAATATAGAACTATTGATCAAGGGAGAGATTGTACTGACATTTTCAGACTAAGAACCTTTAAAGAGCACAGCTACTTTCCACAGTCAGATAAAGAAGCGACTGACAGGAGGGCTGCAAATACGCAAAGTGCGAAGAGCTGTAGCATTAATGCAAACATTTTAAAAGATATATGATGAATGGGGCCTCTGTAGCTGATGCAAATAAGCTAATTTCAATAGAGAATTCCTGGCAAAAAAGCATACTTGTATCTGCTTTTTGTTTTCGGATGCATTTATGAGAAAAAACGCAATGCTGCACATTGGATTTGAGCTGTAGCAGTAAGTAAAGCTTTTCTCTGATAAATTGCTGTCTCTCTGTTTTCTGACCTACAAATTAGAAATTAAACTCAATTCATTTTAAGGGTAAAAAGAAATTCCCAATAGCAGTCAGCAATGTAAAAAAAATAAAAAATATCTTCAGCTTATGTTATGTTAAAATCCAGGTTCTTCAAATATTGGACCCAAAGCCCTCAAATTCCTTACAGCTTCAAAACTCAGCCTTACAGCTTATAAACCTGCTAGGGAAATCAAATAGAATGCAAACAAATAAATGCCAAAGTGCATTGGCACAGTAAAGAGTTTCACTATATCTTATTAAGTAATGTTAAGACTTAATGAAGAGGGCATGCCCCAGAAACCAGTTGGCTGAGGATGCAAGCTAGTCCAGATGGTGGATATCTTTAGCTTATGTTATAATTCAGATTTTTCAAATATTTGGCTCAAAGCCCCCGACTTTTTTTACAGCTTCAAAACACAGCCTTGCAGTGTGTGGACTTGATAAGGAAATCAACTAAAGTGCAAACAAATAAAGCACAAGAGTCTGTTGGCTCAGTAAAAAATGTCACTATATCTTAATAAATAATGTCAGGACTTAATGAAGGGGGCATGCCCTAGAAACGTGCTGGTTGAGGATGCAAGCTGCTGAAATCCAGATTCTTCGAATATGGAACCCAAAGCCCTTAAATTCCTTACAGCTTCAAAATTCAGCTTTGCAGATCACGGACTCCATAAGGAAATCAAGTACAGTGCAAACAAATAAAACACCACAGTGTGTTGGTTCAGTAAAGCATGACACATATCTTAATAAGTGATCTTAACCACTTAAGCCCCGGACCAATTTGCAGCCAAAGGACCAGACCCCTTTTTGCGATTCGGCACTGCGTTGCTTTAACTGACAATTGCGCTGTCGTGCGACGTGGCTCCCAAACAAAATTGGCATCCTTTTTTTCCCACAAATAGAGCTCTCTTTTGGGGGTATTTGATTACCTCTGCGGCTTTAATTTTTTGCGCTATAAACAAAAACAGAGCGACATTTTTGAAAAAAATTCAATATTTTTTACTTTTTGCTATAATAAATATCCCCACAAAATATCTAAAAAATGTTTTATTTTCCTCAGTTTAGGCCAATATGTATTCTTCTACATATTTTTGGTAAAAAAAAAATCGCAATTAGCAATTATTGATTGGTTTGCGCAAAAGTAATAGTGTTTACAAAATAGGGGATAGTTTTATAGCATTTTTATTAATATTTTTTTTTTACTAGTAATGGCGGCGATCAGTGATTTTTATTGTGACTGCGACATTATGGCGGACACATCGGACATTTTTGACACATTTTTGGGACCATTGTCATTTGTACAGCAATTAGTGCTATTTAAATGCACTGATTCCTGTGTAAATGACACTGGCAGTGAAGGAGTTAACCACTAGGGGGCAGGGAGGGGTTAAGTATGTCCTGTGTGTTTTTTTTACTGTAGGGGGCGTGGCTTGGCATGTGACATCACTGATCGTCTTTCCCTATGACAGGGAACAGACGATCAGTGTCAGTCTCACTAGGAAGCACAGGGAGAGGTTTGTTTACACATACCTCTCCCCGTTCTTCAGCTCTGTGACCCGATCGCGGGATACCAGTGGCGATCGGGTCTGCGGGTCCTGCGGGCACAGAGCTCAGGACCGGGTCGCGAGCGTACCGCCGGTGGCGAGTGCGACCCACGGCTGGGCTCTTAAAGGACAACGTACCTGTATGTTGATGTGCCCAGCCGTGCCATTCTGCCGACATAAATGTGCAGGAGGCGGTCCTTAAGTGGTTAAGACTTGAAGAAGAGAGCATGCCCCAGAAACCTGTTGCTTGAGGATGCAAGCTATCTTTGGGTTATAGTATGCTAAAATCCAGAGTCTTCAAATATTGAACCCAAAGCCCTCAAATTCCTTACAGCTTCAAAACTCAGCTTTGCAGATCACGGACTCCATAAGGAAATCAAATACAGTGCAAACAAATTATTGGTATAACACAATTATATTGGTCAAACACTGCAGAGGTGGTGCTCACGCACTTCTCTTATGGCAGAGCAGGTAAGAGGGTAATATTCCCCATCTCCCCACTGGCACACAGAACAATAATGCTAATGTGCACAGGGTGATTAGGGTGTGCCCATGCACAGCCAGCACACCCTGTTCACACATTTTTGTACTATGCATTATATTGATTAAACACTGCAAGGGTGGTACAGCTCAGAATAAGAAGGGACTTTCACCTTATTCACCAAGCTAACAATATTTATTTTTTCACAAAATTAGCATTCTTTTGACAAGTTAAAACCATCTGCTGCTTTTAGCAAATTGACCCCTATGTGATGTTTGATTCATTGAAAACAGTCCATTCCCCTTATTCAAGCCAATATCTTATCTTGATAGCTGTTAAGATGAGCAGTAGAGTCATTGAAAATAGAGTAATTGCTCCCTCTAATGGCTAATCTACAAATCTCTATATTTAATAAAAATGTTTAATATTTTTTTGCAATAATATGAAATAACAAGCAAGCAAATATGTAACAGTCACATAAAAAAAAATATTTAAGGCAAACATTGCAATACTAACTCAGTCCTATCTGCTGAAAATACATTATACATTCCTTTTCACACTATCTACACAGACACAGGTACCATGCCTCTTATCACTATCATGGTGTTATATAAGCCTGTCAATTGCAGGAAGGAGGATGCAGCCACCCTCCCGTCTCTTATCATGTTACACACTTTAGCACCCTTGCATCCCTTCTAGAAATTGTGCAGACAGCAACATGTTAGCAGCATCTGGTGGAGCTTTAAATTAGTCACCAAGGAATTACTGATGAGTAAATATATTAATAGGCTCCTAAGAGTGATTTGACTCCAGGAAGGCTTACCACACATAGAAACTTCACCACAGCTGTCTGACTTCTTTTATTTTTATATCACCTTAATTAAAACAGTAGAATGTACTATCTCTTTTTCAGTGTAGTTGTATTGATTTTGTATTAATTAAGTATTTTTTTTTATTTTTTTTTTTTTTTTTACTTTGAGGTCTTTGCTGTTGCTAAGTAAATAATCTATTCAGTTAACACGAGTATGTAACCTTATAAAATGTAATGAGATTTATAAATCATCATCATTGACATTTGAATGGACTCATAGATGAACAAGGATAGGATTATTCAGATTTAAGTGTTCCACTTAGCAACAAACGCCCACTATAATAACAAATATTGTTTTCAGGAAACGGTATAATTTTATTTAGTATATGCATTCCACATTCCCTCTTTATTTTTCATGCCCCTTATTTATTACATGCACCAGCAGTTTATGCACTTTTATATCTTGTACATTCACATCAGACTCCGCCCTCAATGAGCTTATAATCCCTATTGAGATCCCTATCACACATGGATACACATAATAGGGCCAAATTAGATAGGAGCCAGTTAACCTACCAGCATGCCTCTGGACTATGGGAGAAAACCCACCCAAGCCTAGGGAGAGTATGCAGGTAATTTGGCATTTGAATGAAGAACCCTGATGCTGCAAGGCACATAAGTGCCAGCCAATAAGCCACTTTGCTTAGTATTTATATTTTTTTCAAAAGCTTTAGGCCCTTTTCACACCGAATCGTTTTTCAGGCGATACAGCGCTAGAAATAGCACCTGTATAGCGCCTGAAAAAAGCGGGTCCTTTCACTCCAGTGTGAAAGCCGGAGGGCTTTCACACTGGAGCGGTGCGCTAGCAGGACGGTAAAAAAAAGTCCTGCTAGCAGCATTTTGGAGCGGTGAAGGAGCGGTGTATTCACCGCTCCTATACCGCTCCTACCCATTGAAATCAATGGGACACCGCGGCATTACTGCAGCAGCGCTTTGCGGGGGATTTTAACCCTTTTTCGGCCACTAGCGGGGGTTAAAAGCGCCCGCTAGCGGCCGAATACCGCTTCAAAAATTACGGTAACGATGCCCGCACCGCCCCAGTGTGAAAGGGGTGTAATTGAACAAGCTGAAGTTAGAAGCTGATTGGCTACCACGCACAGCTGCACCAGATTTTTGCACACTCCAATTTTAATAAATTGACCCCATTGTGTTCATAACGATTAGCATTTATTCTGCTTTTATATTAAACTGACCACACAAGGAACCAAATCTCATTTATCCCAGAGCAGTCAGTTTTCTGGACATGTTGGACAACCTGCTTGTCCTCCAGTGGCCAAGGCTTGTGCTGACATACCCCTTCCTGCACAGCCATTCACTGGAAAGATTAGTGTACTGGTGTTTCTCCACCCCCACCTCTCTAAGCCCCTTATGCAGCTGAAAACAGATGATGACTTATTAAAAAAAAAATATATATATATATATATATATATATATATATATATATACAGTGGAACCTCGGTTTGCAAGTAACATGGTTAACGAGCGTTTCGCAATACGAGCACTGTATTTTAAAAAATTGTAACTTGGTTTGCGAGTGTTGTCTTGCAAAACAAGCACGATTCAGGCCAAAGCTGTGTGCAGTACCGCTTTTGGCCTGAGGTGGGGGGGCACCAGAGCCGAGCAGAGCCGAACGCCTTGTTCGAAAATGCACGGAAAGGCCCGAGTACAGCACAGCTGACCTCGGTAGATGTCGGGTAGAAAGTCTTTCCGGGGTTTGCCGAGGTCAGCCGAAGTGTCATCAGGACTTTTCGGCTGTTTCCCAGGCTCTCTGCCACCCCCCGCCTCTGGCCGCATGCAGTATTGCATCGGAATTGCATCCCATTGAAGTCAATGCGGAACAAATTATTTTCGCTTTCATCGACTTCAATGGGAAAACTCGCTTTGATATGCGAGTACTTTGGATTACGAGCATATTCCTGGAACGGATTATGCTCGTAATCCAAGGTTCCACTTTATCCTGTATGATAATGATATATACTATACACCACAATTGGTTTGGTCTATTTTAAACTGAATGGGTTGTTTTACATGGTCAGAGTCCACATATATGTAGCACTGACCCCTGAAGGAGCTGCTAGTTTGAATTGGGCCTGCACTCCTCTGAGAAACCCCCCTAACTTGACTCTATCCCCTTGGCACAGCTGTGGTGCAATGCAATACAGTACAACATAAAACAGTATAAAGTACCTGTATAACTCCCTCAGGATCCTATGGCTCCACTGGTGGGGAAAAACAGTACGCCACACAACTGGGTACTTAACCAGGAATACTTTTACTGAAGGTATATAAAACAGGTGGTTACAGAGATTGCACTTTCATCCCAATGTAGGACGTCAGTACAATATAAATCAATAGGTAGGCAAATACAGCAAGAAATACAGTATATATATATATATATATATATATATATTCTATTTATCTAAACCTGGGAGCTCCCACTACTTAAAGTTTTACGTGAGGCCTCACTTAAAGTACTTTCTCCTCTATCTTCTTTCTTGGCTAGCTTAAGTGGTTCCTCAGATATTTGTAATCCAAAAGGTAGGTACTAGCCCATTATGTAACACTTACCTGCCATGGAATCCATCGCTGTCCCCTGTGCAGACTGCATCCATCTTCACCCCTCTTCCTTCTGGGGGCCACGCACTCTGGCTCTGTGACTGTCCGGAGCCGCGTGACGTCACTCCCACACATGCATGCGGGAGCCATCAGTAGCGGCACATGCTGGGGGAAGAAATGGCACGAGGGTCTGTTTCTTCACAGTGCATGCGCCGATTACATAATCGGCACACTACAAGTGAAATATCTCCTAAACGGCGCAGGTTTAGGAGATATTTCCACTACCTATAGGTAAGCCTTATTCTAGGCTTACCTATAGTTAAAAGCCAGGAGGGAGGGTTTACAACCACTTTATGTACTTACAAAAGGAAATTTATATAAACAGATAAATAATCCAATGTTCATGCTTAATATTTATTCTAAAACCTTCATACCATTAAATGCTCTGTTTTTTTTTTAAATCCCATGAAACTGCTTTATCTGTGAATTTTTGAAATGTTGCTAGAATATTTAGCTGATGTAAGATTATTTTAAGTAGTATTACTAGTAAACAAGAAGAAAGAAAAAAAAGCTGTAGCCGGCAATATTGTAGGTGCAGATGCATGATGTTGTTAGATGTGTCTGCTAAATATGTGCTTTTGGGGATGATTAGGTGTAAAATGTGCTCACGTCAGGACCCAAGCCAGTTAACGGGAAGGTGAAAATTGTGATTTTCTTTTCCTTTTTTGAAGTGATTGGGTGTTTTAAGAGAATACAAGGTTGCTCGTGTTAGCTGAAGAGTTAGACATTTCTTAAACAAATCACATAAATAGAGAGGATTTAAAGGTTGGAGAAAAGCTCGGCAATCACAGTTATTTGGGCATCCCTAGAAAATGACTTGAGCAATTTGTGCAGCCTTAAATGGGTTTTCAAGCTAAAAAATAAACAGCGCTTGTAACCTCTAGACAGTAAGGTTGATTTACCAAAGGAGTAGAAAATGTTCATGTAGCAAAGTGAAGACTTGTTCACTTTGCATAAACAGTCATGTGTAAGGAAAAAAAAAAACAACAAAATGTGTGAACATGATTAGATTGTTAGTCAGACTGAAAAGAAGACACAAGTCCATCTGGTTTAACCAATAAAAAACGGATGGAAAAAGTGAATAAAAAACCTTCATATACAGAACCCTACATCCACAGTTGATTCTGAAGAAAGCAGAAAAAAAAAAAACACAATAAGGCCCCTTTCACATATGTCTGTTTTTCATCCATCCGTTTTTGGATGAAAAACGGACATACATGCATGTCTATGGGATAGCGGGTGTCAGCGGATGAGCATCCGCTGACACCCGCTATCGTCCGCCTCTGCTATTGTCCGATTCTGCAGACGGAGGAAAACCCTATTTTTCCATCCGTCTGCAGAGCGGATCAGACGAACACGGACAGACGGTCCGCGTTCATCCGATCCCCCATAGAGGAGAGCGGAGAATGGACAGGGCGGTCCCTGCACAGTGTGCAGGGACCCCGCCCTGTCATCAGCCGGCTGAGCAGCGGATCTTCACGGGGCGGATCAATACGGATCCGTCCCGCGTGAAAGGGACCTAAAGCATAATCCAATTTGATTCAGCGGGGGAAAAATAAACCCCTTCCTGATCCCCCAGAAGAGGCTATATCCTTAACCAGATGCGGACCGCCCCACATACATTTACTGCAGCAGGGCGGCTGCTCTGGTTTCATAGTTAGTAAGGTTGAATAAAGACACCAGTCCATCCAGTTCAACCTGAGTGAGTGTCTACAATTGTCCCTATCCCTGTACATTGCACTCACATCACATGTCCCTACCCTCAAGGAGCCCACAATCCAAGGTCCCGATTTGTATACTAGGGCCAATTTTGGACAGAAGCCAATTAACCTACCTGCCTGTCTTTGGATTGTAGGAGGAAACCGGAGTACCCGGAGGAAACCCACACAGGCACAGGGAGAACATGCAAACTCCAGGCAGGTAGTGTCGTGGTTGGGATTCGAACCAATGACCCTTGTTACTGCTAGGCGAGAGTGCTAACTACTACATCACTGTGCCACCCATGTGCACGCACGCCGCCGGCGACCCACTCCCGCTATGATTGGATGCAGTGGGAGCCAATCAGCGGGTCCTTCACCAGCGCCCGGCGATCGTTTGGGAGACAGGCAGAAAGGCGAATCTCTGACAAGCGAAGATTGTGACCCTGGGTTCCTGCTACACAGGAACACTGATTTCTGCCTTGCCACAGTAAAAGCACCTCCCCCACAGTTAACAAGCACTCCCTAGGAACACATATAACCCTTTGATCGCCCCTGATGTTAACCCCTTCCCTGCCAGTGTCATTAGTACAGTGACAGTTTAAATTTTGTAGCATTGATCACTGTATTAGTTTCACTGGTCGCCAAAAAGTGTCAAAAGTGTCATTGTCCGATATGTCTGCTGCAATAACGCAGTCCCGCTATAAGTCTGATCATCGCTATTACTAGTAAAAATAAATAAATAAAAATTCCAAAAATATATCCCATAATTTGTAGGCACTATAACTTTTGAACAAACCAATCAAGATATGCTTAGGGATTTTTTTTTACCAAAAATATGTAGCAGAATACAAAAAATAAAAAACGCAGAGGTGATCAAATACAACCAAAAGAAAGTTCTATTCGTGGGGAAAAAAAGGACATAAAATGTATTTGGGTAAAGCGTGAAACGACCGTGCAATTGTCAGTAAAATTAAGTGCCATATCGCAAAAAATGGCCTGGTTATGAATATACTACTGTAATAGAGAGGATTCAAGCTGTTTACAACCACTTTAAACTAGGGCTTATTTTCAAGGGTAGGGCTTATATTGCAGCCCTCCATGAATATCACAGTAGGTCTTATTTTCAGGGTAGGTCTTCCTTTCGGGGAAACACGTTAGTAAAAATAAATAAAAATTCAAAAAATATATCCCATAGTTTGTAGACGCTATAACTTTTGTGCAAACCAATCAATATACGTTTATTGGGATTTTTTTTTTTTACCAAAAATATGTAGCAGAATACATACTGGCCTAAACTGATGAAGAAAGCTGATTTAAAAAAAATAAAATAATTATTGGGTATGTTTTATAGCAGGAAGTAAAAATATTAGAAAAAACATTAAAATTTATTTAATAGCGCAATAAATAAAAAACGCAGAGGTGATCAAATATCACCAAAAGAAAGCTCTAGTTGTGGGGAAAAAAAAGCACATAAAATGTATTTGGGTACAGTGTCGAACGACCGTGCAATTGTCAGTTAAATGAAGTGCCGTATCGCAAAAAATGGCCTGGTCATGAATACTACTGTAACTATGGCTTTTTTTTCGAGGGTAGGGCTTATATTGCAGCCCTGCACAAATATCACAGTAGGTCTTATTTTCAGGGTAGGTCTTCCTTTTGGGGAAACACAGTCGTAAAAATAAATAAATAAAAATTCCAAAAATATATCCCATAGTTTGTAGACGCTATAACTTTTATGCAAACCCATATATTTATACGTTTATTGGGATTGTCAGTTAAAATAACGCAGTGCTGCATTGCTTAAAATGTCGATGGTTGATCATCAATCTCTGGTGTTACGACCTGTACATGGTAATATTTAGTTATATTTTATGCATTTATGAACGCATTCAGCTTTTTTTTTTTAAACAATCTACTGAGCTGGCCAGAACTAGTCCCCGAGGGAGTCTATTCCACATTATCACAGCTCCTCATATTTATGTATATGAAGGTTAGGTCTCTTTTTCTCCAGATGTAAAGAGTGCCCCTTTGTCCTCTGTATTGACCTGAAAGTGAATAACTCAACACCAAGATCATTATATGGACCATTTCTGTATTTATACATGATGATCACATCCCCCCTTAATCGTCACTTCTCAAGAGGGAATTCAGTTCAGCTGATCTTTCCTCAAAGGTGAAATGAACAAAGATTCATCCAAGATAAGTAAAGAAAAATCATGTATGTGATATATTATCTGCTCTATGGACCAATATGTCCATACTTAACCAATGGACGAATGTCCATATGTAACCAATGGACGAATGTCCATACGTAACCAATGGACCAATGCCCATATGTAACCAATGGACCAATGTCCATATGTAACAAATGGACCAATGTCCATATATAACCAATGGACCAATGTCCATACGTAACCAATGGACCAATGTCCATACGTAACCAATGGACCAATGTCCATATATAACCAATGGACCAATGCCCATATGTAACCAATGGACCAATGTCCATATGTAACCAATGGACCAATGTCCATATGTAACCAATGGACCAATGTCCATATATAACCAATGGACCAATGTCCATACGTAACCAATGGACCAATGTCCATATATAACCAATGGACCAATGTCCATGCGTAACCAATGGACCAATGTCCATATATAACCAATGGACCAATGTCCATACGTAACCAATGGACCAATGTCCATATGTAACCAATGGACCAATGTCCATATATAACCAATGGACCAATGTCCATATATAACCAATGGACCAATGTCCATACGTAACCAATGGACCAATGTCCATATATAACCAATGGACGAATGTCCATACGTAACCAATGGACCAATGTCCATATATAACCAATGGACCAATGTCCATACGTAACCAATGGACCAATGCCCATATGTAACCAATGGACCAATGTCCATACGTAACCAATGGACCAATGTCCATACGTAACCAATGGACCAATGTCCATATATAACCAATGGACCAATGTCCATACGTAACCAATGGACCAATGTCCATACGTAACCAATGGACCAATGTCCATATATAACCAATGGACCAATGTCCATACGTAACCAATGGACCAATGTCCATACGTAACCAATGGACCAATGTCCCTATGTAACCAATGGACCAATGTCCATATGTAACCAGCCCAGCAGAACGTAGGTGTAGATCTAGACTTGTTACTTTCCTTGACAACTTTTGAATACAGAAAAGGGGAACATCATAGACCATGCCCAGTAAAATCTAGAAATATAAGCAGAATAATGTGATTTTTTTTATTTTCCTTGCAATTGATTTGCAATGAATACCCAATCGTAGGTGCATACATTGCCCCCAGGTTGAATTGTAGTGTGGATTTGCATATATATTTCCGTATTTGTTTGATAGGGTCATGTAATAAAAAGGTAAATGTGAAATTTAGCATTTTTTTTTTTTATATATATTTTCATTCCTATTGAGCAGGTGAAGCTCTAAGCTGGTTTTAATGTGCTTTTAAGTCATCCTTACCTGCCTTACAGGAAAAAAAAAAGACTTTTGTTTACAGAGTTCATTAGTTTAAATACCAATTTACATGCATAAATGAATGAGGAGTGAAGAATCCCCCTTCCTCCCTGAAGGTCAACAGTTTATGCTCTGCTCTTCGTTTATTTCATTCTCTATGTGAGTTTTTCCCCTGTATTAAATGTTTATTTCTATAGCATACATCATATACAAATATATAAAAAAAAAAAAATACACATGTTAAACTGTATAAATATAGAAATTGTGAAGGGAAA
Organism: Lithobates sylvaticus; assembly: GCA_028564925.1. Lineage (NCBI taxonomy): Eukaryota > Metazoa > Chordata > Amphibia > Anura > Ranidae > Lithobates > Lithobates sylvaticus. Next base: position 32,813,172 of record CM053028.1, read on the forward strand.
TTCACCCAAAAACCATTGGAGTTTTCCTTTAAGTGGCAAATTGGAGAAAATAAAGGTAGCCATAAAGTTTACATATTCCACTACCCTAATGACTGAATTATAACAAATGGTGATTTTGTACATATGTTCTTTATTTATTATGGGTAGGACTAATATATATATATATATATATATATATATATATATATATATATATATATACATTGTATTATCAAAAGTATTGGGACACCTGCCTTTACACGCACATGAACTTTAATGGCATCCCAGTCTTAGTCCGTAGTGTTCAATATTGAGTTGGCTCACCCTTTGCAGCTATAACAACTTCAACTCAACTATATATATTTTTTTGTGTTAGGAGTCTCTTAATACAATAGAAAATGAAGAACGTATAACTGACCTGAGGTGTGCTCTGGTCAGGATGGTCAATATGCCAATAAGGGTTCAATATTGGGTTGGCCCGCCCTTTGCAGCTATAACAGCTTCAACTCTTCTGGGAAGGCCGTCCACAAGGTTTAGGAGTGTATCTATAGGAATGTTTGACCATTCTTCCAGAAGTGCATTTGTGAGGTCGGGCACTGATGTTGGACAAGAAGACCTGGCTCACAGTCTCCACTCTAATTCATCCCAAAGGTGTTCTATCGGGGTGAGGTCAGAGCTCTGTGCAGGCCAGTCAAGTTCCTCAAACCCAAACTCATTTATCCATGTATTTATGGACCTTGCTCTGTGCACTGTGCGCAGTCATGTTGGAACAGGAAGGGGCCATCCCCAAACTGTTCCCACAAAGTTGGGAGCATGAAATTGTCCAAAATGTCTTGGTATGCTGACGCCTTAAGAATTCCCTTCACTGGAACTAAGGGGCCGAGCCCAACCCCTGAAAAACAACCCCACACCATAATGCCCCAGCTCCACCAGTGCCTGTTGGGTTAAATTATAGCAAAAACTGCAAGCCAGGCCTTCTCGTCCAATGTTGGACGAGAAGGCCTGGCTCACAGTCTCCGTTCTAATTCATCCCCAAAGGTGTTCTATCGGGTAGAGGTCAGGGCTCTGTGCAGGCCAATCAAGTTCCTCCACCCCAAACTCGCTTATCCATGTCTTTATGGTCCTTGCTTTGTGCGCTGGTCCAAATAATTTGGTGGAGGTGGGGATTATGGTGTGGGGTTGTTTTTCAGGGGTTGGGCTTGGCCCCTTAGTTCCAGTGAAGGGAATTCTTCTTGTCAAATGTGTTTATTGAGAGTTTACAAGGAACAAGAAAAAAAAAAAAGTATACAAAAGCGTATAAACATAGATACATGGGATACATGTTAAGTACTTTGTATTGTAACAGTAAATATAGAATTAACTTCTTGCTGTATTTGATCTTTGCACACTATATTGTGAAGAGGAAAGAAAAGGGTGTAGATTGTAGGGTTGGACTTGGCCCCTTAGTTCCAGTGAAGGGAATTCTTAAGGTGTCAGCATACCAAGACATTTTAGACAATTTCATGCTTCCAACATTGTGGGAACAGTTTGGGACGGCCCCTTCTTGTTCCAACATGACTGCGCACCAGTGCACAAAGCAAGGTCCATAAAGACATGGGTGAGCGAGTCTGGGGTGGAGGAACTGTTGTGTCTAAATGTATTTATTTATTTTTTCATGGTTGCACTAGATGGACTTGTGCCTTTTTTAACCTGACTAACTATGTAACTATGTAATTTTCAATTTATAGTAATCATATATGCAGTGCCTGATAAAAGTTCTACTGAAGAAGCCTTTCTTTGGCAAAACACGTAGAGATTAGAATCAGCTGCATCTGTTCCATGTATTGTATGTTTATTTATGACGACAACTTGTTGATTCTTAGATGTTTCTAAATAAACTTTTGATATATTTTATTCTTTTTGTTATTGTGTTTTGGCACCCTACGGCCTCATGCACACGAGACGCTGTTATACGCGCGTTCAGAGGCAGTTGGACACTTTTTTCAACTGCACCTGAACGCATGCAATGTTATCCTATGTGTCCATGTACACAATCTTGTTTTTTCCCGTTTTTATGCAGTTGCGTTTAACCTTGTTTTTCCAGAAGCAAAAAAATGCGTTCAGGCACTTTGCTTTTCCACGTTACAGACGCAAAACGCAGCTAAACGCGGCTAAACGCAGCTTAACGCATGCACCTGCGTTTAGCCGCATTTGCGTTTATAAGCCTTTTTAAAGGAACCCAATTTTTTGGACCAGAAAACTCAGAAATATGATGGTAAACCATAAAAAATACTAGAAAAATTGGTTTAAAATGTCGTAATTAGTTTAGATAGTTTATAGAGCATATATACTCACTGATGCATACATGTTTGTGAAATGCATACATGTTTGTGAAATATCCAACGGACATTCGCTGTACAATCAACGGATGGGTCCAATATCGACAAGCTCTGACTCTGGACCTTTCATGCAAATTTGCGACGACGTTGCTGCCTCATCAAGAGCAACATCAGGAGCATTTCCTGACATATATTCAATATGGGATCCATTTCCAAAAAAACAGCACAGAAAGAGAGGCAAATGCAAGTGTACAACTGCTCTCTCTGCTGCTGCTGCTCACTCTGAACAAAATGGCAGAAATAGTTAATAATACATGCTTTCTGAGCTTGGGGAGGGTCTATATGATGTTATCTTTACAAACGCTTATAGACGCAAACACGGCTAAACGCGGCATGAAAACACAGCAAAACGCGCGTTTTTAAACGCAGGTTTCTGCTTTTTAAAACATGCGTTCAGTAGAGTTTGCATCTGCGTCTCGTGTGCATGGGGCCTAACAATCCCATATCCTGTTCTCTTGCTAGGTATCCCAAACTTTTTGAGTCCTAAAAAAAAATTCCTAAAAACACAAAGTTGACACTTCTCATGTTCTATATATTTTTTTTTTTTTTAGCTATCGTCTAGGTATCCCGGAATGCCTCTTGCATTAGGCAAACAACACATCACACATAGAGGAGAACATTTTCTCCCTGCTTTGAGAATCTCTTCTGCTTACTTCTAATTATATGAGAGCCTCTGTTAGATATCAATTTTATTTCCCAGTCCCATAATTTACTCTCACTAAGTAAATCAGTGGTTACTTTATACAATCTCTGTATCTGTTATTACTTGGATAGCTGTACATTGTAATCATCTGCCATGACTGATACTTCTTTGCTCTCTCTGTGATGGATTGATTTTGTATTTTGCGATGGTGATTACAATTATTATCCCTGTCTGGCAAGTGTGACATCATCAATGTAGCAGTGGGGACAAGATGTGAGGATCCATACAGTCAATACTTATTAAGTCTATGCAGACATTTCAGCATATTGTCAGACCTTTTTATATTAGTATTCATATTCGTGCTGCTCTCAACTGTAAACCTTCAGTGGAGATTATACTTTCAAGTAATATCTATAGCCAAACTTTTTTTTTTCTTATTTAAACTTATTTTAAAACTTTTAAAGTGTAGAAAGACTAGAATATCTGTTGGGTTTTTATTGTTGTCTGTATTGATTATGTGTCCTACCACCGGACAGCAATTGCTGGGAAATCGAACATCTTACAGAGGGAAAACCTGCCAATGGGGATAGCTGTTTCTGTGCTAAAATGGGATTTCCTTTATTTTAGAGAGAGATTTACACTCATGTACTATTGTTTTAGTAAGACAGGTAGTGAAGGGAAATCTCTCCAATGGAACACAGACACAAAAAAAAAAAAAAACTGTCTTGGATTTTTAAACTTTCCCTACTCTATCCAGAAAAAAAGCAAAAAAAAAAAAAAAAACAAGTTTGTGTATTCTAGCTTATATAGACCCATATGGGTTTTTATTTAGATAAGGCCATCCAGCCAGAAAAAAAACAAAAAAAAATTGAAACATAAAAAATAATATTTTAAATTGAATTTATATAAATGATAAAAAAAAAACTATGGATAAAAGTTATCACGTTCTAAACTTATAAACCTTAAAAATAAAAAAAGAATGGCTTAAGCCCCATACACACGCTCGGATTATCCAAGGACCAGGTCCGTCGGATCATGTCCGTCGTACTTTGTCCGATGTTGGTGTTGCGTACACACGGTCGGACAAAGTTGTCGAAAAATCCGATCATTCTGAACGTGGTGACGTTTGTTGCGTACAACGGGACTACGTAGAGGCTAGTAGCCAATAGCTTTGGTCTTGTAATGTGATCTGAGCATGCGTAGCACTTTGTCCGTCGGAATTCGATACACACGATCGGATTTGGTGTGATCGGACTTTGTTGTCGAAAAATCTATCCAGCAGGAGATAGGACTTTGTCCGTCGGACAATCCGACGTACACTGTCCGATGGTGCCTACACACGGTCGGATTTTACGACAACATTGTCCGATAGGACAGAATCCATGGGAAAATCCGACCGTGTGTATGGGGCTTTAGAGACCCATATGGGTTTAATTTAAAGACAACTAACCTAAATGCCATGGAGACTAAGAGACAGCATTTATTTAAATGATTAAAAGAAAAACTCTGGATATAAATATCACTTTCTAAACATAAAAAAAAAAAATTAAATTTCATTTATATATGTGGATATACAATTACATTTTCTTAACTTGTAAACCTTAAAAAAAAACAGCTTAGAGATTCATATGGGCTTTATTTAGATAAGGACAGCCAGACAGAAACAAAAAAAGGTTGAAACATAAAAATGTATATTTTAAATTGAATTTATATAAATGATAAAAAATACTATGGATAAAAGTTATAATATAATAGTAAGTTAGTATAATAATATTAATAGTACTAATAAGTTATAGTTATATAAACTTATAAGCCTAAAAAAAGAATGGCTTAGAGGCCCATGTGGGTTTTATTTAAAGACAGCTAACCTAAATGCCATGGAGACAAATAGACAGACTTTATTTAAATGATTAAAAGAAAAACTATGGATATAAATATCACTTTCTAAACATAAAAAAAAAAATTTCATTTCATTTATATATGTGGATATACAATTACATTTTCTAAACTTGTAAACCTTAAAAAAAACAGTTTAGAGATTCATATGGGCTTTATTTAGATAAGGACAGCCAGCCAGAAAAAAAAAAAAGGGTTTGAGTAGCTTTTATAGACCCATATGGGTTTTTATTTAGATAAGGCCAGCCAGCCAGAAAAAAAACAAAAAAAAATTGAAACATAAAAAATTATATTTTAAATTGAATTTATATAAATGATAAAAAAAACTATGGAACAAAGTTATCACGTTCTAAACTTATAAGCCTAAAAAAAATAAAAAAAGGAATGGCTTAGAGGCCCATATGGGTTTAATTTAAGGACAGCTAACCTAAATGCCATGGAGACTAATAGACAGCATTTATTTAACTTATTAAAAGAAAGACTATGGATAGAAATATCACTTTCTAAACATAAATAAATAATAGTTTAAATTGAATTTATATATGTGGATATACAATTACTTTTTCTAAACTTGTAAACCTTAAAAAAAAAAAAAACGGCTTAGAAATTCATATGGGCTTTATTGAGATAAGGACAGCCTGCCAGAAAAAAAAAAAAAGAGTAGCTTATATAGACCTATATGGGTTTTTGGGATAAAGGTTAGCATGTTCTAAACTTATAAACCTTAAAAATAAAAAAAGAATGGCTTAGAGACCCATATGGGTTTTATTTAAAGAAAGCTAACCTAAATGCCATGGAGACAAATAGACATAATTTATTTAAATGATTAAAAGAAAAACTATGGATATAAATATCACTTTCTAAACATAAAAAATAATATTTTATATTTCATTTATATATGTGGATATACAATTACATTTTCTAAACTTGTAAACCTTAAAAAAAATGGCTTAGAGATTCATATGAGCTTTATTTAGATAAGGACAGCCAGCCAGAAAAAAAAGGTTTGAATAGCTTATATAGACCTATATGTTTTTTTTATTTAGATAAGGACTGGCTGTCCTTATCTAAATAAAAAAATCTTTGAAACATAAAAAATAATATTTAAAATTGAATTTATATAAATGATAAACAAAAAGTAAACAAAAATGGATAAAAAGTTATCACGTTCTAAAATTATAAACCTAAAAAATAAAAAAAAAAAGAATGGCTTAGGGACCTATATGTTTTTTTTTTTTAAGACAGCTAACCTAAATGCCATGGAGACAAATAGACAGAATTTATTTACATGATTAAAATAAAAACTATGGATATAAACATAAAAAATTATATTTTAAATTGAATTTATATAAATAATAAAAAAAACTATGGATATAAAATATCACTTTCCAAACTTGTAAGCCTAAAAAAATTAAAAAAATTGATAAATAATAAGAATACTCAATATTGTTTGTTAAAAACCTTGTAAACCAGTAATCAGTAGTCCAGTACAAAGCACAGACGTCACCAGCACTGCAGTAAAGCTGAGTAATATATTATTAATTCAGGTTATTTTGTTCTCTGAATCACACTCCCAAAGATGTGTAAAAACAGAATAAACAATGGCTCTGTACTGTGGTAATGAAGTCTGTGAAGGTAGCTCTGTGGGAGCTGCATGTGGCACCAGACCACCTGTTGGCCAACTCTGTATTAAAGAAATAGGGGAGGGGAATGACTTGGTCTACAACTCTCAGCCTATAAATTGTGTAACTTCTATGCCACACACCAATCCATCTCTTTTAGACTCAATTTATTAACACAATTATACAAATTTTCTTTGGCTGTTGAAGCTTACATTTTTGTGGGGGTTTTTTTTGCAATCTAATTTGTTTATATAATTGGTGTCCCCCAATTCTTCACATTTTACAATAAAATTATATTATTTTAAATATAAATATTATAATATTTTATATATATATATATATATATATATATATATATATATATATATATATATATATATATATATATATATATATATATATATATATATATTTTTTTTTTTTTTTTTTTTTTTTCTTTCAGAAACCTTTTTATTAATTTATTTTTTAATTTATCACATGCTTCATGGCAATAAATACAATTATATATAAATATCCCAAAAGATGATGCCCATTTGATAATTTGCCTTATGGTCTAACCTTAAAGTGGTTGTAAAGGCGTGTACATGTACGTCCCCTTTAAGAGGCGGGAATAGCTGGTGCACACTCTCCGGCCATGTACAGTGTGACCGTGCCTGCAGGACCGGCGGACAGCGATCGTGTCACAGAGCCTCAGAACAGGGAAGTGCCTATGTAAACAAGGCATTTCCCTGTTCTGGCTTGTGTCATGACAGAGATCACTGCTCCCTGTCATCAGGAGCAGTGGTCGCTATCATGTGACTGGAAGCCCATCCCCCCACAGATAGAATCACTCCCTAGGACACACTTAACACCTTCATCGCCCCCTAGTAGTTAACCCCTTCCCTGCCAGTGTCATTTGCACAGTAATCAGTGCATTGTTATAGCACTGATCGCTGTATAAATGACAATGGTCCCAAAATAGTGTCAAAAGTGTCCGACGTGTCCGCCATATTGTCGCAGTCCTGATAAAAATCTCAGATCGCTGCCATTACTAATAAAAAAAAAAAATTTATAATACAAATGCCATAAAACTATCCCCTATTTTGAAGATGCTATAACTATTGCACAAACCAATCAATATACACTTATTAGGTAAAGTAATTAAGAACACATAATGTGAACGGGAATAAATTAATGAATAAAAGAGTCCATGTGTTGGTTCTTAAACTGATAATAAATGATGGTGAGAGTTCTGTGAGCTCATTTTTGGATTACTTATTATTTATTCATCATTCACCCACCCCAGTATTGTTTATGAGAAAATTCAACAAAGTATAAGGAGCCATAAACTTAAGAATTATATATTTTAGAGACTCTATAGACTTTTTTATCATTTATTATCAGTTTAAGAACCAACACATGGACTCTTTTATTCATTAATTTATTCCCCTTCACAATTATGTGTTCCTAAAGTGGGGGGACACCCTGAAAACAAAAACTTACAAATATGTTAGTAACCATTTAAAATGAAAAAAAAAAAAAAAATTTATTTTTTTTTACTTACCAGAAATGGCTGTTGCTAGGCAGATCGTCCTAATCTGCCTCCTCCAGCTCCGCGGTGATCTTCTCTTCTTCCGTCTTCTGTTGAATGGGGCGCGATGTGTTGTGGGAACTGTGTCCCACAATACATCGCGTTCCCCATTCACAAA